>JAUESE010000010.1:17516327-17531207 GCA_032274725.1 Malacoctenus triangulatus
GTGAGTGAGTGAGTGAGTGAGTGAGTGAGTGAGTGAGTGAGTGAGTGAGTGAGTGAGTGAGTGAGTGAGTGAGTGGAAGGGAAACTGAACTTCCAGACAAGCAGCACTGGGATTTTTATTTACCCAAATGTGTCCACTTACAGCCACAACATTATGACCAGGTAAGGTGAAGTGAACTGCACTAAAGAGTTATTGATGCACTGAAAGAGTGGGTTTCAAATGACAACAGCAACCTTCAGTCCTCAGAAATCAGAAAAATAGGCAAATGCAAGTTCCACATTCCATCTTTGATTTGCCAGAACTTTACAGTGAAGCCAATTACCAGCAGGAACATGCAGGAGCAAGACTTTAAACTAAAAGCAAAATGAAGAGTGATAGTTGCGCCATGTTCTAAAAAGTTTGGCATGTTTGTCTTTGAAATGTACACTTCTAATTTTGACAAGCTCAGAGCATCTGCAGCCTTCGAAATCTCTCCAATTTTATTGAAAAGTACAGATTTTCTGTGCACCTATTTTTCCAGGATCGCAATAATACATTTACTATAACAGATATAATTCCAAAAAACAGACTGTCCTTCCAGGGCAGAACAAGGTGAGGCTGTTGTGGTGGGCTACATTTGCACACAGATCGACTATCCTTCCATTCTCTCCTTTGTTTTCGGCCACCCCCCCATCCGCCCCCCCCCCCCCCCCTTCCTCTTCTTCACCCCTTCTGGCTGTATCTCATCTCTGCCTGTCTTCGGCCTAGACCTGAATTAAACATGGCTTCATATAATGTAAGAGGCGATTGCACTGGCCGGTCGATAGGCTTTTAATCCCTTTCCTGCTCCCTTCTCATCTCCATTCTGCTGTTTTGGTCTCCCAGCTAAATACACAGCAAGCTCTCATCTTGGTGTCCTTCGAGCCTCCCCCTCTTGCTGTGGGGCCACTTGGGCTGGATCAACACTTTTCTTTGGTCACTACGTGCCCCATGTCATGTGCTCTACTGCTGGGTGTAAGTCTGTCCACCAAGGGAGCCTCCTTTGTGCTCATTCTTAATCTGTGCGCATGTGTCCTGAGGTATGTAGGTGATCTGACCCATGGAGCTTGTGGTTCTGGCATGAAGGCCCCCTCTACGGGTCGACTCTTCACCCACACGCCACCGACCTACTGGACTACTGTGTTTACTCGCTGTGTTTACCGCCGGAGCTGGTCTCCCAAGCTGCCACCTGACTCACCGCCTCAGCTAATCAAACAGCCCTCTGGCCTTTTTCTTTTTCCATGAAAGTGAGAATAAATAACCCTCATTTCCCTTGTGCATGTTGTGAAGTGGTTGATGCAGGTGCAATGGATGTGCAGCAAAGGCTAATAACTTCCTGGGTTGCTGAAAAGGTCCCTGCCAAACTTTAAACCAAATGAAAATACTCCATAAATATGCCATGTTCCCCCCTTGGGAAAATTTGGTGGTTTGTTGAATAAAATACTTCAGCCGATTGCAGAGAGACAGTGTATACAGCAGAAACAGTGGCTGCCAAAGGATGCCGGATGCATCCATTTATCTATTTTCTATACCGATATATCTATACACAGAGGAAGAAGGAAAAGAACAAGCTGGAATCTGGCCTTGTGATTGTTGTGAATTGAAAAAACACAATGGATCGTGCAACTTTCCAGCACAGACATGTCTCCAGAACCTATCATGTGACTCGACCTGATCCAGCAGAATGTAGTGTTGGGTCGGGTATTTCACGTGTGCTGTGCATGTGAAAATATCAAAAGCATCAATCAAAAATTGCACTTGCTCTCCAACCATCCATTCAGACACATATCTACCACAGGCGATAATCACTAATTCGGTCATGGAAATTGATAGTCTTCTATGGCATTACATTTCTGCCATAAATTGCGAGAGACCGCAAAGCTCTCATTGCAGGCACTTTTCTCAATCGAGAGAGTGCAAAGCTCTCATCATGGGTGTTTATATTTACCTGTGGGACCTTGAATGCAGAAAGGTGAGGTTAAAACATGCCCCCTCCGCCTTTCTGTTTCCTTTCAGTGGGTGTATTTGTCAGTTGTCAGTATTTGTACTTGTGCCGTTATTTAGCCTCAGATGGAGTTTAGCACCCGCTTTAGGCTGCATTCACAAACAACCCGACTCCAGGAAGACCGGGCCCCAGCACGACGGGGGCCGATACCGGCCTCACACCATCCACAGGCTGAGCCTCGATCAGAAGGACTCATTCATCCTCTGTCTCTGCATGCAGCAGCTACTGTGGATCCAGAGTGCCTCCACCCAACGAGGATGAAAGTTTGTCAAATGTTTCCAGGTTCTAATTGTACTCATTGGCTCTCTAATTTGCAGATGACTTTGGTGAAGATATGCTGTTGTCTTGTGACAACTGGATGTTGAATTTGTCTGCCTCTAAAATGAATTTGTCTCCCTACAGTTCTACAGTTTCCTTCAGCAGACACTTTTGTCCAAAGCGACATACAACACAAGCAAGAATTTAGACAGTAGGAAAAGCTTTAGTCAGTGCAACAAAGTGCAAAAGTTTGTTCATTCTGCTGCAGGTGCTTCATCAAGTGCCCAAGAAGTGCCTTTTGATTTTTTTTTTTTTAATGATAGCGACAGCAAATCAAAACAAACAATCTGAATTCCATGAAGCAAAACATTTATCATACATATTCAGCGTGGTCAGTGCTAAATATTAAGATCCTTATATTCCTTCTTTCCTGCTGACAAGGAGGAGAGGAGTCACAAGATGTCTTTTAAAACTACAAAGGGACTCTGCAGATTGTATGGAGTTGGTTAGCTCATTCCACCATTTTGGGGCAACAGAGGAGAAGAGTTGTGCTTGAGATTTAGAGTGACACTGGGCTGGGAGCACCAAGCGTCTTTCAAAGGCAGAGCAAAATGGACGAGAGGGAGTGTAGACCTGGATGAGAGAATCCAGGTAGGCAGGAGTCGTTTTTGTTACAGTTTTGTAAGTCATGGGAAGAGCTTTGAATGTGATGCGAGCTGCCACTGGAAGCCAGTGAAGAGAAGTTAGCAGTGGGGTGACATGTGCCCTCTTGGGTCGGTTAAAGACAAGATGTGCTATAGCATTCTGGACCATCTGTAGAGGTCTAAATGTGCATGCAGGAAGGCCTGCAAGAAGAGAGTTGCAATAGTCAAGACTTGAATTCACCAGGGCCTGCACCAGAAGCTGTGTGGCCTGCTGTGTCAGGTAAGGTCTGATCCTCCTGCTGTTATAGAGGACATATCGACAAGACCGAGCAATCGAGGCCAAGTGAACCTTAAATGTCAACTGGTCATTGTGAATGATAATTCAAAGTGGAGATGGACAAGAAGGAGGAGGCTGGAGACTTGTGAGTCGAAGCAGATAGTTTATTGAGAAGGCATGTGCATACTGAGGCATATACTAGCGTTCTGCCCCGTGTCCCCCAAGGTTACTACTTTTATAGAGTTTAGACAAAGACCAAACAGATACCATCTGTTGACGAGCAGACACGACACGGTGGCACCACTGAGGTCCTAAGCTGAAGCATGTTGTCGTTTCACCAACTACCCACCTGGGTTCTCACCAAACACCAACTTCGAGTCTCACCAGACTAGACCCAGCATCTACTGCGTGGGCCTTGGCACTACAGGCCAAAGGTTACATCTGGAGATCCACACTATCTATCACACCAATACTGTGTTGACACAGTTTTTACTCCACAGTCATCAATCACTACACCTAGATTTCTGGCGGAGTTTGCAGGCACAAGTTGATTTGAGTCTCGCACGACATTGATTTGTGGTGGAATGGAGGGACACACGGAAAAGACAATGAGCTCAGTTTTTGACAGATTTGGTTCCTTCATCCATGAGGAGACATCAGCCAGACAGGCTGACATCTGAGCTGAGACGGTGGTGTCATCAGGGGGAAAGGACAGGTAAAGCTGAGTGTCGTCAGTAAAGCAGAGGTAGGAGAAGCCATGGGAGCAGATCAATGGACCGGGGAATGTAGGTGATCTGACCCATGGAGCTTGTGTATAAGGAGAAGAGTAGGGAACCAAGCACAGACCCCTGAGGTACCCCAGTAGCTCAGCCATGTGACTTAGACACTTCGCCTCTCCATGACACTCTGAAGGATCTGCCTGTTAGGTAAGACTTGAACCATAACAGAGCAGATCCTGAGATTCTAAGTTCAGAGAGTGTGGAGGGGAGGATGTGATGGTTCCCGGTGTCAAAGGCGCCAGACAGGTCCAGTCGCAGCAGGACAGAGGCCTGACCAGCAGCTCTAGCCAGTCTAAGTGATTCTGTGAATGACAGGAGAGCAGTCTTGCTTAAAGCCCGACTGATGGGAGTCAATCAGCTTATTCTTCTGCAGGTGTTCAGAAACTTCGTTCAAGACTGCACGCTCAAGTATCTTACGTAGGAATGGCAGAAGAGAGACTGGCTTGTAATTTTTTTGGGTTGACGTTTGACTTTTGGATTTTCTGTGAAATAAACTCTGAGTCCATGATAAAAATCATCTGTGAATTTTTGTAGTTTATTGTTTAATTTTCTTTCTTTTTTCAAATGTTGTACTGAAAACAGCAGCTTCTAATTTCTGTTTTCCTTTCTTCTTTTGCAGCTTTCAAGAAGGAGGACAGTGGCTTAGATGAGGTAGGTTTTTTCAAGAAGTATGGGCAGCTTGTGACATCCTGGCCTAGCTGAAGTTTTGTCACAGGACAGCAGACTGCATGTTTCTAATAACAGAAATGAACACGGTCTTGTTGGCTGGAGATCTTGCCATGACAGGGTCTCTGTGCATATGGTGTGTAATTTGTTGATGTGTGGGGTCTCAGCTCTGATATCCTGGGAGCTCCTTTTACCTGTCAAATTAAAAGTTCAATTGAATTCTTTGGAGTTGAATATATTTGAGATTAGGTTAGGTTCCAGCTGTCCTGATCCTTCCTTGTCCTTGAAAGACATCCAAGTAATGCAACTGATTTATTTTTGCAGTGACCATTTTTAAATTAATTGATCCCTTTTGGTGGTGTTATTTTTGGTGGAGGTCTACTCCAGTGTTGGTTATGGTTGGTTGAAGGACAACATTTCTGCTTTATGCTTTAAGGTTAAGTGAAGCTTTAATAATGTATTTGTCCTGACTGGAAGCCTATTTCTCCACTCCACTTATTGTGCTTGTTTCAAGATAATTTCAACATAATTAAGAATCAAACACATAATGCATTTAATTCTTACATCTCCAAGCAGAGAATGGTTAAAAAATGCTATTGTTGCACATGCACTGTCTGGCTTTTTTACTGTGGCTTCTTAAGGGAACAATCAGTCACACACCTTCTGTTTCAAAGTTAAGATATGTTATATGATATGTTAAGATATTTTGAATCAAATGACTTTATTTTGATGGTGCAAGTAATTCAACAGACCCACCTAAATATGAGATTTGCTTTGTCTGACTGTGGTTGCAACAATTGAGGCAAGATTTCACAATGCTTCACCTATTAATGCCTTATAGATCTGTTTGATCTGCACTGAATTTCTAGAACAGTGACTGTTGAGCAGTGGTCAGACTGCTGCTGTTGGACAACGGAACATTAGCCTGTTTATTTCATGGACGTGAGTTCTCCAAAACTCACATGTTTTCATGAATATATCATAAAGCAGCTGAAATTTTTTGTTGTTGATTTTTATGGCCTTTGATGATTATCACATACTGAGTAAAATAAAAAACAAGTGATAGTTAAGTTTAAATTTTCACAAGAAAAATGAAATCCACTTGGTGAAGTGCTGTTGAGCATGTGGCATTCATGCCATTGATTCAATATGAAAAAGATGGCTCCTCTGAGGTTGTCTTGGTGGTCATCGATTGTCAGTCTACAGTGCAGGCCACTCACAAATCATGTCAAATCAAGATTAGGGTAGGGTTTATTTGGAGTGCTTTTACTTCTGGTGTATATCCTAATATATTTTGTGTGAATAAATGACTCCACTCCTGATGGCAAAAACACACATCAGCAAATGGATGCACACTGGGTCTATTCGCTCCAGTTGCTGCCAGAGTCGGGAGCAGAACAGATTGAATCGGGGGGGGCACAAACTGCAGTTCAAAACTTCAATATGATCTAAATGCTTTCTATGACTTTACAATCATTCACCACAGCAAACTCGCTCGGATTACACAACATTCTGCGAGATCTCTTTTTGATAAACATGCCCAAACTGAGAGGAAGGAGGAAGCTGACTTGCAGGCCAAGTCACGAGAATACTTTTGTCAGGGTGGAAAATGAGTTCTCACACATGGCGGTGGAGGCTCCAAAAGTTAACGCATGCTTGAATTCAGTCAACACACTCAGCATTGTGGTGAGGTGCGTGTGGTACTTGGAGATGATATACTGCATAGTCAGTCCCCCTTGACTGGCTGCGATTGTTTTTGCGAGATGAAAAACTGTTTAGCAACTTCGTACTCTGTCTCAGCAGCAGGCAGTCATGACTAATCCATAATGTGCTTCACAGCCTTCAAGTCCAGAAGCGTTTCACTTTCGGGGTTCCATGCGACACAAATATCATCACTCAATATTTTTTTTATCATTAATTGTTAATAGCTTTGTATGTCATTTACCAAGGGTGACTTCATGTTCAATATGATAAATTTGAATATTTAATACTTTTTTAAATTTGGCATAATCAGGCATGGCCTGCTTGTGGATGAGTGGAGTGGGGGCACAATGACTCATTTAGGGGGCGGGCATGTCCCATAAATGACACCAACCCCGGTTGCTACCGTCAGCGTGAGCGGGACCCTCACCGAACTGGGGCTTCCACATCCCCAAGTTGTTCTTTAGTGGATTATTTTAAAGGATAGGAGTGATAAATTCCAGCATCAAAAATAACCTCTCCCCCCCGCCCCCCCATACAGACACACACACACACACACACTCAGTTGAACTAAAACAGTCTCTTGCTTTTTTAACTTTATATGTCCATTCTACCTTTATACAACATTGCAGATCATCCCGTCAACCATGTCTCACCAAACTATTAAGCAAAAGGAACACAACTGTTGCTCTAGAGCAGGGGTGGCCAACTCCAGTCCTCGAGGGCCCCTGTCCTGCAGGTTTTAAAAGTTTCCCTGCTCCAACACACCTGATTCACGTCAGCATGCCTCTTTCAGACTTGTGCAGAGCTCTTGAACAGATCCATTTCATCAGAATCAGGTGTGTTGAAGCAGGGAAACTTCCAAAACCTGCAGGACAGGGGCCCTCGAGGACTGGAGTTGGCCACCCCTGCTCTAAATAGTCATCATTAATGCAATGATAATGGAGATTCTGCATTGTGTGTAACAGCCATCATGTTTGTTTATGGGGTTCGTTTTTGATGCCACCCTGTTCACATTCTGCTGGAGAATTCTCTGTTTTTCTTGGCAAAGGAACATGTAAGCTCTGATATCACGACTTCATATATCGAGCTGGCAACAACAATGGTAAGCTGCCTGTGATTAATTCAGCCAAGAGAAATATGGATTCTTCTGGGAAAGAAGAAGTGGACATGTCAAGCAGTAAATGCCATGGGAATTCACTGAGACTATTTGCTATAAATGGGCCTTGCTGCTGCAGAAATATTTCAAGAATGTGAAATTGGAAAAAAAAAAACACTTCCTGTCCAGCAACAGTTGTCTGGAAAAACCTAAAAAAAATGGCTCAAAGCTTAGTATATGAGTGTCAGTCAGCTCTGCTCATGTTATTGCTTAGAAACAGGCCTTCGGACCCTCTGTCAGTGAGAGGGGCAGACATTCAGGCCAGTATTCTGGCTGTCTGTTCAACTCATAAGAACTTTGGCACCACAAGTCAGGAAGTTGCTTCATTTAAACGTGGACTGCACAATATTAGGGATACAGTGCTTAACAAATTTATTGAACCACCACCCAATGCGAGGCTACCCTTCAGCAACTGCATTAGACTGAGATATCAGATCTTTCTTTTAAAAAGATGGGAATTGAATCCCATTCATTGCGATCTTGTGGAAGACGTGAGCTTTATGTTTAATTGTATATGTAAGCTTTTCTACAACCAAGTGGGAAAAAAGTTCTGCAATCCATAAATTCAATGGTGGACAATGTACATTTTTCCCAATGTCGGCTATAAGATGTTTCGCTCGTAATAGACAGAGGTTCAACAGCATTCTTTCATGGATTCTGAGTATTAAGGTTTCTGGAAAAAGACCCAGAATATAGATCTTTGGCTAAATAGGAATTTCTTTGTTTATAGAATTTGAAATTATGATAATTATCTGTCCTTCTCAATTCCACATTTTATACAGGCATTGGGGATATTTGGGTTGATCTTGTTTGGCTCTTAAGGAGTCATTTAGATTCTTATGAGCCAGTTAAATTGAATTAATTTATATCTGCTGTTAATGGATATTGTCTGTGCTTGTAAACAAGGTTTCTCCCATTCCTCCTCTGAAAAGTCCATATGAAATTCTTATGTCCATGTTAATTTCCTATGATTTGAGGATTCTGTAGTCGTGCTAACCAGTTTGTTTTATATCTTTGAGATCTTTCCTTTTAATATGAGGATCTACTGTTGCCATTTTTTCCAAAGTGCTTAACTGAGGACATTGGTATGGCTGTACTTTTTTTTGCAGTGAATAAAACTCTGAATTTGAAAAAAAATCCACATAAATGAGTTTGAGGGATCTCATGTTTCCCTCTGATTGTTTCAAATGACACAAGAATATTACCTTACCTGGGTCTAAAATCTTATTTAGACCCAGCTATGGTCATTTTTGGAAACTGGGGTTAGATTTACCAGATTTGAATAATGAATTGCCCTAAATGGGAGAAAAAACAGTGATTTTCCAATTTACACCCAGCATTTTTTGTGTTCCATACCAAACTCTAATTGTGTTTGTAACAAATGGATTTTTTATGTCATGTTTAAGTTTTTTCAATGAATCAGAATAGAGACTATGTAGACTGTGTAGACTAAATCCCCTGGCACTATCTCTCTCTGTCTGAAACCAAGGTAAGCTGAATAGCTTTGAGAACCAGTAGAAAGCCGATCTGAGCTGGGCTGCCCTAAAATACCAAGTTGTTATTTGTATTAACTTCAGCTAACTGTTCACAATAAGTAATTTAATCCACTGACAAATTTTGGGGCCACATTTAAAACGACAAAGTACATCAAACAGATAAGCCATTCAACGACAGAATGCAGGTGTCCTTCGCATCCCCTTTTTTATGTTTGATGTTTGATATTTGTATGTAATGAAATGATTACCTATTTCTGATTAATTCATTTTGATCATTGTTAATAATCACTGGCAGGTGTTTCTATAATCTCAGTGCCAAATCCTTTGCCAGTATTTTAGCATCTGTGTTGGAAAGAAGAAATTGGCCTTTACGACTCACATTTAGTTTGTGGTTCATCTGGTTTGGGTATAAGTGTAATCAGAGCTTTTCTTGGGGACAGAGGAAGGAACTTGTTTTCCACTGGCTCTTCAAACATGTTCAGTGGGGGTCGTACTAACTTTTCTTTGAATGCTTTTAAAATATCATCCAGAAACCAACCGATCCAGACGTTTTCCCACTTTTTATGATGAATATGGCTTCCAGAAATTTTTCAATAGATGGTGAGGAATCTAGCTGTTCTCTGGCTTCATCAGAGAGTATATGGATTTCAATGTTATCTAAGACAGCAGTTTGAAGAGTCACATCCCCAGTGGGTCTGAACTGTATATTGATTGATCATCAAGGTGACTACGGATAAAAACCATGAATTTTGTGTCATGTAGCCATCTTGCATGCAATCTCCATCTACTAGGAATTTTATTGAGTTTGGATGAATCATATATCAGTTTAACTGGCCCATAATCTGAGATCACAATGGGTTCGTAGGAAGCATCATGTATCTGTGGGAATAAACTGTTTGAGATCAAGAAGTAGTCTATGCGTGAATATGACTTGCTTGAAAATGAATAGCAGGAGAATTCCGATTTATTTGCATATTTTGTTCTCAATGGGTCACACAAGTCTAAGTCTAGCGTAAAATTGTGAAAAGTCCTTCTGCATATTGTGGGAGTGTCCTCCATACCCTTAAACAACTATGCAGTACACCTTAATCAGCTTAATAGTCTCCTCTAATGATAAAGCAACTTGGCAGGTGAGATAAAAATAGAAACAGCTCTTCAAACAACTTTGGGTTATCAGTTTTTTTTTCTATGCTGATTTTTGCAATTTCTGGTCACATCAGTACTGGAGCCCTGGAGAAAAAGGAAGTATCCACTGCTTTACCAGATATAACCTTTGACACCTTAAACAGGATGGATGTGAATTGTGAATTATAGTTATAACTCCTCTTGCATTGGACACGTATGATTTTGAAAATACCGGACCAGGCCACCTTTTTTTATTTTCAGTAGGCTGCCAGACAATAGGCTAGTTTCTTGGAAAAAACAATGTAAGATTTCAATTGTTTAAGCTTATGCATAACCAGTTTCAATTAGCTTTTTGACCTAACCCTCTTACATTCCAGGATCTTAATATTATTTTTTCAATTATCTTATTTGATTATCTTGTGTTTGCTAGAGTTCTTGACCATACCCAAAGCACATTTAAACAGAAACAAAAAGTTAGAAAAAGAGAAAAGAAAAATAGGATTGTCAGCCTTTTATCACTGTGTGGTCGCGAAACACCATTAACCTGAACATCGCAGTGCTTTCCCCTGAATCTAGAAGGTACAACAGTGAACTTGACGTGTTCTGGCAAGAGAAATAAGTCCCATGCAAGCACACTAACTTAATCACGAATGTTGCTCCTTTCTCACACAGCTCTTGAAAAAAATATTGATGGTTGATCTCCATAAGTTTAAACACCATCATTCAACTAAAACTGAACATGTCCATACTGAGTAGGTTGCTTGATTAAAGAGAATGTTGTCCGGCAACACTACAATGTGTGCATGCACAAAAGCCCTACTTCCGGTGTCCATGGCTCAGAAACAGAACACGTCCAGTCTCAATGTTATGTTGACATTGTGAGATTTAATTACTTTTTCCACCTCTTCTGGCATGCTTCATGTCACAGTCTGTCCTCCGCATCTGATGGTCAGCTTTGCAGGGTTTCTGAAGCTGTATTCACTGTCCAGCGCCTGAAGCCATTTTTTTAACCCCATCAAACTCCCTCCTTTGTTTTTGCACCTCCATGAAGAAATCCGGGAAAAAAAATCACTTTGTGTTGTTGGTGCATCACTATTTACCTCTCTCTTGCTGCTCATGCATCACCCTTTGGCGGTCACGAAAGTTTAAAAACTTCATGACCAAGACACGAGGAAAACACTGCTCAGCTGTTGGCAGCCTGTTGGTGTGGTGTACTTGTTTGATATTCCCTGGTCCCGTTCCAAACGCATCTCTGAACCACTCCTCCAAAAATATGTTGGCATCTGCCTCTTCTGCTTTCTCTGGTGGGTTAACTACATGTAGATTATTTCTTCTGTGCCAATTTTCTAAGTCATACAATCTTGAATTGGGTGTCTGTACCTGCATCCCCTGGCTGATACATATATATATATATTTTTTTTGCATGTCAACAATGTTGTCTTGCGTGTTACTGATTATGCATTTGGCCTTGGATGCCAAAAACGGTGCCAAAAAAGCTACTTTCGGCCTTATGTGTGGTGAGTTAAAAGCGAAGCCGAATAGTGGCTGTGACGCAATGACACAATCAAACAACGTGCAGTGACACGGTGACCTGGCGCCAGGTAAAACGTCGGCAGTGTGGCGATTTTTTAAAGTGTCGGAGATAGGATCGGGCACCGAAAACTGGTTCCAAATAGGAACCGGTTCCTATCGTTGGTACCAGAACCGTGAACATGATGTTTTAATTTCGATCCTTTTGTTTGGTTCCTGAACACCGCACTTGTTTGTTTGTATTACTCCACCAGACGTAGCCCGTTAAATTTCACTTGTCTGAACATGGACTGCAAACGCCGCTGGAAGGTTTGGCTTCATTTTAATTTAAAAAGGGACGGATTAGCACAGTGCAACACCTGTGATAAACCTATTACTGCCAAAGGAGGATGCACAACAAACATGACAGAACACCTTCGCTTGCTGCATGGTATAAACATTAATGAGCGTACTGAGAGAGGGATACAGGCAGTGATGTGGAGGTGGGTGGGGATGGTTGCATGGTAAGGGTGGGGGGTTTAAGCAAAGCTTAAGCAAGAGTTACATGACCAATAGGTGTTAATAATGCTTTGTACAAGGATACAGAGCAAGTTTAAACCTGGACAATTTATCAAGACCATCTTTGCTTTAGCCTTGACCAATCTCATATTTATCCTTAGCTGGCACAAAAGCTACTAAAATAAGCAACAGAAATATTTTCCATTACACTCTTAAGGCCTGGAATGAAAACTTCCCACCACAGTGGATGGATATTTTGGTGTGGAGCAGGACTAAAAATGAGGCCCTGCGTCTGAATGCCACATTGAAGTGTTCTTGAAGCGAGCCTGGCTGTTTGGATTAATCAGCTGATACCACCTACAACCTGGATTAAAAACACTTCTTCAACTGCTTTAGGTTATCTATGTGTTTGTTTTAAGAGGTTCATGGTCTGCCATGGCCATGGTTGGTGACGAATAGTTCACAGGCTAACGTGGTTAAAATGAGAAGAGAAAAACTTTTGAGATGTGTGAAATAAAGACGCAGGTTTTTTTTTGGAAAATTTGCTTCAAGGTTTCTAAAATGTTATTTATTACAATTTCTCTTCTCAGCACATGCTGGATATTATATAGTCTCTGTAGGAAACGTACTCAATGGATGTGACACTATTTTGCAGATGCAACTCTCAGCCCCCCAACCTTTAGAAGATCCAACCTTAAGTTTTTTCTCCTTAATTTTTCCCTTTAGTGCCTAATCTAACACAGGCCGATTGGAGGCTAACTGCAGTGTTGTTAAGCTTATCATTTGATTTTTTTTTTTATGTTATAAAATTGATCTCGGTCTGTTAAAGCAGTTTTTATGAAACCTCTGCTGCAACAAGAAACAGAAAATCTACTCACCTTTAACCTCTACATGACTGCTGTATCATATAATGCAATCTATGAAGTCACAGTATGTGACCAGTATGAGTCATTGCAAAAATCTAACCATGATGTGTCATCAGTGCCATAATCGTTTGTCACTGCTTGACTTGAAATAGTGCTGATACAATGAGTGATGAGATGGGTTAGAGTCATCATATGATCCACTGATTCAACTGCAGCAGCAAGAGTCCTGACTGGAACCAACAGGAGAGATCACATTTCTCTAGTAATATTTTCTGTCATTGGCTTCCAGTGAAATTTCTAGTCAAATTAAAGATCTTTCTCTTAGCCTATAAAGCTTTTAACAACCAAGCCCCCTCATAAGTGCTAGATTATTGGAAGTTCCTAGAACATCCAAAAGTATAATGGGAGGTAGAGCTTTCAGCTCTCAGGCTCCTCTTCTGTGGAACAAACTTTCACTTGCAGTTCGAGAAGCGAGCACAGTCTCTGCTTTCAAGGACAGTCTGAAAACGTTTCTTTTTCACAAGGCTTATAACTAGCTGTGCAACACTCCTCAAATGTTACCACTGAGGGTCATTAACCCCAAGTCTCTCCTTGGAGTCCGTCCTCTGTCCTCTTTGTACCCTCTGGGTCGCTTTCTGTAGGTTACTGCCAGGATCAGGAAACTGACGTGCAGTGTTTCTCACCAGGACTGTAATAAGTGAATCAACTTGTTAATCAATCTCATCTTCTATGTTCGATGTAAACTTTTTTGCTGCTGTTCTATTCTTCTCTTTCTATCCACTAAGCCCAACCAGTGAAGGCAGTAAGCCTCCACCTCTGAGTCTGGTCCTGCTGGAGGTTTCTTCCTGTTCACAGGGACTTTTTCTTCTCCACTGTCACCAACTGCTTGTTTGTGACGCTTTTTTCGGTTACTTCTTCACTGCTTGATGTATAGTACCATGAGACAACTTTGTTTTGTATGGCATAATGTAAATAACACTGAATTTATTGAAGCTGATATGTCATCGTTTGGGCAACAAAAGTTAAACAGGCAGTGTTGCCTGGAACCAAGCTCATCAAGTGATCCCCCGATCTGTAATGTAGCTCCTCTCCTCTAATGACTAAAAGCCATTGGTCATTCACTCATGGCTCGAGATCAGTCTTAAACTTTGTCCAACTGGTGCACAAGTGCATTGAAAACCTTTTCTGGCTCATTTGACAAAAAAATTGAGACTTGTTGCCATCTGGTGGTGGAATTTTAATCCTGTCTATTTTTTTGCTGTCAGTCAGTCATAAATTACATGCATACATCTCAAACAAGACCAAGCCTTTAAAAATATGTCTCACGCTCAGTTGCAGTGCTTTTAAATGTTTTGTTATGCTGGTTTCTGTATAACCAGCATGTTTATTTGTTGGCAGCAGGTCCCTGCAGCCAAATGTCCTTTCGTTGCCTGGAAGCAATAACACTAAGGCCCTGTCTATACACAGACACACAAATGTATCTGTTTTCAACACATCTGCAGTACATAGCCCCAAACAAGTCTGCAGGTGTTGAATACCCACAAAACCCAGATGATAAGAACAGACACATGAAAAGGGAAATTAAAAAGCAAAAAAGGGAGGAGACTCAAAGTGTAGCAAGCATAGCAAGAAGATTTATTTATTTATTTTTTTACATAAAGCCGACACTCAGGCCAAATGTAAATAAAGATGAGATGGACACAAACCTCCTGTTTACTTTGAAAGCTGGAAATATGTCAGATCCTTTTTGTTTTTTGCTCATTTGTTTGATAAAACACTTCTTTAAAGGCGCAGTCCGAAGCTGTTCCCCGTTTCTGTTTACAAACACTGTTCAAACTGAGAGCCCCTCCCCTCGGCT
>JAUESE010000010.1:17557454-17568210 GCA_032274725.1 Malacoctenus triangulatus
AGAAATTTCATACTGAAAAAATACTTTTTATTGTAATTTCTAGACCTTGAAAATCTGACACGGGTCAATTTGACCCAAAGGACAACAGGAGGGTAAAGTCATTTTGGAGCGATGGAGGACCAGAGTGAAGTCCTGAAAATCCCTGCATTCCACAGAGCAACAGACAGGTTCCATTATAGTTTCATGTACTACTTCAACCGTGTTTACTTCATACGTGAGCTCTGCTGTTCTTGTTGTCGATCGTCTTCAAGGCTGGGAATGGTCATTAAAGAGCTGGCTGTTAACACTGTTAATCCTATCATGGCGGTCTGCAGATGTGCCTCGGCCATTCATCTGTTAGGAGCGGTTCCTGTAGATGGGAGCTCGCAAATGATTCCGCTCAATTGAGAGTGATGGATAACTGAATTGGATTTCCATTAAGAAAATCCAGTCGTGAGAAGGGTGGGGGAGAAGCAGGGGTGGGGGCACAGCGTGGAGTAGTGGGCTCAGCTGGGACCTTCAGTGTGACCTGGTCCTGTAATAACAGAACATTCTTCACAGATTCTACCTGAGAGTGTTTTAGAAAGACCTCTGAGGCTCAACTGTGTTTACTTGTGATTATTTAACCAGCTAAACAGGGAACAAGGCCATGGAATCGAAGTCCGGGTGACTGGGGCTTTTGTCTGTTGAAGACGCTGACAACTGCTGATAAAAGATGGCGCATAAGTGAATTTTGCCAGGACCCATTGAAGATAAAGCTTGATACAGATCAGCTGAAGGCGGCAGACGGGCCAAACCGCGGCAACATGTGACGGCCCGGCTCTGTAACTGCGGCTCCAGACTGTCCAAATGTCGAGGAATATCCTTCAAGCGCTGCGCCGCCGACAAGTGGGGTCAAGGGAATTGGATTAGTTGTGTGGAGGCGAAGTCATATTCAGAGGAAACTCACAGGAGGATGTATTGGAATATATTCACTTCAAAAGCAGCTGCTGGAAAGCACACATCCACCCCCTCCTCTCCCTCCACCCCTATTTCAAAAAAAGTTACTCAAAAGTTGAGGTCAAGAGAAGTGATCCAACTTCACGATGGGGTGGAAAAATCAGGGATTAAGTGCAAAATTTCTCATCAGAGTGGCGGAAACCCATACGATTCCTCACATCCCAAAGCAGCAGTTTTCAGACGCGTTTGTGTATCTGTAAATGCATCAATTTATCCGGACGCTTTGCTTCTCTGTGATCTCCGCTGAGTGCAGATTGAATTAGATGCATTGGCGCGAGCCTGCCACGGTCGGCATTAGTATGAAGGTCACCGTCTAATGGGGCAGATGAGCTAAATGTTGCAGGTCGAAGCTAGAAAAACTCCCTCCCGGACAAGCCTGCCTGTCGATAGCTGAGCAGAAAAGTTGACATTATCCTCCAGGCTCCGGCTGCGCTTCACTCATGACTTGTAAATAAGGAGATTTGCAGGCAGGAAATGTGAGCAGCTCTGGAACAATGTGTTGCTAAGCGGATCACTGTGCAGCGAAGAGCGCTCTGTATGAAATGGGTGGTGATGATCACAGCACCCTTCAATGAACAACCTCATTTGCTTTTGTCTTGTGGTTTACTGGTGCAGCTGCAGATGCAGGTTGAAGGAGATATCTCCTACATGTGACTGGCGACAGCAACACATGATGCTTCACAGTTGCTTCACAGTCTGAAAGCAAACCGCTGAGGACCCAAAAGTTGAAACGTATTCACAGTGATTCCTTGATTTCAACATTGCGTAACTTCATTCATCCACTTTCTTTCACTAATGTGGGGCAGCGAGACCCCCAGACTCCCTGGACACACCCTCCAGATGTTGGCAGGCGACTCCAAGGCACTCCCTGTCCAGCCGGGTGTTGTCATCCCCTCCGGCGTGTCTTGGGCCTTCCCCTAGTGGGAGCATGCAAGTCACCAAGTCAAATGTCCATGTCACCTCATCTCACTGTGGAGGAAGAGCGATTCGACTCTGAGCTGCGCTCAATCACCGTGTCTCCAACGGTGCTTCCTGCCACCCGAGCAGTGCCTTCACTTCAATATTCAGAAAGTCAGGAGACACTTTGTGTTGGACGACAGCATCAGTGAAGGTTCACCCCAGGAAAGAAAATGATTTTTTAAAAAACAAAAAAGCGTCACTTTTTTATTTATGCTTTGGAAGTGGTGATCATTCATGACTTTTTGAATTTCCAAGTTACACATTCTAAACACTCATTTGCAGCAAACATTAAAAAAAAAGATAGAGAGCCGAGTCCATAGCCTGAAATGGTTCCCTGCTTGGTTGGCTTGTGAGAGAATTTTTTTCTGATTTAATTCATGGCCTCGTGACGCTATTTGCTTTACAGCAGAATCGAGCTAAATCTGCCAGCATCTTGCAGTGACAGATGGTGGAGTGAAAGTCTGATTGAAAAATCACTTCCAACAACATTGTCCCCTTCGGTGCAGACAGAAAGCGACTGCCATGGAGGGAGGGAGGGAGGGAGGGAGGGAAGGAGGGAGGGGGAGGAAGTGTAGGAGAGAGAGCGGGAGGGAGCAGCACCTTTCACTCGGAATAGAAGTGCAGGTTAAATATTCCACATGCAAACCAGGCAGCAGCAGAAGCAGCTCTCTCCCCATGCTGGGGGCGGAGCTTCATAAACAATCAGAGAAAAAACAAGTGCATTGGGAATGCATTTATTCATACTTTATTTTGCACAAAAATACAACCATTTAACTCACACTGCAAATATCAAATAAGCATGTTTGTTTGTGTGTTTTTTAAAATGTGTGTCCACTTCCTTGTTCGGCTATCCATTAATTTTATAAGTAACAGTAATAGTAAAATTTGGGCCTCTTTGGTCAGATGCTGTAATGCGATTTAACTGTGATTAATGTTATCAATTAATTACAATGCCAATAATCACTTCAATATTTTTTATATTTCTTTAAGACACAATGACTTCATTGCAGTAATAGGAACTGTAGCAATGAGGTATGCACATGTTGTAGATGTCTTTTTGCCTCTGCTCTCTCGGATTTAGGTTCCATGCTGCTTTCTCCAGCTAATTCAACATGTGACAGTTTAAAACAGTGGTGCTCCCTTTCAGGTTGGGTTGGCACCAGTTTCTTGCTTGCGTAAGATGTGCTGCATGCACGGTCGGACGGGCACATATGCAGGATAAACGGGACAAGTGACAACAAGAAGTTTCATGTTCTGTATTCGCAACACTCAGGAGATTGCCTGATATGTTTACAGTCTGTGTTGTCACACTTCTTAGGTTTGTAAGGCCACATGGGAAGTACCACTGCCAGAAAAACACTGTAATGTATCCTTCTTGTATTTCTTCCCGGATGTTCACATGCACCAGTCAGCAGACTCTGTTTGCAGAAATTCCAGTATGTCCTGAATACAGGATCACTTGAATGATAAACAACAGGAATGGGATACTGATACTGTACACTTCTTTGCCAGCGAAAAAAATGCCGATTAGGGCTTTGATCCACTGAAGCTTAGTGCTTTTAAATCTGCTGAAAAACTTAATATCGCACACAAATTGTAATTTTTGAAATTTCTTTGTGCTTAATTTGGAACCTGCATTTATCGCATTTGAAAATGAGGCCTAAACCAGCTGTAGCTGCTGCTGTTATGCAATAAAGGAGGCGCTTCATCAGCTGGGCTCCAACCACTTTGATTTTAATAAAACAATAGTTTGTTATGTTATGTCAGCTGAGGTCACACCGTCTTTTTGCATTGACTTAGTGACGGCTCAGCCTTCCCCTCATCAGTTTTCTCTCTTCACACCAAAACTAGCTTTTTACCTTCATTGAAAAGTGTCTGATAACTTCCTCCACAAATACTTACAACACTAAGTTAACACATCATAATCTACACTTGCATGGCACTCAGTGCTCCATGAAGGCTTCTGATGGGAGAAAGTTCCCAGAACAGGTGGAGAGCCCCTCAATTAAAATGCTCCGGTTTGCATACTGATGTTTTTAATGATCATGCAATCCAGCTTCCACTCATACGAATCTCAGTGAACCACCCTGCATTTGTGTTTTTTGGGGGTATTTCTCTCTTGGATATTGGGTTTTCCCTATGAAGAACTGTCTTTTAAGTGTACAGAAGTAACATCACTCTCACTGGGGGACTGAGAGATGAAATCTTCAACACAATCGATTGTCCTGATGAAAGGAATGAGGATACAAGGTCTGACTTGAAAACAGAAGAAGAAGCAGGTTATAGCTTGTTAACCGAGTCCAGTCGGAAAAAGCTCTCATCAAAGAAAATTGGATCGTTTATATGAAGGGTTGGGGGCGGGGGGGTTGTATGAATGCAAACAGTATGATAGGATTCAGCAGGGAACATGGTAAAAAGCTCAGGAGTCTATCACACAATTCAGCAGAGATTTGGCACTGGAGTGAAAACACAGCTCAATACATAGGCCAGAGGACTTTGGAAACTGAAATATGAGATTTATTCAAATATCTGAGGGAAATGTGCTTTTTAACTTTTTTCGGCATCTAGAATGAGGATGCTAAAATGAGTTTCCTGGACGAATATGCAACAAGGTTGTAACAGTTTAGGATTTTTCATATATCTTTATTTCAGTATGTTTGTTTGTTTTTTTAGGTTTTAGGTTTAGGTTTTTAGGTTTGTTTTTAAGAAGATTTTTCAAGTTTTTATTTTTTTTTGAATACTAAACATTTAAATTCAGTTTATTATCCATTAGTTGAACTGAATATTATAATATGATTCTATAGAATGTGTCCTGAATTATTGTATGGATACTATATTGAAACTAGCTTGAAATGGTGACTGTTATGCTGTTATTTAGATGCGGTTCGTTCTGTGAATTCCTGTGAATGGATCAGACATGAGTTGCTGATTAGGGTTAGGGCTAAAAGGGATTATTTCCAATCAGTTGCAGAAAGAACTTTGGGAGTTACGACTCTCTTTTCATGTCCCAACATTTGTTGGTAACGATGCGTGCTTGGACTCTTGTATATTCAGTTTGATGGGTTTCAGTTGTTGGAGGGAATTCAGATGCTCAAACAGCATGAATCCTGACTATCCACTATTGTGGGTCATTATTTTTTGGCCTTACGTTCGTTAAAATAAAGGTGATCTAAACACTGAGGTAAATTAAGCTCTGGAAATGCAACCAGCGTTTGGTCTGTCTGTGCACTGATTTCACTGGTGGTCCCCTAAAACTCTTCACACGCTCACTGCAGCTAATTGCTGGTGGAGGGGGAACAGCCAGGGCTTCTCTTAACATTTTAACTCATCCTCCCTCACTGTTCATGTGGAGGTTAAACTCATTAGGATTGGAGGTGAGTGTGGTACTTATTAACAGGCCAGCGCTCCTCGCTGCTTCCAGCTACACCCCCACCCCCAACTCGCCTTCCCACAGCCGCTGGAGTCGTCTCTTTCATATGCATGCTGAACAGATGGAAGCTGAGGTTGGAGATGGCGAACCCATCAGCAGCGCACGTTATCCTCCCAGTGAAAGTGGGAGCTGTCACATCTGAAAGGAGTCCCTCTCTCAGTCTTTGTGCACCACCTCACAAGCTCCAATCATATTCATGGCACTCCGACATTTCACGTGAGCACGACGCTCCTTTTCAGCGATCACTTCACACGGCAGACATGCTTCGGAGCCGCCCGCTCCACAGCGGCAGACTTTTTCCGGTAATTTGTTTACCCGGTTCCACATCTTCTCTTCTTGAATTAGCGGGCTGAATTAGACGGAATGTTGGAAGTCAAGGTTATCCGGAGCTTGCATTGGAGCCATCGTTTCAATTAGAGCCATGCTGGTTGAACTACATTTGACCCCAATCAGAAGAAACTAATCTGATTTGATGGAACCGTGTTGTGGGAGATATTTTCTCTTAAAAAAAAGCAGAGACCTATAAAAGAGGAAATCAATTACAGAGGCAACGCTTCATTTATTTATCTATTTTTTTTAGGGGGGGTAGTTTTTTCCTGAGTTCTCTGAGGAAAACTAAGTAAAAAGCAAGTAAAATGAAATGATTAACAAAAAGAGTAAAACCTGTTAAACACTTAAACCCGCTGCTCTTCCATGTGGTAAAGAAGATTAAGAGCAGTCATGATTTTTCTTGAAGTTTTATGGTGCATCACTTGCACTTGGTCTGATCGAGCCAACATTACTTATTTCTCTTCATTTCATTTTTTTGCGTGGTTTGTTTAATGATTGAATTTTACCAAAAAATAAATAAATCTGATGTTCACACACCAACAACTAAAAAAAGAAAATAGAAATTGTTGATACAATAAAACCAAAATAATTTTAGTCAGTATAAAAACAGAAATCAAGCAAAATGCAATGAAATAAACTAAATTAAATTAGACAAAATAAAGATAAAATAGGTTTAGGCACCTGTCATACTGATTATGTTTTTTGTAGTCTTTTTTATAAACTATTTTTTTTCATTTCATTATGCTTGATTTTATTTTTTCTTTGGTTTTTGTTAGAGTCTTTCTTTCTTTCTTAGGTCACCACAAATGGTGGTTCAATCAGGGTGAGAGACATTCCACAAAGCGTTAAAGTGCTTCATCAGCACCTAATGAACGAGAAGAGAATTAAAGGGTTAAAATGTAAAACATTTACACCGGTTTTATAAAAGCACATTTTGAACCTGAAAACGATCGTTTGGAACCTGCCGGATATGAAATTCCACCTAAATCTGCCTCCTCCATTCACAATGTGCATCTACACTAACCCAATATCGCTGAGCAAAGGGCTTTTGTATTTTTAGACTGAAATTCAGCGCTGCTCTCCTTCAAGTGCCTTTGTGTTCATTATCCCTCTCTGCAGAGGGAATGTAGTTTATATACTCTGTCATCAGCACTTCTCCCAACAGTATGTGCTTGGCGGGGAAGCTCTTTCACTCCGAAACTGGTACGAAAAGACGGATTTCAAAAGGTGCATCCACATTTCTCAGTAACCTAATGAAGACCAGACTCTGTCGCATGAAGGTGAAGGGCATTTTGTGACATTGAAGATGTTGGTGTAACCTTTTTATGTCCCGCCAAAGTGTCGGCGGAGCGCCTTTGGACGTCACGCCGCAGTGATGGCGGGGGCGATGAAGCCGTGGTAAACCTGGACTCAGCTCTGAAGGCGCGAATGAACGATCTGAATGAGCAAAATGACAGAGACACATAGAGAGCGCGCGGGCAGGAGTACGGTGTGTGCACAGCTGCTCCAGCACACACTCAGATACGCTTCATGCAAGACGTTACTGGGGAGGCATGTGATTAGAGGATTGTCTATTGGGAAAAATGAGGGCAGTTTATGTGAATAGGGAAGTGTCTCTCCACATGTTCCTGCACACTGTGTACATGCAGTGCTGCCAACTCCTCAGCAAGGAAAGTTGCTGTGGGCTGTCCTGAAAGTCGCGAGATGACGTCATCTCCCAATTTACATAATTAAAAAATTGTCCAAATCATCGCTGTGTTCAGCAGTCTCAAAGCATTTTACAATATACGCCATTTAAACACAAAGCTTGTTGAGCGAGGCAAGGGTACAATTTAAGGTCCAGCATGTTGCTCAGGGGGCAATACAACACATTGAGTGGGATGGGAATCAAACCACCAACCACTTGATTGAAAAATCAACCCATTCTCCAGGTATGCCGATAGAGTTTTTTGTTTTTTTGTGAAGTCATGAGTGGAGAGTCGTTTGCAAAGGAAGTGACAATACCAGCAAAATCCAATCGAAGAGCAAAGTTTTGGAGTCAAAATAGGAGACAAATCTGGCAATGAGACAAAAAGCTGAAGGTCAAGATGTCCTAAAGAAGTCACTGCTTTAAACACTGAGCTTTCTATTCCTACTGTCTATTCCATTTGTGTAGATTTTCACTTCCTGGAACTTAACAGATACCAATCAAATGTTGCAATACCACAGAGAACAGCAGGGGGCGGTGTAACTTCCCAGCATCCTAGCGAGTTAGCCACACAAAATTAGGGCTTGTGCACACTTTCAAATCTTTGAACAGGGATATTAGCCTATTGGTCCAATGGAGGGACACAGTCAGGAAAAACAAATGATTGGACGAAAGAGGGAAAAAGAACAGTAGAAAACTCCCATCTTACTAGAGAAGTACAATAATTCTGGGTGGCAGATGAGTCCTGAACCCCAGATGGACTGACGACAAGTAAAACCAGTTTCAAGAGAACCACCATCAACTCCATCCACACGACATTTGGATTCACTGATGTGCACACAGAGATTGTTGCGCATCTGACTGAAGAGCGAACACATTGGCTGATCCTCAGAGGGAAACGCAGGTGGGTGTGAATGCCTTTGGGTGGGGGAGACAGAGTAGGTGTATGTTCATTGTTCTATAGTCCTTGAGAACCTGTTTTTTTCGGCCAGCAGGCATGTTTGCTGGGACGGAAAGGAGCTGGCAATACTCATTGTATCATCCTTCATTGAGGGCAACTCGAGCATATGATGTGTCAGTGACTCTTTTTATGACCTTACCTGCAGAGCACGCATTTCACGATGGCAGCACTTCCCCTTCACTTGTTCTTCCCCGTTTATGATGATTTCCTACAAGGAGTGCACTTTTACTGGCCTTATTTAAATAGAAGTTAAAAAAAAAGAAGATGAAGAAGATGAAAAAAAACCTGCTTGACTTTTATAAGGTTGGGCATTCTCATTGCTCATCTCTTGCGAGCCATTTGTGGTAGATAAAATAAAAATAACACTTGCTGTTCTCTTGTCACTAGAGTCAGCTCCAACCTTGTGATAAACCTCTCGTTTTACATTGCCATAAAGACAAAGTCCTTGGGAACCTTTTCCCGGAATTAGGACGCAATCTGTGTCTTGTTTGTGGAGCAGCGAATGGGGTGATGAGGAATAGGAGGACCTGGTGGGAGGAGGAGTTGGGCAAAAATCCAATCCAATCCAAGTGGTCAGTCGTCCTGTCCACCCTCCACATGCTGATCAATGAGTGATGAACATGGATGTTTCAATGAACGTCAAAGTGGTCGGCAGTTAACCCTGGAAGGTCAACAAGGTTCTCTGTGAACAGTTATCAAGGACCAGTTTTCTTTGTTTGGAGTTGTTTATGTTGGACCTCCACTGTGTGTCTGTCTGTGTGTGTTTGTGATCATTTTGGTGACAATACAAGTTTCCAGGTTGCAACTTTTGTACTTCGATACAACTGTATCTTTGTGTTTATGAAATACTTCCATCATTTCTGCAGTTCAGCAACAAACCAGTGGGTTGATGAGGCAGACTGTGATCCAGGTTCTGAGTGTTTTTTTTTTTTTATTGGTTTATTGTTTATGTGTTGCACATTTAAACATCAGTTTCTGCATGGAGCTGATGGGACCAGAGTGCTCGGTGTGGTGTTGGATGAAGCCATCAATAAGAGTGCTGCTGTCTACAGATCACACAAGCAAGAGTTCGTACGTGAGAGTGCTGTGTGACATCGAAAACACTGAAAAACACACAAGACACAACTTTCCCTTCACCCGACAGAGAATGGGTGAAAGATCTCACACACTATTTAACATTGGAAAAATGCACACTTTTTTTTAACTTTGAGACTGCACTTTGCAAATGTCAGTTTCTCTAAATGTACTTGTAAGTTTTTATAAAATATACTCCATTTAATTAACTATGAAAACTGTGTTTATCTAGTCAGTGTATAAACAAAAGTTTTAGTATTTGACGAATGTTAAAAAAAAGACATTCAACAGAACAAACAAAAAACAAAGCTGTTTTCTGTGCTCAAGAAGTTTGCAGGAATCAATGATATTGTTTGAGCTTGAAACATCCGTATTTCTACTGATTCCAAACAAATGCAGATAAGCTATCGCAATATTGTGGATATTTGATAACAAACCCCAAAAATGACCAGATCTTTTTTTTTTAAATCCAGTCCCACAGTCAGTAAACATGGTTGTGCCCGTTTTCTGAGCTAAGCGCTTCATCCAGTTAAACTGGTTTTGGATGCCGTATTCAAACATGCAGCTGCTGTTCACCAAATCTCCCCATGTACTTCCGGCAAAGGTGACAACATCCTGTTTTAATCTCAGTTTTGTGGCAGTGTGCGCCCCTCCCCCCCTTTTTTTTTTTTTACAATTGGAAATTCTGTGTTTCGAGTGTGACTGTGAATGCTAAAAATGTCCTCAGACACAAAAGCCCAATAGGAAATGACTCACCGCGCTGGCCCGCCGCTTGTTTCTGCTGCCTTAATTTCTCCTCTCCCCGTGTTCTGTCCGCGCCTTCTCATATCTGTGCTCCTCTCCAGGCTGCCTCTACAAAGCACGAGGAAATGAAATATTTTAGCTAAATGACTTTATTTGCTGCGGCGCTGTCAGTCTGAATTATCAGCTTTCTTAAATTGAGTTTAGCAGTGGTGGCTTTGTGAGTATTACACTGTGTCCTGGCCCCCAGCCAACACACTGCTAGTAAATATATTTAAATCAGTGCTAAGCTGCTTAAAATATTCACATTTCACTCATAGCTAGTTTATAGAAATTTAAAACTATCTCTGGCTGGCAAAAATCAGTTACATGCATAAATAATATTTATATATAAATCATTTTACTTTTCCGGGGTACAAAGAGAGCAGATGCTGGTGAGCGGGGGTGAGGCATTAAGCCCCCCGTGCACGGTGGGGTTTTCAGATGCGGCTGAGCTTTTGATGCACTGTCTCTCTCTCTCTCTCTCTCTCTCTCTCTCTCTCTCTCTCTCTCCGGCGAATCGTACATGTCACACTGCACTGTGTCTCAATATGAG
>JAUESE010000010.1:17594340-17605083 GCA_032274725.1 Malacoctenus triangulatus
ATGTATATATGAGGATAGTTAGTCACCTAAAACTGGACTGAAAAAATTCTGATGACTAAATCTGAATTACGTTTCAGTCTAAAAATGAATCACGTTCTTACAAAACAACCACGGCAACACTGGCCTTCAAGCACGTCCTTTCAAGGGTGCAGACAATAAAACCACACCGCTATTGTCTGTTTTTTTTTTTGTGATATTTCCAGAAACTCCTCTAAGAGAACTCACATTGAGGTTAATGTTGCTCTGACCTCAACAATATATATTTATTTTTTAAATAAAGCCTTGAGAGAATTCTTTCATATTTTCAGGCGCTCTTGGTGTGGGCTTTGGGATTTCAATCAACTCAATGTCATCATCGTCTGACGTGTCCCACTTTTGCACACCCAGGAAAAGACCTCCACACTGTGAGACTTTATTTTTCACCACATGTGAATGTACAAGTTCGACATATTCATCCAAGGCAGTGCTGGAAGTTGCAGCTGCAGTCTTGATTTGCCATTACTTTTATTTGAACCCTACAAGATGCTCATCTCTTCCATTTAATGAAAACCTTTTCAGAGGTAGAATTTATCATGAGATTTGTTACACCCAGTTATGTTTGGGACAATTTTACCGTACTCTCTTCCTGACTTCAATGCGTTTCTGTGTTGGTGTTTTTCTTAAAGTTAGCAATATTGTTGCAACAGGGAGACGTTGCTTTGTAAGTTTGACCTCACACAATGGTCAAGAAATAGTGTGTAGTCATAAAAAAAAATAAAAAGAAGTTGGCTCCTATTTGTATATTGATTTTTGATGCATTATTGTTGCCTTGGGTGAAAATTAATGTCCTCCCCTTTTAATGTGATATATTTAGATCACCTTGAAATCGCCCTCCAAATGGTTCCTCTCACATAAAGATGAAAAAATTGTTTGGTTGGTGTGAAAAGTTATTGATGACTGACTTTGCTGTATAGTCTGAGGAGGAGTCACTGTGTCAGCTGTGACTCCATCACAGCTGCACTTTTTCAGAACACAGAAGCTTTATAGAAGTGGTACCAATTCAGCCGTAATAAATGTTGTCCAGCTACCCTCCCAGCAGTGTTTGCAATGAGAGCTGCAGTCAAAGTTTAGTGTCACTTATGACTTTTTTTTTTTTTTTTGCATCTCTACCTTGTGGTTCGTGTAATATTTAGTGGGGTTTTGACAACATTGATGGAACATTTCGCGATAGAGTGAAGAAACAAAGACTAATTGAAGTGTTTGTTGTCACTCGTACATTTCGAGATACATGTTCCATTGTGAAATCAGATTCTTTCTTTGTTATACACAGATAATGCCATGGAAAACATATTTGACAAATCCCTTGGTAATTGAATAGAGAAAATAGAGAAAAAGATACAGAAGGATTTGCAAGTTCTGTTGCCAACATGGTGACTTTCTGAAACCTCTTGATGCTTTTTTTGTCAGAAGTGACTTGCGACAAATGTAGCGATTCTTTCTTGTATTTTAGAGACTCCAACATGAAAGCATGTATTGCTCTGCACTCTGCCACAACACAGTTCAGATCACCTCCCTGATTTTTGGCGCGTTTGCAGCTGGTGCGCCATCTTTGAAAGTATGGCAACACCATTGGGACAGCAAAATGAGTGCTCCTTTCTGGCTGCAGTCAGAGCAGGAAGGGGCTTCACACCACTGTGCAACCAGACTGCCTGTGGTTCATGCATGTGCAGAGTCGCTGTGGATCCCGCCAGGCTAATCGCCAATCATGCTGACGTGCTAACTGTGGCTGTTATGGTGAGGTGGTGATGTCATCTTGAAAACGTTTGGGACTGCCAATTGCAAATTTGCTTACTGAACACTCTACAGAAGAAGCACAATGCCTCAGTGTTTTCCTTTGACAACAAAGAACAGACATCTATGCAGAAAATAATCTAAGCTCAGGACATTAGAAAGGCCCCAATAAAAAGATGACTATAGACCAAACATTTTTCAGGTTTCCAAGGATGCGAGGAAACCCTCATGAGATCATCAGATCCATGGCGTAAACTGTCTGCATTGGACACTGGAGGTGTAATTTGAAATGAATAGAAAGTGAAAGTGGCACTACAAATACTGACTTTTCAGGCAGTTCCTGTCCATGCTGCTGAAGCTTTTCAGAAGGATTGCAGCGCCGCTCCAGCATGAAGTGCTGTTTGTGGCCCTGTGGGTTGGAAGCCTCTGGATGTTCGAAGCCTTATATAACACCACCATTCAGCATTAAGTGGCACTTATTCAGATTAGTGCAGCGCTCGGCTGAATCACCTGTTTTCACAACACCGGTACCCACAGAGTGGAAAGCATCTGGGCTTTGCCAAACACGCTTTACATTATCTAGTGATTTGTGATTTAGATTAGCTGTGATCTTAATGGCCATGAAAACCCCTTTTAGCATTTCTGTGCTCGCGTATTAAGAGTGAAGTGTTTGTGTGTGCCAATTAAGTAAGTAATGTTAATGTACACTCATCCAAGTATTCACTGGTAAAAGGGCTGCTGGGAGATCCGGCACAAAATGTCCATGACAGAGTCTTTTGTGGGACATGTCTTCAAATTGACATTATGCTTTTATGTTTGCAAAAGTGTGACATCTCACCAGAATGTCACAGAGCTCATGTTGCATTTCCTTTGAAATGTTGGCTAAATAGTCAGCATTGGATTCATACAGTTTTTATCTGGCACCATTGATGGTTAATATCTAACTACAAATGTACCACTGAAAAAAATTGCATGAACCTTCTTATTCGTATGAAGTCTTCTCTACAAAATCAACTAAATTAGATAGTCTGCTTTTAGTTATCAAATGATGATTGTGAGGCTGTGTACATGGCTGTGTAAAGATCTACTCACAATGAATAATTGGATGATTGCAATAATTGGACTGATGATTTACATGCACATAAGGGGAACTACACAGGTTTTCATGTTTCAATGTCCATTATTTGAAAGTACATACAGGGCTTTTGGTGACATAAGACTCAATGAAAACACCTAATTCTACATGCAGAGGAGAAGGTATGGTCAACTATGTATGAGTCGGCTTCCACTGATGACGCTACGTCTTTTATAACACAACATATACTGATGTATGTCCCATCACCCAACTAAAGAAACCAGCTGAGATAGAAGCACGCCAAGTCTGATTCCAGTCGAGCTAAGTGGATACATGCAGCAACAGCTCGGCACCTAATAAGCTACTGTTTCCTCCATATTGAGTGGTTGAATGAGGTTGCTGTGGTGTTTGGCTCACCCTCAGCGGGCGCCACACTGGTGACTAGATTCTTTTGACTCAGGATATCGCAGGTTTTGGTGCTGCAGCGGCAATTGTTACGCTGACTTTTGTAGTTCACTTCAATCAGGTCACTAAAAGGTGTCAAGTGGACGAGGAAAAGGCCCACCCCTGTTTATAGCTCTCCAGCTGCTGCAACTCTGACACTTTTGGAAAAACCTGCTGACACCTTAAAACATCTGGGTCCCAGCGGCTCAGTATCTGGCAGGAAGGATGTCGACTGTATTGAGTACGCGCATCACATATCGAGAGAAGCTCATCTGGCTTTAAAATCACTGCCATTACGACCTTAACTTTAATTACATGTAAATCCACCTAATTTGCCTTCTTTACCTTTGGCTGGTCATGTATCCCCCATCCATCCACCCCATCCTCCTCAATCCTAAACCTTCCAATGTGGTGCCTCAAGCTCTGAGAGGAGAGCCTGTTAACAGAGCTTCGAGGTGGCCAGGGGCCCAAAAGGGACCTGGGATGAGTGTGACTGCGATATTGGGTTGGTGGCATGGTGAATAACTGTGGAATGCTAAAAGGCTCGTAACTCGCCTGTCTTTCCCCGCCATATTAATCTGTATAAAAAAGCTGACATAGCTGGCTGGCTGGCGGGCTGGTACAAAATGCCCAGAGGAGTGATCCATCGTCTGTTTAATACCACCAATGAGGAAAGACAAATTGTGACGGATTCAGAGCTCCATAAATAAAAGTTTGAGTAAAACTCCACAGTGGTAATGATGCAGTGCTATTAGGAGTGGAGGCATAACAAGTGCTCGGATTGGAGTGCTATAACTTTGAGTGATCGGGTGGCTGAATTATGTTTGCTGTTGTTTTGTTGTTTTACATTTTTTAACCTAAAGTCAAAAATGCAAGTGAAGAAAACTGAGGTTTGTTTAAGGTAAACACTTCAGACTGTAACATTTTACATCCATGAGCAAAGCATGGCTGAAGATTTCATTGAACCAATCTAGTATAGGCCAGGATTCACCCCAATAAGCAATGTTAAGTGTACAGCACCACAAACTACTACCTTCAGAACTACTTTTTGGGTGAAACAACGACTGAAAAACTCCAGGGTACAGGGTTTCAGGAGCTGTGAACATGATTGCAAGATTTTTCAAAAATTATTTTTAAATTTAAAAAAATATTGCAGTCATAAGTGATGATATCTGTATGTAATTGCCTTTCACAATGTTTGCCTTCACCCAGCAATGATTACATATTGTGAGGATGTCACAGAAAAAAATGTGCCTCCTTTCATCTATTCACATGATAAATACCAGTAATCCAGCTCGTTTGACAGGGCATGTGTCTACTTATTGAAAATTAGGCCTCGTTTGTTTATTAGCACGATTAGGGTGCAACCCATTTTTGCTTATCAGTATGCTGCCAGCAGTGCAAGACGAGATTAACAGAAATATCAACTGCAACTAGCCAGTTGACTAGTAACCAAGTTGGACTGCAACTGCAGAGTGAAGCCCTGGACAGCAATTTTTAGCTGAACAGAGAGAGAGAATGTGCCGTTGGGAAGAGCAGCCTTTACAGAAGGAGTGGCACTGACGAACCGTTCATGGGACCGAACAAAATGACAAGACGGGGTGCAGCTCAAAGCATGGTGGCCTTTTGGAGACTCTTCTCATGGTAGAGTTCTCAAGGATAGAATGAAGCTGCAGTTCTCAGTCTCACAGCTTCAGAGTTACCTTTGTGCAATGTAACTGTTCCTTTGGGGTCTCGAATGCTCAACCTGCACACAGGTTTTCGGCAGGTCCTTGAGCTTCCTGTCACAGTCTCAACACGTCTGTTGCACAGTTCAATTCTTTGTGGCTAGAGTGTGCATATGATTAAAAAATGGGTGTTTTTCCAGCAACCAATTCTCATATGGTCTCTTAAAGTCAGTGGAAATAGGTTCCAGCCCTCTATGACCTTTGTGTGGATGAAGAAGATGAAGAAGAGGGATTTATTCACTACATAAATACTATTTAGCCTAGGCTAAGCCTATGTATTTTGACTCTTGTTGAATCGGTACCTGAAACTGAAACAGATGTTAAATCGAAAGCTTCCCCTGCAGAGTGACATGTTGCTTCCTGAGAGGTCAGGTGAGGGAGCTCAGTCACCTGGGAGGAGCTCAGTGTAGAGTTCAGGCCACTTTGAAGTTACCATGCCAGTAGGCTGGCTTGGGAGAACATTGGTGTGATCCTGCAGTTGCTGGAGGAAGTGTCTGGAGGGAGGAACATCTCGGTAACAGTTTCTATCTGGTTGTGAGAGGTTGTATTTGCTGAATTTACACAATTCATATACAACTCATACCTCCTCTGTTACTTTTTTACAGAAATTTCGCCAAAAACCCTAAGTATTGGTCATTTTCCAGGAGCTCCATGTTGGATGCAAATCCAGTTTGTCTTTTTCAGACGATGGTTGGGGGCCTGGTTCTTTTTTCTTTTTTGAAAAGTTGACAGGCAACAAAGTGTGTGTGTGTTTGTGTGTGTGTGTGTGTGTGGGGGGGGATGTAATTAGGATGATGAGCAGTTATTAGGGAGACAGATCTCCTAGTGATCTCAGCCCATTGTTTGAGAACGAGGCTGAGAGAAAGGAGTTAATTGGAGAGCATGTTCAGACCCTCATTTAGACCTCAGACCTCATTAACCTGTAGCCTCTGTGATGCAAAGAAGTGGGCTGACGGGCTGGGTAAGTGGTGAGGGGACAGGTCGTGGCTGTCGGAACAGGACAGCAGCAGCAGAGCTTCACAGTCTTCGCCTGCTTCCGTGTTCGTAGCAGGAGCCGCGCTCAGACGCAAAGCGGGCACAACATTTCTCCAGACGACAGAATGCACACTGCTCAATCACCTTGGTGTTCTGCCTCCTGGATGTAATTGCCCCCGGCGATGTGTTTTTTAGGAACATTGGAAGACGGATCCAAGCACACATGTCCTGACTCAATTCCCAGGTGTGCAGATGTTGTTTGCTCACATTCCCTGTTAATGTTTTGTTTTTCCATGTTTGCAGTTCCTCGGGCTGGTGGAGGGGGGAAGAAAGTGAATTGGTAATAAAATAGTTGAGTCTGTAATTACTTCCTGAACTATTATAGGCACCTGATGTTGTTGATGGTGCAGTCTCTCTATGTGCACCCCCCCCCCCACCTCCCTTTTGGATTCAACACACACACACTGATTGCGAGTCACGTGTGCATTTCGCTCCCTCATTTCAGATGCCGACAATGGAGAATGCTTCAAAGTGTTGATCCATTGCAGATCTGGCTCCTGAACAGTTTGCTAAATTATTCATCCCGCTCGTTGATGCCGGGTGATAGTGCTGAGGAGAGGAGCGTGTATCTCTTGGTTTTCAGCACTCCTCTGGGAATTGAAAGCCACAGCCTGGCCATGTGCAGAGTGCTCCACCTGAAGAGGAGAGCTTTGTCTCCTTTCAGGACTCCGTTGACTTCAGAGCACATCAGGGGGGCATTACAGAGTTGCACTCAGTCGGCCTCCTCAAGCTCTCGCTTTCAATAATTTTGTTTAAGCTCAACGTTGTTAGCTCCGAACTGCCTGTGCTTCATGATGGCGCTACAGAGCACTACATTTAGTGCTTTTCCATTAATATCTACGTGGCTGGGCTTGAACACGTTTCAGAGTATGTTTGTTAGTTCTGGTATGTGAATTGATACTTCTTCTTGTATCTCTGTGACTGAGGTTCCAAGCGGGCCAAAATGAGTCAAAGGAGGACGTCAACAGACTGCAGGCAGCTGATTGGCAAGTGAGTGACGTGGATGGGGTCGTCAGTGCGCTATGATACAGCCACACCCGATACCACCTAATGCAGCTTGTGACATAAGTGCTTTAGCAGAGCGGCACATCAGTGAAGTGGAATCAAAGTTAGTTGTTTGGGCACCAATTGTGAAATGAAACAATGGTGAAAAAAAGTACAGTCAACTACAAATTATGAGCCCCCATATCATTGAGAGGTGATGCAAAAGCTCTCACGGCACCAGTAGCTCAGTCAAACACCTGAACAGCAACACGATGCTGAAATCAAGGAGTGGACAACTGCTGGCAACACAACATTATCTAAAATGTATTTCTGGTGATGTCTGACAGTGTAAATGTTCAGTCTGAATCAATGAGCGGCATCTTTGGAAAATCATACATTTTCATCGTATTTTGAACAACAGTATTTCCATAACCAAGTACGCATACTGTTACCTGGTTTTGGCAAGTAATCACACATAAGTACCGTACTTGCAATTGGTGAATGAAAAGGTGGTATTGGTCCATGCCAATTGATTAGTCTAACCAACAAATCCATCTCGTCCACCGGCAGACTTCTACATCAAGCAGGATTTGGGATCACGTTTGCATCTTGCAGATGGTTACGCCTCAGCGCAGAGCATCATGGGATTGAATCGCATGATATTATTGGCATATGTAAACCTGCGCAATAATCTGATCGCTCCATTCAGTGTCCAGGCGCCAACGGTTTCAATCAGATGACGTTTCTACAGCTACTGTTGTGTCAGTCAGTGCGGTCCTAAAGTTTCCCCACTGCCCCTTAAACTACTGCTTATGCATTTTCCTACATTACATAAAGACTGGAAAACTTACTTTAACGTGTCCTCAGAGAAATGTGTTTTTCTCCAGATCTGCCGTTTACCACAGCTTCTCCAGTGGTCAGAGAGCAGAGCAGCCCACTGACAGCTTCCTCCTCTCTCTCTCTCTCTCTCTCTACTGGATACTTAGCAGCTGGCCAGCTGGAGGACACTGTTTAGAGAGATTTGAAAGTGTAAAACATTCTGAATCTGGAGTAAAGTGATAGTGTAGGAGGGCAAACATTGATTTTTTTTTTCTCCACGTCCTTGGCTGGAGTTGAAGAGAGTTAATATTTGATGCTGTACTAGCAAATCACGGTGTGAATTAATGGGGATATGGAGGTGCAAAAGTAATAGAGATGTCTCCATTTGGCTGCATTTCCCCGAGAGGTCGGGTGTCCGTTTGGTCGGGGGATGAGTCTTTAATAGTGGTGAAGTGCTCCAAGAAATGGACAGCTGCTCGTTGATTCGGACCCTTGGAGCCGATTTCTCCCAGCTGCTTCTCCTTCCACAGAAGTCCGACAAGAATACTCAAAAGTGGATGAACAAAATCCTGTTGTTTCATTTTTTCCATAACACAACCATGTCTCATGCTGTCTCGTTTCCGAGAGGAGACACGCGGGCAGAAATCTCAACGTTCCCACAAAACCCCCTGGTGGTGAGAATCACTTAGACGAGCATGTTTTCCTAGGATATTAAGTATTGAAGACACAGATTACGCTGCTCGCTCAGCCTTCATCCCTCCTCCTCCTCCTCCTCCTTCTCCTTCCACACCACATGCTCCTTGTTTTCTTTCCCTTCTCTCTGTTGTATTCTGTGAGATTGGCGACGCACACGCCTGCTCTCACCAGCTGAAGGGACCGTCGAACGCAGCGAGAACAAAGAGCAGCGGTCTTGCCAGCATCTTGTCACACAACTCGTGTGTCGATTATTTTTACCTCATCTATTTATAATCTTCCCTCTGTCCTACATATGTCTTAGACAGCTCTCCGAGGAGGTCTTTGTCACCAAAAAGACTGCTTGCTCTCTTTCTGTCTGCGCCTTGTGATTAGGTCAAAGAGTACAGCAACATGAGGAATATTCACTTCTTCTTTTTACAACATCCTTTTTTTAAACAGTAAGTTGAACGGAAAGCTAACAAAGAAGCCAGAATGATTGTTTGATTTGATGAGCTGAATCGATTTGGGACCATGTGACACCAGCATACAGGGATTAGGCTGGTTTACAAGGGAATAGCAGTATCTTTCAGCTCCTCGTAGTATGACCTTTAACTCATAGTCACACTGAGAAAGAGTGAAATAAAAAAGGACAGCTACAATTAAAGGAACCCATTGTAAACTTGAACATCTTTAATTTGAACTTTTTGAAGGATCCATCCATCCGCCCTATCCTCCTCCACTCAATGTGGACTTCAAGAGGACTCATGTAAATGCAGAATACCATGGCTTGCGATTGTATTTGTGTCTTGCTGACACCTGTATTTAGATTGTTGTTTGAACTGATTTGTATTAGTATGAGCCTTGTACGAAGGCCCCAGGTTGCAATGGCTTTTTGTTGAATGATTATTTTGATTTGTTCGGATTTCGTTTTCCATTCTCACATGTGGAATAAAACCATCTTTATTGATTAAGGGTTTTGCATGTTTTATTGCATCTGTCATGAAAGACTGTAAAAAAAAGAAAATTGCAATCAGGAAGATGATTTGTCACAAAATCTGGGCTGTGGGAAAACGGAGCAAATAAGGCAACAAGAGAATGGTGATTGTATGACATTTTTGAATGGGTGGGGCTTTAAACAGATGATCTGCCTCTCAGCATAAATGCAGCACCATCTCCGGTGAAGTCAGAAGCAGTTTAAAACTCACTCCCAAATACAATGAATGCAGGTGTGACTTGTGACTGGTAAAATAGTGTATTAACAGAGGCTCTTCCCAAGGTTGTTGGCAAATTGGTAAATACGTTATGCCAAAAGTAGGCAGCATTCTGTGTGTCCAACAGACGTAATTGGAGCACCTTGTTATACCCAATATTAGGTTTGTGCATGTTGTAATGCATGCACAGCTCCAGTACTTCAGGACCATGGTCTGTGAAACACATTATTTTGCTCAATAATATTACTTTGGGCAACTGTCTGAAAAATATTGACATTTTTGAAGAAGTGTGTAAATGAATCACTCATTTATCACCACAATCTCGTTAGCTGGTGCCCATTGAGAGGAGAGAGAGAGAAAGAGAGAGAGAGAGAGAGAGAGAGAGAGAGAGAGAGAGAGAGAGAGAGAGTGTGTGTGTGTGTGTGTGTGTGTGTGTGTGTTTGTGTCTGTGTGTGTGTTGGGGGGATGTGCTGTGGTTGGAGAGGCCTCTCAGAGGTGCTGAAAGCTTCGCAATGAAATAGCGCTGGATTATACGAGAGGGAACTTGGCTGCTTCCTTTGTGTGGGGCCTCCATTCTGCTGGTGGTCGTATCCCCCTACTCCATATCTCTCCATTGTTTAACCCCCCCGCACACACACCCCTTCTCAGAGCTGCTCCCACAAGAAGGCCCCCTTCGCCGGCTGACTACAGGCTTGGCTGGCTCCCGTTCGTCTACCTGTAGACATTCACACCGCAGTCTTCTCACTCGCAGCCATTTCAGGCGACTCCGCCTCGCTGGGAAGGTGAGAAATATCCCCACCACATTCCCACCTTCTGCAATAAAGCCTTTACACCCTGTCATGTGTTGCTACAGCTTCACACATGTTCTCCTTACAAATGGAGTGCGTGTGCGCATGCAATGAAAGTGTTAATTTAGCTATTAAGAAAGAGAGAGAGTGTGTGTGTGTGTGTGTGTGTGTGTGTGTGTGTGTGTGTGTGTGTGTGTGTGTGTGTGTGGGTGTGT
>JAUESE010000010.1:17605183-17616274 GCA_032274725.1 Malacoctenus triangulatus
TGTGTGTGTGTGTGTGTGTGTGTGTGTGTGTGTGTGTGTGTGTGTGTGTGTGTGTGTGTGTGTGCGTGCATGTGTGAGTGCATGCGTGCGTGCGTGCATGCGTGTGTGGGTGCGTGCGTGCGTGTCTTTCTGTGCTTTCCACACCCCGCCACACGTGTGGTGCGGAAATGAAAGCAGGAAGGATTGGAGTGTGGTGGGCCCATGTGGGGGTGTAATGGAGAGCAGTGGTGGTGCGAGCGTGGAGTGTGCGTGGGAATGCTCATGCTCAGGCCCCGGCAGGTGTTGTTGCTGGTGGCTCACGTGGGATGTTGGAGTCAGTTCTGGGTCCACGCCATGGTCGGGCCGGCTGCTCCGCGTGTGGGAGGGCTGCGGTGTCATCAGGACCACCATTCAGGGACCCCACAGATTCTGTGCTCACCTTGCATCGGCCAGGTGAGGCTAAATACTTCTATGCAAATGAGTGACCATCAGCAGGACATTTTGATCCACGGGCTGCAGCTTGCATGCAGACCTCTTGAGGCACCGAGTGCATCACAACTTCGAAGGTTGCTTGGACTTGTTCGCATGACACATTGATGTTTGGTTAAAATTGGACCCTTGGATGTTGCAGGCCAAGTCAACATTGCCAAACACTTGTGTTTCTCATTTTAAAGTCAGTTTAGCAGCCACACAGCCTGATGTGCAACAAACCGTGATGCCTCATGACATCCTTCCATCAGAACCAACAGGGACCTCGGCAGCTTCACCTCCACCCAGCTGTCCTCCTTTACAGCTTGGACTTTGTCCTTGAGCTGACCTCTTGCCTCTGCTTCCTGCTCTTTAGCTTTGATGGGGGATGCATGTACACACTAACAGGCGCCATGGAAAAAAAAACAATCAGCGTCAGGGTCATAATATTTTGGCAATGAAAGTGAAACAACAGAGCAGATGGTGTTGACAGTGGTCTGCGTGGATTTGACCATGGAGACCAAACCGGCCCACTGCCATGGACCCCTGGGATCCCCAGGGGGCCCCGTCAGCTGGATTGGTGCCTCCACTGAAAACACAGGCTTTCTTTTACAAGCATCAGCAGTCGCTGCAATGTGGCAATGGTAACTTCACTCTCTGAACTTTGGAAACAGATCCCCAAAGCAGGTGCATCCCATTCATTATTAACTACTGCTGAGATGGAATGGTTAAAGCAGTGGGGTACTAATGAGACTAATTGAAGGACTTTGAGACATTGGTGTGGAGACATTTTTGGCCATACTGCTTACTCCATGTCTTTCAAGACATTTTCAGAAGCAGGGAAGTTCAGTAAAGTTGTACAATTACATATAAACTTAGGGTTTAGGTCTGTGCTGACATCACAGATATTGCTACAACCACTTAGATCAAACAAAATGTTTTTAGTTTTTCTCACAGGAAACTAAACTAACTCCCTTCCCAGAATGTGTTGCCATCACAGTAGAAACAAAAAGCCATCTGGGGCTTTAGAACAAAAGTTTGGAAAAGATCTTAACATTCCTCACAGACCGTTGCACTTTTGAAGCAAATGATGTGTAAGCAGCCGTATATTCAGACAGCTATTGGTGAGTCCAAACTGGGCGATAAAAACTCAGCTGAGCAACAGGTGGTTGGGTTCAAAGAGAAGCCATTCAGACAAGTTATCTGCAAGTAGCTCCCATAACTGCATGTGTCACCGTGCGTGTCCAAAGTCAGAAAGTCCTTCAATTTTTATTGGAGGTGAGATGACAAAAAGAGTTTCTCCCAATAAAACCATTGAGTCAGTGAGCACAAGTATGTTCACAGTGAGTTTTCACAAAGTTTGATGCATATACAATCTCTCTATGATACTAATCTTCCCTGAACCTGGTGTTTTGTGCTCTATCCAACATCTGTTGATGCCACTGAAGTTATCAGAAGGCTAGAAAGTCCTCATTCTGTGTGTCGGTGGGTTTGTTTTTGTGTGCATTTTTTAGTGGCTTAATCTGCATAATTAATGCGACAAATATCCCAGTGAATCCGCGAGTGACCTCTTGTTGCTGTTATTATAGCAATCCCGTGGGCTGATTATGTGCTGTTGATGCTTTGTAGGTGGTAAGTCAAATTAAACCTCATAAGGTGAGAGGTAAGTGCCAGGCTGTCCAGCGGAGAGGCTGATTTAAAAGCCCCGTTGTGGTGAACTATGTGGAGCCATTACCGACATGAAGTAAATGCTCCAACTCAGTTTGCACTGCGGTGAGATACGACTCGGGATTACTGTTGTATTTTTTTTTTATTTTTTTTTTGTTAACTGGTGGCATCTTTCCAAGCTGTTAATCACACTGCAAACAATAGCAGAGGATACACAGATTTCACTGATTCAAGATATTTGGAGCAATAAGTGGGCAGGACATTGATTTTCATGACTGGTTTAGTGATAACAGAATGGTTTATGCCACTGCAAATGAAGATTTTAATAAAGAAAGACAAGACAGATAATGATGTTAATGAATTTGCTAATTGCTACGTCATCATGAAATATAATAGCTTGTTCAAAGCCAGAACTTTGGCTCCTTCCTCAGCATTCTAGTCTAATTGTAAGCAGCACAAACAAATGTGTTTAGCAGCCATGTGCAACTGTTTTTTACAGCAAGCAGGAACCGGACACCTATGTAACCAGAGTTGAGCCTGTTGCAACCTTTAATTTCAGCTTTTAAAAAGATAATTTGATACATCCATATGCTAGAATTCCTCTATATTCCTGTAGGTCCACACCCTCACTCACTTTTGGGACCCCTAACAGTGACACATCCCACTCTGCAAACCAACACCAGTCAGTCGTCAGCCACCACAGTTGCAATGGTCACTGTGGACAAAATTAATCTTTTGAATGTATGAAATGTTTGTAGGAGTAGCACAAGCAAAAGTTTTACCTTCCAAAAAAGAACTGAGACATTATTCTTACAATCTGCACCTCAAGCTATAAAAGCAACCTCAAACCACTTTAGGAATTTGATTAGGCCAGATTTCCAAAGAGGAATTCAGAACATTTAAGGTTTGAATTCTATTTTTGATTGTTTTCTGCCTTCAGGGCCCGAGATCCCTGCCAAAATCCCTGATAACGCACGTCAAAATACGGGCCAACACAACTAAGCTACGCTTTTTTGAGAGTGTTTTGAGATTGATCAGGTGAATAGCATGATTGACACACATTAACAGAAGTATTTACAATTTTTTGCACACATATTGTTCATATGTCATGGAAAGAGTGGATTGAGCGCTGACTGCACAGGAGAACTGACTAACACATAATAACACGGAGCTCCAAGTGATGTCGAGGCAGACAGTGAACAGAAAAGAAGAGAAACCATTTATTTATAAGAATCAGGCTGTGAGGATCCAAATGATGAAATTCCTCTGAGCACAATAACAGCAGCATCTCCAGTGAAGGCTGAGTCAGTTTGCACCACGTTTCGACACAGTGAATACAGGTCTAACTAACGGAGGACACTTGTTTGCTGTGGCGACCCCTGAAGGAAAAAAGCCAAAAGGAGAAGAAGAACACAGGTCTAACTTCACACAACACAAACTTTCACAGATGTAGGGAACCACAGAGCACAAACTCACACAGAAACTGCGCCATGTCCCTGTGTCCCTGTGCTTGCAAGAGGTTGAAGTGGGGAAAGTAGGAGCAACTGCTTGTCTCCACCCCGGTCTTCACCACTTTGGGCCCTTGAGCAAGACTGTTAACCCCTGACTGCTCCCTGGGCGCTGCACTGCAGCAGCCCACTGCTCACAGTGTGTGCACCTCAGGTTAACTATGAACAGGCTGGGCTAAATGTAGAGAAATCTCTTCCCTAAAGGGATCAATGAAGAATAACTCACATGAAAAAAAATCTTTTAGCATTCGCTGCCCTTCAGTATATATCTGGTGGAAATGCCTGATGAATGGATAGACAGTGTGCAGTCTTCTGCACATATGGCAGACAGTCTTCACTTTGCATCCACATGTGTTTGCATGCACTCTCCAGTTTGCACAGGTTTTCCGCAGGCACAGAGCCAGCATGGATCGGGCCTCGTGGCATAACGGAGTAAACATCGAGTAAAGGCTGAGTAGATTTTCACACGAACCGTGGCGATGGCTCTCAGTGTGACACTGTCCTGGTGAATTAGCTCTCTAATATGACTTGTAAATACTCCCGAAACCACGACCATCATCATTACCAGCTCCTCCAAATAAACAACTGCGAACAGCTAAATATGCAAAATTATGAAAAAGAAAGGAAAAGAGAGAGCCACTGAAGCATACACAGCACACACCCCTATCCCCCAGTTGTGCGGCAGCTGGCTCAGAATTCCAGCTAAACACAGTTAGAGATACTAGTTCCCCTGAATAGGGAACAATTTCTTCCGAATGCATGGTAATGTTTGAAATAAATAAGCTGCATTATGCATAAAAGGGAAAATGATTACCCACATTTAAAAGCTTTTATGAATATTTATAAAGTGTTTCTGTCTGGGCTCATTCCCTTCCCTTTTTGGGTACTGAGTCAAGAGCAGCTAATAGGAAAGCTGCTGTTCGCTCTGTTTCATTCTGGACCTTTACAATTCTTTGACTTTACATCAGAAAATATTACCTTTGATTAGCGAATTGGATTTTTATTCCTCGTGGCCTCGTTTCAGGGGCTTTCAGACCTCTTTTTTATGCATGTGTGCGTCTCTGTGTGAGGGGTCTTTTATGTTTTAAAGGAGCCCCGCAGGCACGAGGTTCTGTAGGACAGCTTCCCTTTCCCCCTGTAGCTGTGATTGTCAGGGTTAGTTGAAGGCAGAGGGTCCCGTGTTCCCGCGGCTTTGAGGGCGGCAGGATCCGGCGGCAGCAACATGAAAAGGGGAGAGGCAGCTCAGCCGACCGTCCGATGGATTTCCCCTCATCACAATCTCTCCAAATGAAACCATTATCTCAACATTTCTGCCCCAGGCGCTCTCGCTCGGACTATTTTGCTCTTTTTCCTTTGTACCCGCGCACAAATCCTTTGCTGCCCTCAGTCCCTCTAGTTTTTTTTTTTTTTTTACATCCCGCATTTTGGAGAGAGAGATGAAAGATGGAAGGTGACAGCGGCAGAGATGGTGGATTTGCGGGACGGGCGGAAGGGGAAGGTGTCGGGGGAGGCGGATCTGAAGGAGAAGACGTGTCGGAGATGGAGGAGACGGTGGGCGACTGTGCGTGTGTGACTGGAGGTGACTCCTAATTCATCCAGGGAAAGCTGAGATTTGGTTTGCTTGTCATAACAGATGCCTCAGCCGTGCCCGGAGGGAGAGCTGTTCTCCACCTGCCGTGATTCAGTTTGAAATGTCTCCTAATGTATTATGTGACCATAATGGATCCCATGGCTCATACCTGCAGACATGCCTGCCTTTTATCTGCACACACGGCAGCAACCCACCTGCCTCCCCAAAAAGAGAGAAAGGGGTAAAAAAAAAAAAAACAAGAGGAAGAAACGACAGAGTGAATGGAAGGCGGAGGTGATCATAGCCGTAACCATGAATAATAGCATGGCCGCAGGACTCAAACAAATCCCCTGTAGATGATTCCATTACATGTAGCCACAGAGGGGCTGTTTCCTGCTCCGCAACCTGCTTAGAAGCTGCTTTTCTCTCAGGACGGAGGCAATAAAATGGGAATTTAATTATGGCCATCTATGTCTGATAGGCATCAAGTTTCTGTGGTGATGTGAAACACTGCGAGACGCAAGCATGATGTTGCGAAGTCACCTCAGTGAGCCAATCTGTGTACCCTTGAAGGTGGTCCAGGGCACAGTGGTTCATGCTCTCACCCCACGGAGGGTTCGGGTCAGGTACAACAGTGTGTGTGTGTGTGTGTGTGTGTGTGTGTGTGTGTGCGTGTGTGTGTGTGCATGTGCACGCGCGCAAGATCGTCCTGTTCACCTTTAAATGCACAAAAAAGGGGAAAAAAACAGAAAATTAAAAATTTCCCCCCAAAAAAGACCGAAAAAAATTCTTTCTTTTTTTATTGTGTTGTCATTGTCTTACATTCTCTGGGAGCTTTTGGCATTATAACCTTGTTTTTTGCACTCTCCCATTGACATTAGCAGATGTTATTGTCCTCTTGAAGCAGATATAGCATCACGGAGATGTAGTTGCAATTTTAAAAAAAAATCATCTCTGGTGGTTTCCTTTTGATATCCTGATGAAAGGCAGGGGGAGCCAACCTGGGGGTGGTCCTAACTGAGCATGATGGAGCGTGGCATTGGCAATAAGCACTGCAAAATGTTTCGGGAGGCAGAATGGGGCGTAATTTCTGGTTGAAAAAGGGAAAAGAATGTGAAATAAGACACACGTGAAATGGGTCAGTGTCCCCTTTCCTTTGGGCGGTTGATGAACCCAGCCCGCTGTCCTGCTGGTTTGGAAGAGTTCCGACAAAATCCAAAGAGTAATGAGAAAACACTGTTTTATCTGCTCTGACAGAGTGTGAGTGTGGGAACTAGTTTGTCTTAAAGGGCGAATTCCTCCAAGGGCAGTGCTGCAGTGTCATATTAGGGATGAAAAACGTTGACACAACCACTGTTACACTGTCTGAAACCCAACAAAAGTGCCACCCAGCTTGTGATTTATCGGTTCGATGCCGGACCCTCACACAAGCTAACAGACGCAGGGGGGGCTGTATGGGTTAACCCCCCCCCTCCCCCCTTCCCCCCTGTCCAGGCCCCTCTTGGTTCCATGCGGTGGATCAAATGGAACAAGTTCATTACAGAGACGCAGCAGATTGTTCTACTGCATCCATCATCCCTCCATCAGCCGTTAGTTCTGTCTCCCAGTTTTCCAACAGAACCTGTTGGGATCGGGGAGACAAAGCAATCAGCCCGCCCTCTGTCTTTGATGGAGAATCCGCCGATTCGGCACAGCCGGCCCGGCGGTGACCTTGAGGCTGCGGCGTGATTTCATTACTGGGGATGTTGACACAATGGAGGTGAGGCATCCCGAGGAGCGCGGGGAGCGGGTGGCTAAATGGGAAGTGCACTGAGACATGGTGATTTCATTGTGCTGGCACTTAGCAGGAGACATGTACGGCGGCGGGAAACACAATGCGTGTGCATGGGGCGGACTCAAAAGGGTGTCAGGGTTCAGCGAGACCCGCTGATGACTGATAAGCTCCCTTGGTTCAATAAACACACTGTCCTGTCAATGTCTTCCGGAGGGAGACACGACTGAGCTCATGCTTTTTTGCAGAAATGGGCTTCTCCTTAGACACCAAAGCTCTGCTGGCCTCATCTTTGTCTGCCCTGAACCATGGCTCCTCTCAGGACTTTCCCTACAGTCTCCATGAGAACATGACAGGACGGAATGCTGGCAGTTCACTTGCTCTACACGCAACAGCTCGCTTCAAGCTGCTGTTGGAAAATAATCACACAGAGGAGGAAGATATTTGTGCTCTCAGACAGTCCTGATGATAGATTTGCAACCCTGTTTCAATTGGAGGCAGCACTGCACGATTAAGCGACCAAATATATTACTTTTTTACATTAGTGAACACTGTTTGGGATTTGACAGGGATAGAAGCTGTGGTGCTCAGGCAAAATGACAGAGGCATGCCAGTTGTCTGGTCCCATTTAAACAAGGCCAAAAACATTTTATAAAACGTCTGCCATACAGTTTGGAGCCATTACAAGAAGTGTTCCCCTTATAGTTTTCCTTACAGTTTACAAGAAACTATTCCCTTAAAACGAAAAGCTGAAGTACTTTAGTTGTGTAGTGTACAGTTTGACTGCCCCTGAACGTACTAAGCTCTGGTTCAATTTGGGCCTCATCTACGAATCATCCCAAAAAGCTTTTGCTGAATTGTGTGCGCACAGTGGATATTCAGCAGGTGATCAACTCAATAATAAATGAGTGATACCCTAAAAAAGCAAGAGTACATCAATGAACCTGCCTGCTTTCTTTTGTAGGACTGCATTAAACACAGAGTTAGAAATGTTAGCGAAGGAGGTTAATCTATACATGTGGGAGACTAGTATATTCGAAAATTTCACCCAAACCTTTGTATGACTGATTTCATAGACATTTCGTGATCTTTTACGTGTGTGCATGTATAAAATTTCACCAAACTTGGGATCACATGTATATGTGGAAGTTGATTTACTAACAGGGTGAAGTGAGGACTGCATATCTGTCAGCAGTATGTTGAAGTGTGCAGACAAGTGCTACGAGATCTCAGGAATTGAAACCAGAAGAGTTTCAGAACTGACTTGTGTCTGATTCTAATGAAGGTGTTTCCCTCAGCCTTCACAGAAACCTGGTGGTGTTTCGTTCTACCCTAGGGTGTTAAAGCAGGGACTGTTAGTAGCTCTGTGGGAGCAGTGTCAGTTAGACGTGCAGCACCTCATATGACTGGATAAGGTTTGAAATGTGTAGACCTCAATTCAAAACAATTTCAGAACATATTTAAACATTTGGGTAAAGGTGTGTACATTTTTTTAAGGTCATTTTTTTCACAGTTGCTTTAATTTCATTATTTTATTTGAACTTGCTTGCCCTTTTTTACATTTCTCCAGATGTACTATAATGTTTTGTCTGTTTGTTTTATGACCAAAAAAAAATTTGAGCATTTGTTTGTTTTTAATGTGGCTGTTTGAGAGTCCTTGTTGCTGTAGTAACAAGATGTTCATTGAGCAGATGAAATTCATTGCTTTGAGCAGCACACCATGTGTTGTAAAAGTGTCCCTGGTGAAGCCTTCATGTTGTTTATGTTTTTAATAATTTCTTCATAAGAAAGGTTTTTTTTTAGAATACTAACAAAAAAAAATATTGTTAAATTCTGAATATGAGTGTGAGATTACTTAACAAACTTTTATCAGACAGAAGAGGCCCTGATGACCTAGTGACCATCAAAATGTTCCACTGTCACTTTTCTCAACTTGAAACTTTCCATCCATCAGGCAGAGCAATGCAGTCCCCTCTGATTGATGCAATACATTTGTCTTTAGCACGCTGCAGTGTTTTGGCAAGCTGCTTTTTTGTTTGATGTCACTCAGGGGTGACGCATGTGGCATGTCAGTGTAAACAGTAGTGAAAGAAACTTAGGTTTGCAGGATTGGTTTTTTCTCTCTCTGTGATTGTTTCATCACGAAAAATCCACTTAAGACCAAATAATAATGTAAAGCAGTTGCAATGCCACATCTGATCACTTTGACACTGCAACTATGCTAAAGGATTTAGTGAACGATACCAAATTATCATGAAAAATGTTCCCTTTGGTTGTTCCTTTACATCTATGTCGTGCTCAGACAAACACACAGCGACTGCATCTACTTGACCCAGGGAGCAGCCGGAGATGAACGATGCCGCTGTGAGGGGATTTGTTTGAAAAAGGCATAGCGTCCCATCTCGGGCTGCGATCAGCGCGTCTCACTGGGGCTCCCGCACCATCTGAATCATCTCCCTTTTTCTTCTCCGACATTATAATTCGGTGCACACTCAATGGCGGTGCTTCCTCCCCTGCAGAAAATAGAATTTCTCTACATTTGATTTGCTCCCCTTTTTGTTTTTCTCATTATCTGCAAAGCATGTTGTGCACCTCTCCGCCCATCTCTAACCCTGCCACCGTTGGCGTATAGGAGGCAGAAAATGAAAAGTCACGCTGCGTATCTTCATATGAAGGTGCCCAGGTTCAATTTTCCTCCTTTCCCACTTTTAAGAATGTTTCTAATAATAAATAGGTCTTGGCCGCAATTCGCTGGGAAATGAATCCAGAACATGATGATAAATGTGCGTTGAATAATTCTGGCGGTGATAAAAAAAAAACGAGGACTTCTTTTTCTCTGGTACTGTGCGGCGGTTTCCCCTCACTTTGTCCTCCCCACATAGACAACCTCCTCTCCCACTCAGACAAATACCTGTTCCATTTCTGTAGTTTCAGTTCAGCATAAGGAGCCCTGACTACTTCCTTTGTGAGCTATTCAGTGGGGTGGTGGTTAGCGATGCCTCTAAGAAAGGCTGCGAACAACTTCCTCCATATTTGTTAGCATAAGGATCACAGTGAGGCCAAATACGAGTGGAAACCTTGAGTGGCACAGACGTATACAAGCAGAAGCCTTTCAAAGGGTTTGTAGAGATTCCCAGGTTTACTCTTCACTTTGGAAAACATTGTTTTTATGCTTTCATTTTAAATGTCCCTTTTAAATTGAGACAACCTTAGAGCAGGTAAAACCTGGAGCCCCCAAAATGATCCCTGCTGCCCCCGCACCCCACACACCTCCAACCAGCTCAAAAGACCTCTCGAAGGAACAGTGACAAACTAAGCTTGTCCAATTCGAGGTTCTTACTTATAGAAAAAATGTCCTGAAGCAGCTTTCTAAGATTTTAGACTAACTGCAAGGAGAAGAGTATGGTGACTGTATGCACCACCCTGTGGTTTGGAGTGGTATTCAAGACTGATCAAGCTGTGGAAACCGATCAGCTTGTAAACTTTTTTATTTTTTCAAAAAAATTTTCTGTTTTGAACTGAAACAATTTGCTCATTTTTGACAAAAAAGACATCCTGTGACTAGGTGTGCTGACACCTTCACGTTTGGTTGTGTGATCCTCTAATGAACACAAGTATGACTGCAGCTGCACTGCTGAATGTTTGGACAGCACTTACGCCTTGCTGACCTTTCATTTTAGTGCTGTGCGCTTTGAAAGGACCGTGCTGAACAGCTTTTGGACAGTTTCTACCGCATGTAAAACCTTTGTTGGTCACAAAAAAGTCAAACAGCTCCAAAACATGTACTACTCAACCCAGTGTGGAGCCCAAAGGGTTTGTGTTCCTGGCTGTGTGCCCTGAACATACATGAGAAGCTTCAAACCCACCAACAAGAGGGCCTTCTGTTTTCTATCTGGTTTATTCTTACAAGAGCTACATTGTGAAAATAAATACACAACTAACAAGTGTCTGTAATTTTCAGCGCATGACACACATCTGTGGTGTATCTCAGTTTTATCTAACGGTTGCTGGGTGCTTAAACTGATCCCATCTGACATCAGGGAAAAGGCAGACAGAAAGGGAGCTATGCGCGTGCACGCACACACGCATGCACTCACACACACGCATGCACTCACACACACACACAC
>JAUESE010000010.1:17617665-17627845 GCA_032274725.1 Malacoctenus triangulatus
ACACACACACACACACACACACACACACACACACACACACACACACACACACACACACACACACACACACAATTGACCTCATCAAATGTTGGAAACTGTTAGAGTAACCAGATGATCTATCAAAAAGCCACAAAGGCATAGCAAGAACATGCAGACTCCAGTGTGTGTGTGTGTGTGTGTAGCGGGTGTGTGTGCACGGCTATTGGCCAACAATGAAAGGAGATTAGCATGGAGCACAGCATCGGCCTACTTGGCAGAGTTTGTCTTTGCTAATTGCAGACACTGTAAATATATCTCGCTACTCTCTTCGTAGATAAAATAAGTTCGAGCAAACTGGCTGTTTTGTATGCTGTATGTTGAAAACTCGAGTAATGAGTGAATATACCTCGATCTGTAAGCCCCTGCCAGTAAATCATATCTCACCAGCAGCTGAGAGGAGATAAAATGCAAAAAAAAAAAAGGTATATCTGCAGTAGGGAGGAGTGAAAGAAAGGTTGAAAGTGAAGGAAGCCGGGCATCCGGTGGAGGAAAGGCGGGCCATGTTGGTTCCAAGACTCCCGTGACCTGAGGAACCTCCATTCAGGGAATTAAAGATCCACTATTGATCCCATTACGGCTGGGAGCACTTTATAGACAAGTCCTGCATCGGAGCCATCACAAAGTGTATACCTTAATTAATCGGCGTCATTGACAGTGGGAGCAGGTTGTGTTTGTGGACAGCCGATCATTGGCCCTGACGCTGCCTCCTGCGCCTCAATCAATGAGCGCGCCGGGCCGCCTCGGCTCTCACCGCGGCACCGGCTGATCCCTTAAACGGCCTGGGATTACATCACAATGGAAGGGGGGTCAGGGGGCAGCGCGCTGGAGGAAAATTGCCCTTCGGGAGGAGACCCCCACCCCCCGCCGCGAAAACCTTCTCCTCCCTCATTTTTTTCCCCCTGTACTCGAGATAATATCGCACAGTCGCGTGAGCCAGAAAAAATCAATAAGCCTCAGCTAAGTTCAAAACCTCCGCCGCTCATTAAAAAGAAAAAGGGAGCCAACACGTATCGGCTCGACGAGGGCGAGTTAAGCTGCGGGGATTGTTATCATTGTTAAGCAAATAGATCCACAGAGGGAGAGAGATAGAAGGGAGAGAAATAATAAGATTCACTCCTCGTGCTATTAGCAGACTGTGTTTTCTTGCAGATCCCCCCACCCCCCTGCCGCCCTGCCCACCGCAGCACTTGGGGAATTCGCTGTAACTGTACGTTAGAAGGAGGCAAAATGAAGCCATGCTCACTGGCTGTTCTCTGAACACCTTCTCTCATTGTGCGGCTGCGAGGCATCGAAGGCAGGACCCTGATGTGCTGCATTGGCTGCTGCTCTGGTGCGACTGGATTGAATCTGTGAAAAGAAACCCACTCATTCGAGCTTTAACTGGTGATCAGAAAGTACATCACCGATGCCGTGCTTTGGGCATTTCACACCTGAAAATGCCACTACAAAGACAAAGGCACACAGAGGCTTCTTCAAAATGTACCAAAAGAAAAGATATTATCATTTTATTCAAAGGATCAACTTGAATACTTCAAACATTATTGCAGTTAAATGAGCACAACCAATCGATGAATAATGCATTCAATTTATTAAATGAATTGGTCGTACTTTTTTTTAAAATTCATACAACAAAGCCCTGAAACTGGCTCAGCACTGTCGCATGCTGATGAAAATCAGAAAACTTCCATTTAGCAAATTTTCAGTTAGACCACCAATAAGAGCACTGGTGTGTACAAATGTGTAATTGTAATGCTAATGTGTTTATGTACTACCAAAGAAATTCAAGTCTCCAGGATCATATTATTACTCAACATGTTAAAAAAAGGTATTTGATTGGGGGAATCAAATACAGAAAAAAAAACCATAAAAAAATAGTCATTCAGAAGAGTCAAGGCAAATATTTAGCGGTGAATAACTATTCAGGGAACATTTTGGCACTTAATGTGGCTATTCTCCTTGTGAGAAGGAATCAGAGAACTCTGGAATATTTAGCACTGACCACGCTGAATGTGAATGAAAAACGTTTAACTTCACAAAATAGAGATGGTTAGTTTTGATTAACTGTTGCTATTGTTAAAAAAAATAAATTATAAGGCACTTCTTCTTGGGGCTCTTCATGAGGCTCCTGTGGCTGGATCAACAAACTTTTAGCACTTTGTTGCACTGACTAAAGCTTTTCCGACTGTTTGAATTCTTACTTGTGTTGTACGTCACTTTGGACAAAGCGTCTGCTAAAGGAAACTGGAGGACTGTGGAATAACACAGCTACAAATCAAGAGAATATATTCATCTAAAAATAAAAACAAGAATAAGAAAATTATAAGTTTTTGCACATTGTCTCAACTAGAAATTGATTACACTTGAAATGAAAAATACAGAAAAAAATTTGAAGAAATTGTGTTGTAGGTGACATATACATGTAATTAATATAATGAAAAAAAGTAGTTTTCCGAGGTTGAAGACGGAGGAACATATAAACCCCAAAAATGTATGTAAAAAAAATCTGTTGAGATCAACTGACAAGAAAAAAGACAATTAAAATATTGTGAAAATGATGCGACAAATATGTCAATTAATTAAACTTGATTGCTGATGTTTCACCTTTAACACTGAAAGCAGAGAGTGAAACCCAATCCCCCCTTTTAAAGTGACTCACACCACAGACCTCAGTGCTGTGCTGCAGGTGTGTTCTCACACGTGAAGTTGGCATATGAAGGGGTGACTTTTGCCTTCTATAGGTGCCGGCATGGGTCAGGTGAGTTTTTTTCGCGGCTCCACAGCGGATCTCTGGAGTGGCTTGGAGTGTGCTGCCTTCCTAGAATGCGCCTCCCTCCCATTGTGGCTTTTGCTCATTGACATTTCCAGATGCGAGTGGTTCACAAAGGCTGCGACTGAGGAGAGAGGCTGACATTTTGTGTCTCTGCGAGTGCTCCACAATAGCCGAGAAGCACTGACATTTGTGAAAGTGCCGAGCGGAGCACTCCTCAGATTTCCTATTATGAGAAAGAGGGGGAAAATTACACATTACACACTCGTATCTGTTGCAGTAATCTGTGCTTGGAGGATGTCAGAGGAAAAATGAGGAGGGGAGGTGGTAGGGAAAGAAGAGGGGGGGAACAAAGTACAGGAAGAAGGCTGAAGAAAGAGGAGAGAGAGAGGAGGAGGGGAGGCTGAATAAAGGACTGATGATAGAATAAATACAACAACCTAGTTGCAATTCTCAAGTGGTTCCCTGAAAGCATCTTCAGTCTTTTCCCTTCCAAACCTCCCTCAACTGCTGCAGACAGCTCCCTGAAGTATAGAGAGCCTGCTGCTGTTGATCTCGTATGAAAAAGGTACAAACTGTTCAGCACAAACAGACCATTGAATAATAATGGCACCGCTGTGGGAAACAAATTCACACGATTTGCACAAGCTCGCAGAGGGGGAACGCCGCCTGAACGAGAGAAGTCGCGTACAAATCGCACTGCTGCATTATTAAATTGCACAATTAAGAATATTGAAGCGTTCACTCAGCAACTGAAGACTGAAGCCATCACCCCCACCCCCCACCCCCCAGAAAGCGGGTGATACAGCAATGGAGGAAGCGATGGGAACCAAACTGAAATGCGCTTTTAGGACACTGACGGATGAAGGAGAAATAAACGCATGTCGGAGGAAAGGGAAGGTGAGGAGCCAAAATCAAAGCAAAGCAGCAGAAGAAGGGAAAAAGATGTGGTAAAACAGAGAGGAAGCAAAGATGAATAAGTGATGCTGAAAAAGAAAAGAACAAGGCAGCTTGTGGTACAAAACAATGAATTACAGTGAAATGAATTACTAAACTCAGAAAATAAAGGTTAAATATGGGGGGTAAAGACTAAAAATGAAAAAAATAATAGAAAAAGGACAAAATGCAAATGATCATCAAAATATAATTACAGAATAAAAGGTTTGAAATGTCAACTGTGATTTGTGACATGATTTATTGAAGACGTAAAAAAAAAAAATTAGGAATAAAGTCAAACTTCAGAAAATAAAGCTGAAATGCAGAAAAAAAGAAAAAGAGTCTTAGAAAGAAAAGTGAAAGTGGGAAAAGAAAAGACAAAGTGCATCCATTTATCCACCCGATCAATCATCGGACTGTGGGTGAACACAGTGCACACGCACACACGCTCGCACGCACGCACGCACCAACGTCCTCTGGCTTTGATTAAACAATCAACAATTAACCCCCCTATCTTCCTCAAAAATAGTAACAAATTTGGTCCTTGGGGTCAATTTGACCCCAGGGATATTTACCTCCAGAAAATGACTTACTGAATGTTTTTGACCAAGTTTTCGTGACAGGCACTTTGTTTATCTGTTGATGACATAAATAACCCCTTGAAAATCAGGGTTGACCTGTTCTCTAGCGCCACCATCAGGCCAAACTTTTAAATTCGCAATCAATTAATCTTGAATTTTTCTCACAAATCTTTTCAATATTTCTTCTCAACATTAATGACCACAAGTCTGGCTTTGGTGATGATGGCTAGGACCCTTACTGTGGCGCCACCATCAGGTTTAGAGCATGTTCATGACTCTCATAGAAAGACCAGGTTGATGAATGTTGGTGACTCTCCCTTTCCTCTCATGAACAAATTTATTTTCTTATTTTTGCCATTTTCGCAATATATTTGTGGTTAGATATTGTAAGATCTCACTCACCCCTCCTCTTTTGTTATCCAGGCATGACATGAGACAAAATATGGAATGTCTTCAGAGACACGGTGGCTGGAAAAATTGCTCTTCCAGTCTCAGCATTCCAAAGGCTCGCTGTTGATTCACCTTTTGACTTGTAAACTCCTGCTAAAATGACCATGCCAATGTAGGCTTCCAAGTCAACTACATCCAAGTCTTTCCATCCGTCCCCATACACATGCTTCCCCTTTAAATTTGTCTTCTCAAGCACAATTTTTTCGATCGGTGGCATTACGAAGAGCTTGAATGATGACTTGATGTCATCAACATGGCTGACTGCTTATCTGGTGGGTCCTGGAACCATTTTCATAATACTACTAGTGTTATGTCTACCCTGCTGTTTCAGTGGGGAAAGGGACCATAGGTCACATAGACAAGGTCACATAGACACACACACCTTCATTCCGATGTTGCAGGAAGAATCAAAGTTCTCCTTGGAATTTAACAATATGTATCAACTCAGATGTATCAACTGCACCTGCAGGTGTGGTCATATTGAGTCACACACTCTGCTGGACAAGTTTTAACAGCTAAAACAGCTTGGGGTCAAATTGACCCCTGAGGATGACCAATGCGTGCAATATGTGTTCAGCACATTGAAAAAATATCAACATAAAAATGTTATGCTTTTCCAGTTGTCCCCATCACATTAGGAAAAGTCATGGAATATGAAGCTAAAATAAAAAAGTCAAATACTGTTTTTTGAATGCTAAACATTGAATGGGGTCAAATTGACCCCAATGACGATAGGAGGGTTAACCTTAATATGCACAATTTTGTACCTGAAAAAATAATGATGTTGGCAAGTGCAAACACCACACAAAGAGACTGTCAGTGCCCACGGTGTCAGGAATTGATAACAACATAGTTGCAATGAAGAACAGTGAAGGAGTGTGACTTATTTGGGAAAAGTAGAATCTGCAGCAAACGTAAGACACTCCCCATTGCTTTTATTTTGATGGCACCTGCTTTTCCATTAGTGGCTTCACTGTAATGTTTTGGCCTGTCAGAGGGGGGCCACATGCCTTCTTGAGAATAAACTCAGTCACTCCTTTGAAAACAAAGCAACGGCTCTGTGGTCTGAGCAAATCAAACTGTAAATGGTGGTACAACAGGATGCGTTTTTCACATCACCACTCCGCCCATTGCCTCGTGCACATTTCTCATGCTCGTCACCTCCATCTGGCCTCCTTTTGCCCTCCGTGCATCCCCCCCCCCCCACCCCCTCGCCTCCCCCCTCGCCTCCCCGCCTGCTGCAGCATAGCCTCAGCTGTGATAAAGATGGAACATGCTTTCGGAGCTCGTCATGCTACGCTTCCCGTTCTGCAGCGCTGATATTCTGACACTGATCACCATCAAACTGTCAACAGCAGACAGGGACCATGGTGCCGAGGGTGGGCGCGGGAGAGGAAGCGCCGTTTCCCCTCATAAATTATTTCCGCTCGACAGAAACGATGAGCCGAAGCAGGATTTACCATTAATTCATGTCTTTATTTTGCTTTTTTCGGAGTAGGAAAATTGAGACGGATGATATCTGGTGTTTTTGGTGGGTGGGGTGGGGGGGCTATGGGGACCTCACAAGGCCGTAGATAAGTCAGAGCCCAGTGGGGCGGGATTAAAAGGGGGGGGGCTTTTCTTCACTTCATGGAGAAGGATTAGGGTGACATGTTGCTCATGAACTCACTGGAAGGCTTCACAAGGAGTACAGAAGTCATTGCCACATCCAACACTGTCAGCGCTGTAAGCCAATCAGAGCTGATGCGAGGTATTCATCCGTCCTTCGCTGTCTCTTTGAATCCAGCGGGAGATTTGTTTGCAATTTACTGTGACATCCACAGTATTGATCGAGGTGCCAGCAGCTATTCAGTCGGGGGCTTGGGGGGAGGGGGGAGGACGGGACTGTGGCATTCACACAGGGAGCAAATTTCTTATCTTTCATAGGCAGATTTGCTAAGCTACGGAAGTCCACCATTGCCGTAGTGATAAAATCAATTCGAATCGGGGAGCGCTATGATATTTATATCCACATTGGGTGTAAATCTGTCTTTGAACTCTGCTGAGCCTCAGAGTGTGTCAGTCTGTGAGCGCGAAGTGGCTCCAACGTGCTTGGGGGAAGTGGGGGAGGGGGGAGGAGGAGGAGCGGCGCCGCACACAAACACAGACTGTTTCAGTGAACAACCAATGCTACCAATTGACAAGGTGACTCAGCACATTAATCAAAAGCAGCCTTTTTGTGTCAGTCAATAACCCACCAATGCCGCCCGTCCCGGCGCTCACTTATTCTTCACCATTAAGGGCAAAAGGTGCAGCACAGCTGTAATGCAGCCAGTCTCAAGGACAGATACGAAGGAGCCCGCCATTGATTTAGCCTAACTTGCCTTATAAAAGTGCTTATTTTTTATGTTTTTGGGAAACAGCAGCTACTAAAAAAGTTGTTAGTTGTAAAACGTACCCTTGTTACAATTAATGTTATTTCGTAGCAGTCAGACGACTCACTGTTTGTTTGTTTTTCTCTGTAAATTCTCATGCTCTAAATTAATAGCTGTCTGAGATGTTTGTTTACAAATGTCTTATTAAAGCCCAGATCAACAGAGGCTTTGTGCATAAAAAAAGCATGCAAAACCGAAACACATAAACTGATGTACTAACGTTGTCCAATGAAGAATGTCTTTGCCAGGTTTGCAAAGAAATGCACATCTTACATTGTCGTAACATATCACGAATATCAACATGCAATATCTGTGTTTTCTCCAGATGGAACAAGGAAGGAGATTATACCAATGGGTTCATGTGATTTATACATTTGGAAAGCGTTTGTGTTGTTTCAGAATTGCCTCTAATTGTATCTTTAACTTGAAAACGAGGTGCAAAACATGTCAGTCTTGAGTGGAGATGCTGCTGTTGTCATTCTGAGAGTTGCTTCATCAGCTGGACTCCCACGAGTTTGATTTTATCTCACAATACTGTTTTTTCTGTTTTGTATCTTTGTTTAAGTCTCAACATCTCGTAATTTCTCTTGGAACACTCCTATTGCTGTCAGCCACGCTCTTCAAAAATAAAAGTGTAATCTATTTGCATTCATCACACGTTTTGTGTTTAACACAGGACCTTTTATCTGTTTCCATGTATTGTCCTGTTGCAATGGATCGTCACTCAGCAGATTTCAGGTCCTTCCTCTAGTCACCTTGGACTCCTCGTAGGCAATGCCGAGACCTCACCGAGTTCAGTGAAGCTGCCCGTGTCAGAACGGGGGAGCGGCTTGATGCACGGCCTGATTAAGATGTGCTCACAGGATATATATGTCTGCAGGAGCTGGACAGGGACCTAATGGATTAGTCTCAGCGCAGAGTGTGGTGTCGGAGCCACCGGGGACTCTCACAGCATACCTGTCAATCATGGCGCTTCCTGATACCAGCGCGGAAAGCTGCAGACTTTCCCTTGCTTATAAGCAAGCGTGGCATGGCACTGCCTCAGCTTTGTCACCGCGCCTGTGGTGTGACTCGCCACAAGCACAAACGTTTGTGTTGGGGTGAGTGAGGGGCTTTACCATTTCACACACGAGGCCTGCATGCCAAAACCATGGCACCCAAAAGGGCTCCCAACCTGTTGATTGGGGATTATACTGCCAGAGTGGGGGACAGTGGTAGTATCCATAACCAAACAGCAGGTGGCAGGAATACCTACGGACCCAGGATCAGTGAATGCTAGCTACCTTATTGGGATCCAAAGAGTTTTGAAATTGTTTTTGTTCCAAGCTATTGTGCTGTAATGAAACTGAATTTGGCTGTGTTTAACCAAGAATGCATTGGGCCTGTAACTTCTGCTTTTTAAATGTTTCAGTTTCAGTGGGATGAATTTTAATCATGACCTTTGTTTACAGCAGGAAGTTTCCTCCTCTTTAGAGAGGTTGGATCATTCAATAACATTAATTGAATCTAAGGATGTTTTTGAATCCCAGTGGTCAGATCCTGATTCGGGTGGATGTGCTGCCTCCAAATGGCCTCCTGCCTAACAACTCTCAGTCTGATGTGTCTCATTGCTGGATTACTCCTCCTGATCAATTGTGTGGGCTTTGTCTTTATCGTATACAGTTAATTTTCCTCACAGTACTTTGCGTCCTGGGAATGTTGCGCGCTTCGACAAATCCTTGGGATCAGTGCGGAAGGTGGGCACGGCCTGCCGAGGGCCTCTGGCCACTGTGCGTCCACTGTCATTGGGTCAGATTGATCGAGTGCTGATGGATTTCTCTCTTGAGTGATCACTGTTTTTTGTAGCTCTGGGAGAGCCCAGTGTGCCTTTATAGGGCGAATACTGGAGGACACACAGACTCACACAGGAGACGAGTCTGCAAAGCTCCCAGCTCACTGATGTATGATGGAAGGGAGGCTGTTTCTTGCAGCACCTTACTCATGATGGTGCTGCAGCAGTCCCTATGACACTTAATAAGCACAGTTTGATATGAATGAATGAGTAAGTGAGTTAGTCAGACAGTTGTCTCACCCGCCATACCTGTTTACCTCCTTGAGTGAACGGTGGGGATAAACAACTTACTGAACACATCATGCTGATCAGTAAAGGTAATAAGTAGAATCTACTGTTTATTCTATTGATAAACTCTGATTATAGTGTGTTAGTATAATTTCTACTGTTTGGTTTTCATAATTTATTAAATTAAAAAATAATTAAATCTTAAATTTTAACATTAAACATAAATAACATTACATTTTTTTAAACATTAAATATTAACAAATTTCCCCACTGGGATTAATAAAGTTTTTCTGATTTTGAAAATATAGTATGTTGATTGTTTATTTGACATATCCAGTCAATTTGATTATTATTTTAAGTTTAATAAATGAAAATAAACATTTCTTATTCAAGAACATTTAATCTGTCACAATTTTTTCCACAATGAAATGGATTGTTTTCTGATTTAAATCAGTGGTTTAACTGGTATGAAATAAATCAGAAGCTGCAGCACACTATGTGTTTTTTTGTTCAACAAAAAATCTTGATCATTCAGTTGTACAAGAATCATGAGTCCTGGCCTTATGGTTCAATTGTAAAGGAATCACAAGTCCTGTCCTTATCGCTCAGTAGTACATGACTCATGATTCACGCCCTTCCCACTCAGTAGTTCTTGACTCATGAGGTCACGTCCTTATGAGTCCATTCAAGTCCTTCGAGTCTCCCCTATTTCCGGTGTAGTGGACTCAACCCCCATATATTTTCTAAGCTGAAAGTCGGCTGCTCAGCTCTGGTAGGGATGGCAGAAAGTAAAAATATTCACTGTACTCATTATGTTTTGTCAGCAAAAGTAGTCAGTGGTCAAAATTTGAAATATTAAGCAGTTCCACTGTCCTTCACTGTTTAGAGTGGGGGGGGGGGGGGGGGGGGGGGGGGGGGGGGGGGGGGGGGGGGG
>JAUESE010000010.1:17642642-17658432 GCA_032274725.1 Malacoctenus triangulatus
GTGTGTGTGTGTGTGTGTGTGTGTGTGTGTGTGTGTGTGTGTGTGTGTGTGTGTGTGTGTGTGTGTGTGTGTCTTTACGCTTCTGCTTCCGTGCTTCATATTATGAAATTCTTCATTTTAGGCTGAACCAGTCAGTAATGGAAAAAAATAAAATAAAATGGAGCTCCAACACACTTACTGAGAAAAAATAGGGCGCACATACCAGCAAAAAGTATTGACAGTTTTTTTTTTTTTTCAAATTTACCCTGGAAACTGATTTTCTTCAACAATTTCTTTATTTTTCGCTTTGATATTTGCTTATTTGCAATTCATTGGGATTGTCAGATAACAACGCTGATGTAGGATGTCAAATGGAAGCTGGAGGTGATATTTCTTCAGGTAGTAAGTGGGGCAACAGGACGCTGGAGGTCAGAGAGAGGAGTGCAGACAAGAGCAGACACTGGGCCAAACCAGGAAATGAACAGAGAGCAGAAGAAAAGGTAAACGAAGACCATAGGAAAGCACTGGAAACTATAAGAATACACTTATCACAAAACACTAACTTAAAAAAACCCATAAGGCTGTCACAGAAAAGATAAACTGGAGTTACAGACAGAACATAAACACATGAAATGTGTGTAAACCAACGGACACAAAGAACCAAGTGAAACAACGAGTGTTGAACTTTTGTATAGGGAAAAAAATGAAAATCAATTTAGGTAAACAAGAGAAAACAGAGAGACTTATCATTTAAAATTGAGTCGCAGTTCTCTGATTCTTTGGCTCTTTTCTCTCAGCAGTTTCATGTTGCTGCTTTCTGTCATTCTGCTCCAAGATGCAGGTACAGAGGATCAAAGAGGAGCTTAGAAAGAATGGTGCACTTAAACAATAACTTATTGTTTCATTCCTTTAAGTCCTCTGTGTGATGCTTCATAATTGGTTGACTTGTACAAGTTTACTTCCACAAATACTATTAATGGTATTATCAGTGTTACTAATCAGTCTTCATTTAATTGGGCTTTTTGTGTTGATCTATCCACATGTCCATGGATCCCCTCATCCACCTGCCTTTTTATCACCCACTTCTCTATTTGTTGCATCCGTCTATTCGTCTAATCTTTCCATCCAAGCATTTGTTTAATCTGTCCATCCGTTGCATGATATCATTAGGACTTATAAACAAAGCTGTGTTGCTCTGTGTGATGGCTGACAGGACGTCTGGTACAAACTATAACACTTCTAAAAGCTCCTAAACTGGGGACTTGAGCAGTACACCTGGAACAGCTGCTTTGATAAGTTATTTGTTTTGTCCTTTGCTCGTTGTCCTTTGCCACCGATATGCCAATTTTAGCAGTATGCTGGAAGAACAAGGCCAAAGCCCACAACTTCTAGGATTTAGAGGATGAGCCAGTATGGCTCGTGGAGTTCAAGCCTGGAAGGATCAGAATGGCAACATAACAGAAGCTTATATGAGATTAGGTGACCATATTGTTTGGGCTGGTGGCTGGAGCCAGAGCCACAATGTGAGGGGGATTGCAGTGAAAGCCATTGGTTACTTCTGTCCTGGGCTGAAGGACTTGGACGAATCAGCAGATGTGTTTGTGCTTCACTACCTGGATGTTTCTTTGGTGGTCGTGTAATCGAGCATGGATGTATCCATGAAATGATGGTGTGACTCAACCTGACCCATCAATAGGCTTCGTCCTTTAACCAGCAGCAATGTGTATGGGAAATGGCAAAAGGGTCCTTGAAGACTGGCAGTTTTAAGAGAGTTAAGACAAATATCTATGGACAGAGCAATGGCAGCCCATCACAGGTATCCTTATTATTTATACTCTACTACAGGTTGGATTAAATAGATGTTAGTTATGGAAATTATAATTTTTCTTTGAGAAGGGGTTGTGTGTTTCTTGGATGATAAGAAAATGGACATATTTTATCCCCAGTTCTCCGTATTCATATCGATGTGGTGAGTCCACATGTGTACAAACTTATGTGGACTTAAAATTGGTCATATAAGTTTTTTTTTATAGGACCCTCACTAAAAACAGGATCAGTAATACTTGATTCGCTGATCACAACAAAGGTGTGCAGTAACCTCACTGGTGTTCGACCCATTATGTTTTGGTATTTGGTGCACAGCTTCGGTCTGCTGCCTGCGCTAATGGAAAGCTAAGAGTGTGAGCAGGATCTTCAGGAAAGCAGCCTGCAGGGAGCGTCGATGCCCGCAGCACATTCAACTGTACATTTGTGATATTTTACTGCAGATCAAAGTGTTTAGTGGGCAGAAACCTTTGGCCCCCACTGCTAGCAGGGCAAAAAGAACCCAGATGTACGGAGGTAGCAGAACTCCTTTCTGTTTACCTGTTGCTTTCAGTAGCATCCTGAGGCTGTCCCCGAGGTGGTGGAGGAGCTGTTGCAATACCAGGAAGTCACATCAACAACGTGTAATCGTAGTCATCTCTATTTTTTTGGTTTGCTCCATTTCCTTAAAAACATCTGATGAATTACAGAAATGTACAGAATCATGTGCCCACTACTTCTGTACCAAATGTCAAGGTTATGGACGGATGATCTGAGCAAGGAGGGCAGAGCTGGAATTACAGGCAACTTTTATATGCATGAAGGAAGGTGATGTAAGGCAGGGCCGGTTCTAGGAATGCATACATGAGGGGGCACACAAAAATTTGAAGGGGCATTGTCATAATCTTCTGCCTTTTCAGTGATTTGATTTGAGGGGGCACAGTGTTCGTTGAGGGGGCCATGCCCCCTCTTGCCCCTGCCTAACGCCGGCCCCGATGTAAGGTGAGGTGTGAGGTGGTTACTGCCTTTGGGGCTTTTCTATATAGACTTTGCATGTACTCCCTAATTTTTTTGCCCACAATCCAAAAACATACACAAGGTGAAACTTTGACTCTAAATTGAGGGTGGGGGACCCTGTTCCTGGAGGGCTGCAGCTCTGCATGTTTCCAGTGTGTTCCTGATCGGTGTCATCATAAAGCTCTGCAGAGAGCCTGCTCACGAGCTGAACCTGGGACACACTGAAACCATGAAACTCCTCAAAATTGTCCACAGGTATATGTGTGATTGTGTGGTTGTATCTTTCTGTGTGTTTGCCTTGTTGTAGACTGGTGAGCTGTCGAGGGAGCGACTCCAGCGCCCCCTGCAACCCATAAATGAAATAGGCAGTGTGCATTATAAGTCAGTGAGGTGAAATATAGTGATGTGCGAGTCATGAACTACTGACTCAAAACTCGTGAGTCACTTTACTGACTTGGGAATCATGACTTATCGTCTCCAATAACTCGCTCACTGATTCATTCATGCTACAGCTGACTGACTAGCTGCTAAGAAGAGAACAGACAACATTTCGTTGCTGACAGGCAGCTATTCTAACTACAGTTTTGTAAATATATTATTTTACTGACTGCATGATACCTGTGGAAAATATCAAAACTCCATTTTTTGTTGAAATCCACCTCTTCCTGCACGCATGTGTGACACAGCCTGCAGCGAGCTGAGCCAGCATCAGTCAGCAAGAGAGCTCGTGTCTACCGAACCATTCAGCCTGGAAACCTTGCAAAGAGGGGAGTTGATGGTACAGTGCCTGAGCTGAAAGTCAGCTCTAGTTGTCTGACTGACAGCAGATAGAGAAATTATTGAATGCACATGTTGTGTTTATTTACAGAATGATACCTAGACTAAACACAACACGTTCATCCCGTTCAACTGTCGTTCATTACACAGTGACTCCCCCTACACCGCAGCAATTGTCTCACCCGCCATACCTGTTTACCTCCTTGAGTGAATGGTGGGGATAAACAATTTACTGAACACATTATGCTGATCAGTTAAAGTAATAAGTAGAACCTACTGTTTATTCTATTGATAAACTGCGATTATAGTGTGGTAATTTAGTGTCCACTGTTTGGTTTAAATATGTAATTTATTAAATCAACAAATTTATATAAATATTAAATTAACATTAAATTTTAACATTAAAAAAAACTATATTTTTTAACATTAATTATTAACAAACTTCATGGGATTAATGAAGTCTTTCTGATTCCAAAAAAATAAACATTTCTTATTTAAGAACAATTAATCTGTCACTATTATTTCTACAATGATATGGATTGTTTTTCTGTTTAAAATCAATGGTTTTACTGGTATGAAATAAATCAGAAGCTGCAGCGCACTTTTTGTTTATTCATGGCGGCTGCTGTGAGCTCATTGGTTTATCTGATATGAGCACTTCCCCTCTCTGAGTCGTTCCTGGTTCATGAGTCCTTACTTGTCGTTCAGTGGTACATGACTCACGAGTTCTGTCCTCATCGTTCAGTAGCACATGACTCATGAGTCCTGACTTGTCGTTCAGAAGTACATGACTCATGATTCATCGTTCCCCCGGTTCACCCAGCTAGCCCGGTTCCTGACTCAAGACGTAACGTCCTAGTGAGCCCACTCGAGTCAACTCGAGTCCTTTGAGTCCCCCCTATTTCCGGTGTTGTGGACTCAGCCTCCATATGTTTTCTAAGCTGAGGGTTGGCTGCTCAGCTCTGGGGAGACACAGGTGGAAACGATCAGTGTTAACAATCAGGTGAGACACACGGAGTGGGAAATTAAGAGACATTAGAGTCAGGTGAGGGGGCTGAACACAACCCGAACAAACTACAAGGATCATAAAGAATAACAAGGAATATGTGTGAGGGGGGAGAGGGGAGGTGTGCCACACCACATGCTTTCAGCCAGTTAATTCCTAACCCAGACTTTACGTCCTGTCCTTTTGGTTTTTTTTCTCCCCTGCCTGGGTGGGGACGAAAGGTCAGCCTGACAGCATGCTCACCACAAGTGAAACGGATGACCGCATGGTGTGATTCCAAAGTGGTCGTCTGACGGAGGCATGCGAATGATTAAGCGCTGAGTCTCTCAGTGTGAACTGGTATTTAGTGGCTGAACATGTCGGATCTCTGTTAACTTCTCGTGGGATAATAATAGCCACTGGTAAAGGTGAGGGCAGTAACTTAGGCCACAGTAAGTTCTGAGAGTGAAGTAAATCAGCTCTACTAATTCAACACGAGTGCTTGTTGACTGAATCTGATGTTATTTTTACCTGCTGAGTGAAACAATCATATCGATTTTAAACTATGTAGAAGAGTCTCACATCTGCTGCATTGAGATGGAGGCTCCAAGGCCTTACAACAGTGTTTACAGTTGATTTATTATATTGAGCGGAGTGCTTTCTCTGATCAGTCACTGCCACACATTTCCGTGCACACTCACGCAGGGATGGCACCAGCTGCCATTCATCGTGTTTACCCACCCTGAGGAACAATTAGCAGTCTCTTATTTCTCCAATGACAGTCTGACACATGGACCACAGAATCGAACCACAGACCTTTGGATCACCTAAGCCATTAAATGTCTATGTCCCGTTTTCTGTCAATACTAGAATCAAACCACCCCCGGGATTCAATTAGAAGCCCACTTTCAAAAGGCAGCCAGAATAAAGTTGGAACAAAGCTGCCAGGTGTGAACACAATGGGTTTTCTTTAATCACCATGTGCTGAAGTGCACACAGACAAGCCATAGGCTTCAGTGTCTTGCTCAAGGACACTGTACAATGAAACAAATTAAACTACCAACCTGCAGTTTTAGGTGAAAAGTGGTGATGAATTTTTTACTCACTTTCAGATTTACACACACTGAACGTTTTTGAGGTATGGGGGGGGGGGGGGGGCCTTTTGTTCTTGGTGACACTTCAAAATGGACAAAATGCCTTTAAAATAAAACTGGAAAACGTGGTGACAGTCATGGAGACAAGACATGATTAACCAAGGAAGACAAACAAAAGCATGCAAAGAATCAAAAGTACAGTACCACTAAAGTGAGGCAAACTGGGAGAAAAATGGGAGGATTACCAAAATAAACTAAGATATTCATCCAAAACAGTCAGTTATTCATTCAGTTATTTTGTATAAAAGTGAATTGAGACATTGAGAGATTCTTCCCTCAACCATTTTTCTATTGAGCCCCACTTACTCTCTTCAACATCTAAAAGCTGGAGACTTCAAGAAAATGACAATGGATGGTTCCCAAGATCTCCTCTGAATTCTCGTATTCTCATGTTGGATTTTTTTTTAATAATGTGAAGCTCTAATTTTTGTATCCTCCCAAGGAGTAAGGGCTTCAGAACCACAGTTTTGGAACAACTCCCCTGTTTACCACCCTTGTCAGTGTTCAACTATTCCAGTGGCTACATAGTTACCATACAGAGTGCTTGCCATCCCTTTGGAACTACTTGAAGACTCATCCACAGACACTTTGGCTAATGGGCAAGCGAAACCAGGGATCAGCCACCCCCCCCCCCCATCCTGTGATTACAGAGCTCTCCACTCTACTACCTCAGTGGCAGTTGCCCATCTTGCCAAACCCTATTAATTACCGACTCTTCCAACTGAAGCAGCCTTGTAATTCAATTCCTCCCTGCGGTGTGTGGACCAAAAAGAAAAAAAAAAGAAATAAAGGAATGTCTGTTATTAGCTAGGAAACTGACACTGTTCTGTATCTGCAGCATATAAAGCACCGCCAGTGTCCCTATTCATTTAAAGTGGAGTATAACCTGCACATTACTACGGTGAGAGACCTCTCCACGGGCTGCAGAGTGAGTCCCAGGACTTGGCTGGTAATCACTTTCAATTTGATGTGTTTGTGTAAGCCTTTACACCAGCAGTCCCAGTCCTATCATACGCTCCACTACCACTCAGCAGTGTGTTTAAAGGAGCCTGCTGACGCTTCACCATTTGCCGTGCTAATTTTATATTTGCTGCGCTGGTTTGGTAATAGGAAACTGTGATGTTTCTGAGGTCAGAGCCCACAAGAGTGTGCAGAAACTCTCACTGACTTTGAGCAAGTGGAAAATTGGATAATCACATCAAATCAGTGCATCCGTTTAGCTATGTTTTTTTTTTTTCCAGCAATAAACTCAATAGTAATTGTACGACTTTGACATGGAGGAGCATGAAGTGATTCTGATTTACAGATAAAACCCTTTGTGTACTTTGAGGCTTCCAAATGAGAATTGCAATATTGCATTACAACTGTAATGATACGCTCTCATTTTTTGGAACACTTTTATTTTGAAGGTTAATAATTTTGTATATTCCGTGACGGAGTGTGGCTGTCAGTGATCGGCTCCACTGTACAAAGCAGAGACTCATGAGGGGGTCTGCAACCTGTTACCAAGGCAAAGTGGAAGCACACTGGTACAATGATGAGCACTCACACAGACTATACCCACGTGTTTGATTGGGTTTGATGTGTTTTACCCTGGAGCACAGACAGCATGCGTGCATTTTGCATGTTCTAACTGTACTTCAGCAGGTACTTCTGTTTCCTTCCACCAGTCCAGAGACATTTGCATTTACTCAATTGGTGCTTTACCCGTAGGTGTAAAAATGCATCTTGTCTTCTTGTGGTTGTGTCCTGCACTGGACTGGTGATCTGTACACTGCGTATTGTGCTTAGTGTCCCCTGGAGGAGGTTCCAACATCGGTTTGATGGTGCCTGCAGAGGAGACAGATATATGGACAAAATCTGAAGAAGAAAGAACCTTGGTTTCATGAGAACACATATGATATGTTGATACCTCTAAGATCCTATTGTATAAATAAGGTTGGGTGTTTTTTTCTCTTTATGAAGGTGTGCTGCCTCTTCAGAAGCTCATTAGATAATCCAGCGCACAGAGTTGCCTTCAGTTTGCCTTTTAGCTGCCTTCCGGTGATTACAGTGACAGTGCACCCACGAAAACAACATCTGCATGGAGTGCTGATGAGGTGTGAAGACAACTCTGCCGCTGCCAGATGCCACGCGATGGTGGATTAATGAAGGTGGCCTGTCTCACAGCTTCATGCACTCATGGAGATACTGTAGCTGTTGGTCATATGAAGTGGAGTGGAGCCTCCACCATATGTAGTCTCACTGTCTTACTCAAACGTCATACCGACACAAAACACCACAAGCAGCAGTTCATAACAGCCTGCAGATTTCTGCACAAATGACTGTTCATTTATTTTATTGACATTAATAAAACATTTCATATTCCACTCTTTCATTAAAAGATAAATAAGGTAAATGAAAGGTGTTTTTTATTTGTGTGGATCCAGCTTTTCACTTTCTTTTTGTCTGTCTCAGTGTTTTGCACAATGTCTCTACTTTTGTTTATGATGTTAGTGACTGATTGCTATTATTAAGTTAGCAATTCAGTTCAGTTATCAAAGTTTCAAAGGGTTTGCAAAACAAAGCAAAAAGTTTGGGAATGAAACATTAGTGCACAGTACACGAGGAGTTTTCCCATTTCCCTTAGTTCTGATAACATTCAAACCAACAAACATAAAACCATTTCAAACCAAACAAAATAGGAGTTTTTTTTTCCCTCAAATAAAACCATCTCTGATCAACTGACCATGGCATCAACAGGAAGCCACTATTTACCGGGTGTTCAAGTCATTGAAGGAAGAGAATAGTCTGAATGTGACAGAAAGCATAATTCACTGTGTGGATTTGAAAGACCTGGGTGAATATTTTTCTCCTCAAACCCATCAATTGATTTATAGGTGGTGTTTCACAAGCAGGAGAAATGCCATCGTACACAAAATGAAGGCCACTGCTTTCCTTTGATTGATTTCATTGATCCATGAACACAAAGTGTACCAGTACATTAGTCCATTGAGAGCCTTCAGAGCCTGTTCAGAGTGCAGGCCTTTCCAACCCATGCCTCCCATCTCCTTTGCAGTATCACAAAGTGTGCGTCATCAGCCCCTGGCCCTCACGGGCAGCATGTTCACATGCATCCGAGTGTATGACACTGCATAACACTGCATGGTTTAATGACTCGTGCCTAAATCCAGTGTCACGATAACAACTGTACCATAAAACAAATGCTAGTGCTGCTGAAATTTTTCGTTAGAGGTCCACTTGAGTTTGTTTGACTTTGTATTTCTGTAGTATAAGTGTCACTGTGTGAATTAGCCTGTGTTCTGAAATATTCTTTCTTGTGAATGTTTTGATGATAGTATCACACATCGCAAAAGTCAAAGACAAATACACTAACCAGCATACAAAAGCAGGGGCCTTCAAATTAAAAGCAAGTTGCGATTTCTGGTGTTTCTAGGTTTTAAAAGTATCTAAGAGACTCCCGTTCTTTTAAGCACTGCTCAGATTGTCGACATGACTCCATCCAAGAAATAAGTGAGGCATTTTTCAAGGTCTTGGATTGGTCCGTCGGTAGACCAATCAGACACGGCCAGGGGTAAGTCTTCAGTTACCTCATTGTGCTGCTGAACTGGCCTCTTTGTATTCATTTTTATACCCCAACTTCAACTTGAGGGAGACCCCCCCCCACCAATGATTGTCCTGCTGTTAAGTTACCTGAAAGTGTAGAAGTGGAGCCACAGAGCTGCCGCCGCCTCCTCCTCGCCTTCTGCCTTTATAGGCCACGTCTGCTCACGTGCAAGTGATTAGTGTCGGCGCTGCATATAGTACCTTTAAGATATTCGTGCCCATTCTTCGAAGAATTAATTACATTGAACTGATTCTGTGGCACAACTTTCCATAGCTTGCAGTTGGAGTGTATAGATGAAGGGTAGATTTAATTGCAGAAGGCTTGAGCAGTGCTTCACAGGGTTTTATTTATTTCCAGGCCAAATGATTCAGAGCTGGCTGAACAACCTAATAACAAAGGGGATTTTTACTCCTGCGCCTGGCCCACATTTACACCAGGAGGTGTGTATTTATAGCGAGCCAGAGAGAGAGAGTGGCGACCACGTTCCGACGCCACATTCCCCAACAACTGCAAGAACCTTTGACCGCGGGCCTGCAGTAATCTTCCTCCGGCGTGTTTCATGCATTTAATTGAACATAAATAAGCCCGCCAACGTGGCGACGGGTCACATTAACCTTGACCTCTGCAGTCAGCAGCTTATTCACTCATCAGCTGTTCCTCCCATCATGCAGTGGTGCCGATCAGCCTGTCTGGGGGAATCACTGTAATGTATCCACGACCGATGATGATTTAGCGTCCCCAGTTAAAAAAAAAAAGAGCTCATCTTTGCGGCGGTGGCAACGACGACGCGCTTGAAGGGGAGCTGGTGGACGAAAAGCTGGAGGGGCTGCCCCCCCCCCCAACTCGTAAGGATATTTATCACAGGCGGCCCGATCTGTTTTACACTCAGGAGACTCCCAGACGCCCCGTAATAAACGCTTAGAGGGGATGAAATATTCATGCAGAGTTAAATATGGATCCTGGAGCAGTCGCTGCGCATTAAACACCGTCAATACTGATCAGCGCTGACACCCCTCTTTTCCTCCCACGGCGGAGTTTTTTCCCCCCACCACCAGCAGATTCCCTGTCAGCTGCACGTTTGGGAGAGGAATGAAGGAGGACTCAGCCATCCAGAAATGCAAGGAAAGACATTGGAGCTGCAGAGGTCCTCTGACATGTGTTTATGAGGAGCGAGTGCAGCAGTCAGATGTGTCGGGCTGCTTTTATCGATGTTAGCTAACTAACCGTAAAACCGAGATTGCTGCTGCGGCAGCGGCAGAAGCTGTTCCTCTCCTCAGACAGCTCACGCAACACCGAGCGCTCGCATCTGATTGGAGTCGAGTCAGACACACACGCACACAAAACCCAAGCTCACACACAAACCCCAGCCACACAGACGCACGCACGCATGCATATACGCACGCACCCACACTTGCGTTCTCTGACACATTTGCACAACTAGGTTTAGTCGATGCAAAATACAGTATGCATCGACCTGTAGGTCTTACCGAGTGGCAATCATGTCAACCTTTACGTCTGAGTTTGGGAAAATCATGGAAGGGACTAAACGGATGAGCATTCATCCATCTGTTCTTGTGTCTGTGCGTCCATCTGTCAGTGAATGCCACTGACTGTTGCTGGTGCGGATATGAGTGGTCAGTCTGTGGTGCCCCACTGTTTCTAGGTAGAGTCTTTCAGGCTGGAAGGCTCCTGTCTGGATTTACAGCACAAGTCAAAGTGTCAATCAAAGAGGAGAATCAATCTGTTTTTCATATTTACATTAATTTGAACTCATAAAGCACTTTGTGCTGCAGTTAAACTACTTTGTGCAAGAAGTACTTGATAAATGAAGCTGGCTTGAACACCCTCTTTGTGTAGTAAGGGTCACATGGAGCTGGAGCCTGAGCCAGGTGATGCTGATTCCCCCTTCATGAACAGAAAGAGATCACAAGCACGTCAAAGATGGCACCTTTACAGTGGAATCTATCCCACTGTTTGTTTGAACCTTACACTTTACTTTGATTCAGAGGAGTTTGTTGTTGAGTTGTCCTGGCAACGCATCTCAAGATAACTGTGATGTCATATGCAACACGCACTCTGCAACATTGGTAGAAAATGTGGTGATGTGAGGCATTACATAAACCAGCAGAGCAGTGAACCCTGCAACCCTCTCGAACAAGATAATTATTTATGTGATACCTTTTTACCTCTTCAAGAGATCTAAAAAAGGAGAATGCCTGGTTGTTGCTTTAAAGGTACCAGCTTTGATTTTGTAATCTTTGGAATCACTCGCTGGCCAATCAGTGGCCTGTGACCAGTCGGGATCACATTTTTATCTCAGACCACATGTCTGACCAAGTCCTTAAAGCACACCACCAAGTAGAGCTGAGCCGCTTAAGCCGCTGAGTAGGTACTGATGAAGCAGAGCCAAAAGAGGCATGTAAGAATCACCAGTGCCAAAGTTATTAACATGCTGTTGGGAGCCAAGAGTCCTGACCACTGCACCACTGTGCTGCCCCCGAAGGTATAACACACAAGTAGGTCCACAGTTACAACTATTCAGTTGTGTGCAACAGCTTCTATTGTCATGACATCTTGTCAGACCAACACCAACCCAAAAGAACAGTATATCTACTTGTCAGCAATTACACCTACATATTGTGGAGCGACCAAAGCTTCCCACTGTGCTGTGAATGACTCTGTACCAGGTGTGAGGCAGAGCTGCATTCAGCTCCTCTGATGACATTCTGACCCCATTAGAGATTCTCTTTCTTCCAGCGCGCACGCTGCTGTGGGTCTGAATTAGCTTGGGTCGCTTTGTTCCAGAAACGCACCAGCAGGTAGTCGACATCTGCATCCCTCCCCATGCTGCAATATTTGCTTCAGATATGGCTTTATCAAATTGAGGTCATGAGGACTGGACTGCATCCCAGCAGACAGGGGTTAAAAAGGCACCCTGGACACGTCAGCGATCACAGGGCTAACACAGCGAGACAGGTCATCTTTCTCTCTCTCTCTCTCTCTCTCTCTCTCTCTCTCTCTCTCTCTCTCTCTCTCTCTCACACACACACACACACACACACGCGCGCACGCGCACACACACACACACACACACACACACCTAAATCTATCTAAAGTCACTTATCAACCTCATTGAAATGTTCTTAAAATGTAAGAAGAAAACAGAGTTACTACGACGATTCCAGTTCTGTGTGTGTCCGACTTGCCCTGAGTGAAGGAGAGCTCGGTACAATGACATCACACTCCAGGAACAAAAGCTTATTTGACACAGAACAGATTATTATTTTTAATCACTGAGTTTGTGATTCATGAGTCAAATGTGAAGGATCTGAAAGAGCAGCAGCTACATTTCCCCCCTGAGACTACATCAGCAATATGCTCCTTCATTCAGATCAAAACAAAGCGGACTGGAGATATAATTACACTCTCATTTGTTTGAAAATGGTGTCTCTAAACAAGGGTATCAATTCAAAACGAGTTTTTACAGAGTGGATGTTTTCCATCATATGTCTACTTTAGATTTAACAGGAAAGAATAGAAACAATGGTATCTACGTGAATAGAGATTTTTGACCTTGCTAATACGTAGGAACAAGTAATTGGATCAGGAAAATTCAAGATAAAGACCTGCATTTTCAACTTTAAGGCAACCAAGAGAAATGCCATAAAGAGTCTCTACTTTGTGGAATAGTTTGATTTCATTAAAAAGAAAAAAATGTAACCAAACTGAAACTTATGTTACACATTTGAGGACGAGTAGGTCTCTGTGGATGGACACAGAACCAGCCTCTGACTGGAGGATGTACCTCTAGCTGATTACCTTGGAGAGCAAGGTCGGTCACTAACCAGAGCCGACCTGATGATCGCAGCAGTGGTCGTCAGCTCACGCTGCAGAAAATCAAATAAACATTCCACGAAGAGTAAGGAAATTTCAGTTTGTTCGATTATTTTTGCAGTAACAATGCTTTTTTACTATAAGTATACTGTTGAAAAACCGTTTTCATTTTTCTATTAAACGGTAAGCACATTTGTAAGGATCATGCATTTGTGGCAGCAGCACAGGACACAAGTCCAGAGTAGTTTACTTCCAGACACATTTTTTTGACAAAAAAAAAGGGACGTAATGCACCTTCTGTTGTCATAGGCAACCTTGGACGTGCTGGTGTGCAGCAGCCGTCAAAAGCGGGATCGGTTCTAACACTACAGCAAGCCTGTCCAGCCCACTTGGTATACATTGATACTGGGCAGCGTGTGTCTGTGGCCAGCAAAGATGTTGTGACCCACTGCCGAGGAGTCACTTTGTCATGCGACACTTAAATGGAACGCCGCCAGTGTCTCACAGGTCACCGCTCTGGGGATATCATCATCAGTGTGCGATGGAGTGTTTGATTTAATGAAAAGCAGCCACAGCGCGGGCGGAGAGACAGGCTGTAACAGACCGCAGGACTGGTTTCCCACCGTGCGACGCACTCATCTGGAAGCACGGAAGTAAACAAATAATGCCACAGGCCAAACAGCTGGGGACAGTAGGATGGTGGACACACACGCACACACACACACTTTGCACATTCAACATGCAACAGCTAACACAAGCAAATACAATGGGATTAGTGCATTACTGTCTCCAGAAGAGTTTATTTGATTTGTTTGTGATACATCACACCTTGTTTCATTGAAATGTTCGAAAGGTGTTTTGAGCACAGTGGAAATAACCTCTTGGATACTTATGGAATGTTGCCTTCAATACACTTTTAAAACATAGATGTGAAAGCCTTCTGCTCTGACACTATTTTTTTTAAAACACCCAGAATAACAATTTATGAAAAGTAAGTTTATTTAATCATATTTGATATCAAGTTTTTACATTTCTCAATGTATCTGTTTTGAGTTTCTCATGATTTTCTTGAAGTTTTGGTTAATCCTAATATTCAGTCAGAAAATTCAGATATTGTAACGGTTAACGGTTTATGATCAGGTCACTAAAAAGCCAGAGCTAAAATATGGTGTTGAATCAATGTGAACCATTGACTTTTGCTCTGTGAACGCTCCACCGGGACCACTCAGATGCTCTGGTGCACTTCCTCTATGTTGCCTGTGTGTTTCATAGGAGCAACTGTGACACTGCCCTCTGACAATAGAACTGATATCAAAATATTAAACGTAAGAACACGTCTTCACATTGTACTCGCGATGCTTCTAGCATTTTTATCAGGCTGCTCATTTGTCTGGAAGGTGCAGAAGAAAACTGAATGAGGTGAGCGGTTAGCATATTATCTATTATCTATAAATACATTCCCAGATGGAGTGTCTGAAGGTACTTTGGATTTGCGCTTGTGCCACATCTGCAACTGCCTCCAAGACATTTTCCTGTGAACATTCTACTGACTGCAATTCTTCACTGATCCTTCAGATATTTCACATGCACTTTGGTGCTGGTGAGAGGACAAAGCCTATGTTTTTATCAGTGTTTTTTAATCAGTCTATTCATCATTTGGTTATTTTTGCACATTTCTGTAAAAATGGCGTGAGCAAGATCGGTGTGATTTTTATGACCGTTCGAGATTAGTGTTTTGAGTCAGGTCAGGTGGAAACAGTAAAAATTCAGCCTCTGTTGGAAAGAAACTGATGTGTGTTTGGAATATAAAAAATGAGATTCATAAATAATAAAATGTGATGATCACTTTTATTTCTCAATCTAGTCTTCCCACTAAAAATACAAAACAAAGTGACACATTTGTATACATTTAAAGCATAATCACTCTTAATCCTCTAATTATGGGGGCATAATCGTAATCCTCCAGTTTGTTAATCCCAAAAACCAACAATGTGCCCCCACCTTTAGGTGAAAATACGATGTCTTGACAACCAGCCATGTACACACTGACGTCCTCCATCCTGTGACCTGTATTTTCTGGTTCTCTCATGTTTCTCGTGTTAGGAATGTTTGGGTTGCTGCTCCAGCTGCTTAACCATTTTTACTTAATATCATTCAATGTTTTTTAATCAGTTTGATTAAAATCTTTTCTTTATATCAACAGCTAAATTAAAACATTAACCATTTGATGGCAGCAATGCTATTCTTTTTTCAAAATTTTGTTGGACCAAAGACTAGAAAAAGGGTTCTTTAAACATTGAAGTAATAATTTGCATTCAATTACTTGTTGATGAAATTAAAATTAAAAAAAGAGTAAAAATTACTTGTGAAAATTTAATGGAATTAAAACCATGAGCACAATCACATTTATTAAGACTAAATAGAATTGAAAATTCAAATAAAACAAACACCTCATGCTGTCTGTCACGGGGACTCGAATCCAAATACACACCGAGAGCGAGGTTCCGTTCAATAATGTTTTATTTACACAACCCAGGCAGGCAGTGGAGACGTCAGGACAGAAGCGAGGGTCGAGGGCTGCAGACGGGGGTGACGTAGGACAGACGGACACGTGGTCAGTAGACAGACGTAGGT
>JAUESE010000010.1:17685070-17697758 GCA_032274725.1 Malacoctenus triangulatus
ACACACACACACACACACACACACACACACACACACACACACACACACACACACACACACACACACACACCTTCCTTTACCTGTGGGGGCTGATCAACCTTCCATCACGATGTATCACAGCCAACGTTCCAAACACTGCCCCTAACCAGCGACTGCAATGCAAGGCAGTGAAACATCCCAAGGACTTCAGCAACGTGATCATCTTCCAACCTGTGTTTACATGTTTGGGTGAGTCTTGCATGCTGTCAGAATACGCACACATGTATTCACATGGAATCAGCATGTGCATTTCTAGTCTTAGCATTAGCTACGTGACTAACAGGCCTGGGAAAAAAAATGCTACTGTCCACTGGACTTTTCATCCACGACTTCCGGTCGCATATCATACTTGTTGTTTTGCTCTATCTTTTTTTTTAAACAGATTAACAGATAAAAAAGAAGAAAAAATAAAAAAAGGTTAGCAGGTATACATGCATGGAAACAGAGTATTTGGGGAGAATTCTAAGTGTCTAAATTTGTTATCGTATTCTGTAAGTGACTTAAAAGGGTTAAACTTCAAGAATAAAGCTGTGTAGAGTAGACCAACAGTGATGGGGGTCTCTGACCATGTAACAGAGTCTGATCTGGCTGACCAACTGATGACTACATTCACCTACAGTTCTACCAGATAAGAAAGCAGAAGCGGGGCCAGGATTTGTTGGATGGCAGGTTAAAGAAAGGACTAGTCTCTCTTGAAGAGGCACCAATAAATGAGTTTGTCAAATCTAAATAACGAAGTTTCCGATCACATTCAGCAAAATATGACACAAAGATAACATCTTCTGATCTGCTGTCATAGTGAGTGAGCACCTGCAGAATCCTGCTCAAGTTAGACACAAAGAGTCATGATGAGGAAGCTTTAGTTTAACGAAGCTGAGGCAAGACAGAAGTAAAAAGAGCACTCCAGCACCTAGCTGTTGAGCACAGATGAGCTCCTGGGAACGATGAGTCTACTCGACCCAACACATCGTTGACACACGATGACATCGAATCCATCATATCCTTGTTATATGTAATTAAGTAGAACCCAGGATGCAGGCAAGAGAATGAATATCATCATGGGCAGTTTGATCATTTCTCTTCAGAGATAAATTCATGCAGTTCAACAATGAATTGAATACTACCTATTTGCATTAGGAGGTTGTACCAACAGTAGTTCACTGTTGAATTTTACGGTTGGTAGGAATTGAACTTAAACAGCAGCTTCTGGCAGCTTGACACATGTGCGAGCAAACAGACACGCACGCACACAACCAAGAAGGCAAAATGGTGATCGTGCTTTTATTACTCGAAGCCTTTCTACATTATCAAGTCGCAAAGCAAACATAAAACCTTTCAGAAATAAAGGAGCTGACTGTGAGATGGGAGCAGAGGCGACTGCCTCCAGGCCCTTGTTTATTTTCTGCTACTCTGCCTCTGGCTAGGATTCCAGATGGGTCTTTCACTCTGAAAATCAAATGTTTTCCCCCCAAATCCTTCCCATGGCAACCACTTTTTCCCTCAACGGCGGCGCTGGCGACCACAAAAAAAAAAAAAATAAATCGAGTGGATTAAAAACTATTTGACGTTGGGAGTCCAAAGAAAAATGAGCAGCAACAAAAAATAACGGGGAAAAAGTGGTAGGAAGCAACAGCGCTTCACCCGAGATGCTGTGGAATTGTGTCACAATAATGCGCCTCAATGGGAGGGAAATTGACTGTGTAAAACGGAATCATTACTATGGCTGACTTTCCTTTGTAATGACAATATGTGTCTCTCCACATCCCATCAGTATACATGCCCCTGAAATGGTGCCAGGAAATGAGTCCTGAAGATGACTGCTGGCTGCCAATGAGAGTGACAGAGATGACAAGCACACGATCGCTACAAGCTATTAGCCAACTGAGACAGGCTGAGCATGAGCACTGAGAAAAGGGAGGGGGAGACGGTGGGATGGGGTGGGGTGGGGGGGTGGGGGGCGTTATATGACAGGAGTCAAGAGACAAAAGGCGAGAGCTGGTGGAGGTTAGAGCGTGGTACTGGAAGTGGCACGACAGGATCATATCGGTTTCGTGCCTGAACAGGACACTGCTGAAGCATCTGCCATTAGAGACGGAGGACAGGCGCAGCTAAGGTCTGCAGGCCAGGCTGTCGCACACCGTGTCCAGCAGCCGCCGTGGGACTAATGCTGTTTGAGGTGTGCCGATGTGGAAGTCTGTCCCAGCATGCACTGAGGGAGGCCACACAACCATGTACCTGACTACTACAGCAGACTCTCTCTGCAGAACGCGGCAACAATGTGGAGCCACGAAACAGGTTGAATCTCACCATCACATGAAAAGGTAACATTTTATCTGCAAACACTTTGGTTAAAGAAGACAAGAATGTTAAACAGCGACTGTTCCTCCTGCTCACGAGGACTTGGACGTTCCTTTTAGTGACATTCATTCTGAGATCACCCAGGGTAGTTTTCCTCTATGAGAAGAATAAATTTGTTTCCTCGGTTTTGTAAAAAATCCCAGTTTTCCTTATATCCAAACACAATAAGTGCTTTTGGGAAACTGACGACTGAAGATAGTTTTTTATCAGCTTTTTGTTTTTACAACTTTCACATTTATTCCCACATTTACATCATTTTCTGTCCAGTTTTTTTTCCACATTTGTGGCCACATGTTTTATGTATACATTTTTTTCGCAATCCAGCTGTTTTTACTGGAAATTAATTCAGAGGAAAGAAAAGTTGGAAAGAAGGAAAAAAATATGTAAATAAATGATTGAATAGTTTCGAACAACATCAGGGTAAGATGGGTGAAGGAGGAAGGCTCCTATATGAAAAGCCAGCACGTGTACTGGGAGGCCAACTGCTTCCTTTTGATAGCTATTTCTTACTGTAGCTCAAAATTTAACTGTTCAAATAAGTATTATATTTGATTGGTGCTGGTCACAAAGTGTGTGAGGTATCAACCCTGACATAGCTCCCCTGAAAACTCGGAGCCAAACAGAAGGAGTGTGTCCTTATGTAATGCGTGTTTCTGCCGACACTGCTGAATGAGTCACATTAAACAGTGCAGTATTTCTTTTCAAACATTTACACGCACTCTGCAAACGGGCCAGGATACAAGCGGTGTGTCGAGCAGTGAAATACCACATTTACTCCCAAGGAAAATGTGGAGGTACACTGAGGACACGTGACTTTCATATCTAAGTAAACAGCCGCACAGTCAAACATTTCCTCCTCCACGAGGGACAGCCACTCACTGGCCACGGTAACAATGTCCCTCACACACGGCGGTAAGATAGCTGGCTGGGACAGCCACCGTCTCTTAGAGTTGTGTGTCTTTTATTTATTGATTGAATTTTTTATTGGAATGTCCTGCAACTCAAAAGAGCTCTGATTTGATTTTTCCCTAAAACTCATCTCCACTGTTCCACAGGTACAAAAAATAAATAAATTTGCGGATGTAAAAGAAATGAATACAATTGGAGGCAACTTGAGAACGCAGTGGAAAAAGAACGAGGGAAGTATTGGGATGGAATCTGCAACAGAATCACTTTGCTATCAAAGCAATCCAATTTTGTTGCAGCGTATGAATACACCCGCGGAGAACAGAACGTGTGACAAACAAACTGAGAAATGTGTCGCTGAAAATGAGAGTAAAAGGTGTGCGTGCTGAAAAAAGCTGATTCCAATGGAACGAGCCGAAGCCTTACACATCCAACTCGCACGTCACAACTCAAATCGGCCCGTTTCAGTTTGCCACCACAAACTGCGAAGCATTGTGCAGACGGGCTGCTCTACCAACTTAGCCGAGAAAAAAAACAGTTGTTTCTCATCTGTCTCCTCCAAGTTTGTTGACGAAAAGGCACACGAGGAACTGACGGCTTTTAAGCTGGCTTGTAAATGCTTAGTGGTTGGAATCCCCAGGCGGTCGAAAGAGTGATGCCGGGAAGAGGGAGCGCAACTGCTTTTTCCCTCCCCTGTCTCCAATTTTGTGGCCTTTTGAGCAAAGCCCCTCACCCCTGACTGCTCCCCGGGCACTGCACCTCTGCAGACTACTGCTCCTCGTATGGATAGTGAAGGTTAACTTCTGAATAGGATGGGTTCAATCCCCTCCAGTATCAATGAAAGACGCCTTAACTTGTGAAATGGAGGAGCATCTACAGTCCAGTGATCTAGCTGGAAGAAGTAGCAGAAACGGTGTCAGACCGGGCTGCATGTTGCCCCCAGTTAACCAGATCACTCACTTTTTAAACCCATTAGCATTGGTTAATAGATTTCCCTCCATTCACTGGCTTCATTCTCCTCTGTCAGATTACTACAGCTGCCGATGTGCCATCATAAATTATTCCAGATTCTTTTCATTTTTTTGTAAGCCGCCCGGAATTTCAGTCCCTCTCTCTTCACATTGAGCAGTTCTTTTTTTAAAGTTTTTTGTCAGTCTCCAACAAGCGACTGATTGAATAGAAACAATGATGCATGTTTCAATACACAAATTGGAAAAACTAATCCTCTGCTTAAGATTTCCTTAGGGTGGGAAGATTGAAGACTCTGCCGGGGGGTGGGGGGTGCTGGGAAAAATAGTGCTCTAAGAATCTTTACTGCAGGCATATTGAGACATGTGCTCCAGTAATCTAGGTCACGTCAACTCGGGTGAGGTTGCATACTTGTGTATGACGTGACATTGTTGGGGTGAAAGGAAAATGGAAGATACATGAGTGGAGGTAACTGGAGATGCTTTTGCAGGCAGCCACATAAATGTGCGACTGTGCACTCTTGTGAAAAATCTCACCAACCCACGTTTTCATTTGCAGCCCTTGAAATGGTGATTTATTGAGAAGGCGTATCTTGCGGGTGACATTCGCGAGAGGGGGGCCTTTCTCTCAATGTCAGCGCGGCGTTTCATCAGGATGAGCTTTTCTTTCAAAGTCAAAGGCACGTTTCATCATGCCAACCGATATCCACTTTCTGCGCATGTAATTAGTGAGGCTTTTAATTAGAGCCGCGCTGAATGATTGCTCGTTGTCCATCACGTCTGCGGTCCACCATCTCCAAGCTGCTGCGCATGAACACCCCAGAACTCATTGAACTTGAGTGATGAAGATAAAGAGGAAATGTAGAAAATCTGTCCAAGCTGTAGAGCAGAGTATTAACACAGTAAATAGCCTTTCACACTGTTGGAATCCTGAAGGCTACAATGCAACAACTCTTTTTTAAAGTAATCCTACATGGTTTCAATTTTGTTGTAGCTTGAAGGTGAACATTCGTACTTTGTCCAAAGGATGATTGGTCAAACGATGACAAGGATGAAATGAGAAAAAGAATAAACACTCTTTGTCCTCTGACCAGTACCAATGGGCATGTAAAATGTCCAGAGGATTGATTATGAATTGGAGTCTGCAAAGCGTTCACATATGCACTCCAGCTTTTCCTGCAGAAAAGTCCCTCATTGGAAAATCAGTTGACGAATCAATGGAAATCAGAAATATCCAAAGGGTCAGTTGAGTGTCGTAGAGCACTAACAGGTGTGCTCCAGCCATTATGCCTGCTCTAAAGTTGACTCCAATATTCAGAAAGGGGTCTTACAGCCACTGGTAGGGGCTGGAAGAAAAATGGTTGGCAACCACCGCTATACAGATAACTGAGGCAATGCTCGTTTCATCCTCTCTGTTGTTTCCCCCAAAGCATTTTGCAGAAAGGAGTGATTCATATCCAGCTTCTCCAGAGACCAGCTAGGCAAAGTGAAATAGAACATATTGTGTGCACTAGGGTGATCTTTTTGATCTGTGTCTTTGGCGCGCAATGGGCTTCAAGATTCGAGGCTCATATAACAATGTTGCCTGATGCTGCTCAGACTACGACAGCCTCTAAAGCAGAGGGAGCTCACAGCTTCTCCCTGATGAAGCCATTTACCAGAGCTGATGGAACAGCTTCTCTCTGTCATTGCAAACGAAGCAGAAGGCAGAAGGGTGGGGGGTGGGGTGTGGGGTGGGGGGGAGAGGCGCGTGGAAGGCAGAGAAAGAAACAATTAGCCTTGGGGTCCTTGGGATCATACGTAATAATTTGAGTGAAATTAAGTGGCAGGTTTAACAAGCAGGGATAATTTCACTTTTCTGTTCTTCCCCAGGGAAATATGGCCTTTAATTGAGTTAACACTTTTTGTTTGGCAAACACTCCCAAAGCAGGCTAAGAATGCCACTGTGTCTCATTACCAACACCCAGAGTTGGTGCCGGTGCCCAACCAACTCCGACCATCCCTCCATCTGTCCCGCTGCCTCCCTCTGCATCGTTTGTGTTCTTCACCCGAAACACCCACTCCCTCAGGAATACGCTTGGATGTTGGCCCTGTCCACAGTGTTAACGTTCTATCACAAAAACACATTTCTCACAATCAGGCAAAGAAGAAAAAAAAACACGTCTGCCAGTGAGATAAAGTCACACCACGTTTTTCAGTAAATAACCGATTTATCCTTCTTCGAGTATGAAACACGAGCACCGAAAATCCAAAAGACATCAATTCAGTAAAATGATGTGACGCACTTATTTGAAGCAAGGCTAGGTTAATAGGACAAAGCCAACCCTAAGTACTTTTGAGTAGTGTGATCACAAACCAGACCACGTAGCCAAAAGCATGATTAATATTTCTAGCAGAAAAACCTATCAATGTACTTTTACATATTAAGAGAGAAAAAAAATATTAAATTATGTGTAAAAAAGCCAAAAAAGTCTTGAATTTCCTTTCTGTTTTAATCACAACTAATATGTTCATAGTTTCACTGTCAGATTCTGAACTGTTGTCAGATTTAAGTTTTTGCTCAGAATCCATACATAAAACACATCCACTTCTCCTAAAGCGAAGTGACAGTCAATCAGTTTGACTTCTGAAAGGACCAATGGTGCTGCCCACTCCATTGTGTCAGGGAAGACCTCCGAGTTATGGTCATTGCTTAATTCAACACTGCAACAAAGAAGAAGGAAAAAAAAAATCAGGAACTGGAGTGTTTTTCAATCAGCTCATCCTTCTTTAGAGGCTCTTTTAAAGCCATAACGCCTGATGACTTTCTTCATGAGTTAAGCCATTAGCTGAGGCTGTAAATGGATGAGTTAATCTGGGCATGGAGATGGAGGGAGTGGCTCTGCTCCGGCAGCAGAGGCGGGGGGGGCGGTGGGGTGGAGTGGGGGTGCTCACGAAGTTTGAACGCTCTCTCCTTCGGTCGTCTCAGCGAGTTCCGGTAATGGAGGTGTCCCGCTGAGAGACGCTCCGAGGGCTTTGCGCAGAGAGATGATGTGGGGCCAGTCAGAGAGGCATTGCCAGCTGAAAAAGTCCATTGTGAACATGAGGCGAGAAAACTGCCCCACGGTGTATGATATAACCTGAGGGCCTGCGGGGGCCATCAGGGGGCGGAGGGCGTGATGGAGGGATGGCTGACAGGGGTTGGAATGGGGGAATTTAAAATGTCGGTGGGAGAGGGGGAAATCTGTGCATGGAGGCTTGGGAAGGGGGGGGGATTGGACGGAAACAAAGTGGGGGTGCATAGACTGTGGGGGGGGCATTGAATGGAAAAGCGGAGCGTGGCAGAGAGGGAGCAGCAATGACATTAAATCTGTGGCTGAAAACAGATGATTTCCCATTTAACACTCCATTGGGTTCGCCGTTATCCCGGGTCCTGCTGCCTGCCACTGTCACACCGCCGCCACCACCACTCACTACCCTTCTGTCGCACAATAACAACCCCTCTAACCATCCGCGTGCAACAACAACAATGCGCACACATCAAACTCTACACGGCCCACCCATTGCTCACCTACTGTACTGCTCAATATACCCACCGCAGTGGCGTCCAGGACAATATTAGACAGCCTGCGGGATGCAGGGTGGGGAGGAGGGGGCGGGGAATAGTGTCCAAAAAACAACAATCTACCACCCACGCCTCTTTCTGTAGGTAAAAGAATGGGTTGCAATGCACTCAGCGGGAGGTAATGTCAACGAATGTTTTTTTTTTTTTTTTTGGTTTCTCTGATGAGGGAGATGATCAGGCAGTGGAGAGTGGTGAGGATGTTCCCACTTCAGCTGTGATGATTGTACATAAGCAGCATCAGAGGGGCATGAAAAGTACAAACTACCGGTGTTTGCCTTCAGATACCTGCTCAGGGCATTGCGACTTTGCAATGATGCAACATATTCTTGAGTTCACCTCAGCCATCGATTATTACCTCCAATAATCTCAAACTGTAAGGTGAAGAGTTCTTGCCAGCCATCTGACTCAGCAATCCACCATGTGATGATGACCTCTTGTCTCACCTTAAGATCTTTTCAGCCCACCGTCCCACATTAGGAAAAGAGGCGGCAGGCTGACACATTGGCAGATGAAGGGGGAAACAAACAAATGATGAAGGCTCACGCCAAACTACCGGCAAACGAAGAAAAATTGGCAAAGCACACGAAGGCTGAGAAATGCCACCGCACGCACACACTATGAGGTGGAATTTATTGCATCGACTCAGGGGAACTTGTACAAATCATTTTCAGTGAGCACAGCCTCAGACTGCATTCAAACATTCAAACTCAACCATGTGGGTGGGCAGGCTTGTGTGTAAATGACAGGTGGGACTGCTTGAGGGTGTAGAGTTCCAGTGCTTTGACTTAGGTTCTCCTCAAGGCAGAGTTGGTCTGTGAGCACAAAGCACACCCAAGGTCTCTGCCTCCAGAGAGGGTCCTCCACCTGGTGGCGTGGGCAGCAGCGGGCTGCTTCTCCCTGACACCTTTACCTTTGGCTTGGAAAAACTTTACTGAAACTGTTCAACTGAAATATTCTCTCCTACAGATGTGTCGAACTCAGCTTAGATCAGGGGCCACATACAACTAAATTTGATTTTGTCACGTTCTGTCTCCACCTGTCACGTGTTTTCAATTTCTGGTCTGGTGTCGTAGTGTAATCTGTAGTCTGTCACTCCTAGTTAGATCACACACCCGGTTTTAATCTCCCTATGCATTCCTCGTGTTTCCTCGGTTCCCTGTCCTCCTATCTCCGCCCCTCACACTGATTAGTGTAGATCAGCTGCACCTGGGGGGGCGGATACTCAAGGGTGTGTTTGTGGGTGTCTTGTTGCCAGATTGTCTGTGTTCCCATGCCAGCATTCCAGCGTTTCTTGTCTCCCTGTGAGCTCCCCTGTTGCCGACCGCCTGTATGACCTCCTCTCCCGCCTGAGCCTCTGACAGACCCCGTTGCCGTTTACGACATGGACTCCGCACGACCCCGAGCTTGGATCTTCCCCCGGACTGACTCCGTGGTATTGACCACAGCCTGTCCCTCGGATCTCCTCGCCTATCCTCTGCTGTTCACGTCTGCTGGCTCCGACTTACGTCTGTCTACTGACCACGTCTCCCTCTGTCCTACGTCACCCCTGTCTGCGGCCCTCGACCCTCGCTTCTGTCCTGAAGTCTCCACTGCCTGCCTGGGTTGTGTCAATAAAACATTATCGAACGGAACATCGCTCTCGGTGTGTATTTGGGTTCGAGTCCCCGTGACAGATTTTAGGTGCACTGGGGCAGTGATATTATTGCATCATAAGTTCTAAGTAACAACAGCTTCATAAAATATTTAGTGTCGTTGAATGAAGTTAAAAAAAAAAAAAAACACATCACCTACATTTGATTCAATTTCAGACTCCTTTGTCAGTTACAAGGAAGCTAGCTTCCACTTGTTGCCTCATGCAACAGTATCGCTGCTGTCTGCTTACCAGTGCAGGATCTTACTTTGCAGTTATGTTCCCTACTCTGACAAAAACCAATTGAAAAAACTGATTAGGAACAGAAGTTAGATTTGTTGAAAATTTCATTTTTACGTCATTTTGACTGTAAACATGGTTGGTAACCTTGTGGGCAAGAAAAGACCTTCTGGTGGGACAGTTTTGGCCCACAGGCCACATGTTTACCACCCCAGCTTTAGAAAACTGACTCTTTGTCAGACCAGAATTGTTTCTCATGTGATTAACCGACAGATGAAGTGCAGAGTTGATCTTGGGTTAACACTTTAATGTGTTATTTTGAAATTATTGTGTTCAGTAAAAATCACCCTTGTATGTATGATAGGAAGCCGCATTGCTCGGCCTGAAAAATAGCATGTTTCAGAGTAAAAACTGTCAAAAAGAAACTAGATTGGACGACAAGTGCATAAGACCAACCACAACTGAGGTGTTCAGTGTCACACATATGCTAATCACCTAGCAGCTAGTCAAGTATATCTTATTTATAATTTTACCACTCTTATTTGATGTACTTAAAAGTGATTGCTGATTAAATAAAAAAAAAAATTCTACAAAAATACAGAAATGTATGAAGATGATCTATCTATCTATATCAATCTATCTACAATTGCTGCTGGCCTCATTCAGAGAGCATTCCATGACAGCTGCAGCCCGTGTCAGAAAGTTTCTGTTCAGTTTGAACAGACTCAGAGGAGTTTAGGAACTAATTCTAAATACTTGCCGTTTTTTTTTTTTTTTTTTTTTTTTTTTAAATCAATCAAATGTGTGTGAGTAGATAAGAAGACTGGCAGACAGAGCTTTTACCACTTCCTGCAGACTTTACATTCGCTCTAATTTATACCAAGAACCTTTCGGTGAGGACTAAATGTTCTGTGGACAGCAAAGTAAAACGTGGCTGTTCAAAGTATAATCCTTCAGTTCTTTTTCTCTCTCTAAGACTGAACCCTCAAGGTGGATATTTTTTTTGTATCAATTTCCTTCTCATCTGAATTACATAGATAAGCAAAATTGTAAACCTGTCTCTAAGCAATATAAAATTGTGGATGCTGAATTTTTCGTTTTCTGTTTGTTCAGTGTTTTGGAGTAAACAGCTTTTGCTGTGAAGAAAACCATCTCATTCATTCATAACCTGGCAAAGAGAGCTGCTACTTTCATCCCCATTTGTTTTTGTGATACATATAGATTGCCTCAGTGTACAACACGTATCATAACCAACAAACTGAGAATGCTTCCATTTTTGTGATCTGATTGTCAACTCAGAATTGGGATTATAAAAAACATAGTAAACCTTATTTTCTAACCTTTACATTGATTTAGTAAAAGTAACCCAAATGTACAATACCTACTCCAGCCCGAGCCCCAGCTTCTGTTGACATCAAACCAGGGATCTGGGAGCCTGTTATGGAGGCGCACTGAGGACTGCTGCAGCCAGACACACAAAACAGCACAATATCCATCGAGCAGGTTCACTTCCATGCTCGTGTGATATTGGGCATTTCAATCAGATCGTGTGAAGTACCTAGAGGAGTGAATTGTAATGATAATAGCAAGTTTACCGTGAGATAAAAGTATTACTCACCACATGTGATGGTACAGTGCCTGAGAGCTTTGCTGCACCTGAATGAACTGCGCTTAAAAAAGATGATGTAAACCTGCACAGGCCCCCACGCTGCTGTTCTTGTGCTTGGAGGCCTTTAATCAGATTGTTTTTCTTCTATACAGCTTTCATTTATTTTCTCTCTATTTGCTCTCCTCTTTTTCTCTGACATTCAGTAGTTTTTTCACTGTAATGTTCCAATGTATTTGGCCAATTTACACGCATCTCTGGTGTCCACATCCTGATCTTCTTCCAATCAGACTTGATGTGGTCACAATGCGTCCCTGAACCCCTTCAGAGGGGGTGTGGCAGATCGAATAACCATCCATCCTCAGTGCATTTGGAGTGTATTTAAACCTGGACTTTAATGTTGTAGAGAGTAATCCGATGCCCAGAAAAACTTATGTTACTGCAAGGTACAGAGAGGATTTTTCATCAACTTTTCAGTTTGTGCTGAGAGCCACTCGCTGCTTTGTCCATTCTCTCCATGCCAGATGGACAACATAACACACCGTGCATCCTCGCTTAAATACTCGGTTTGTGTGTGTTGTTGCTCACAATACCATCTCAGTTGATCATCAACAAAAGGCATGCAAACAAGCATGCACAAATTATTCAGTGTGCATGATGTGTGATCATAGAAGACTTTTCCCAATGATTCGATGACTCGAGAACAATAAAAAGCTCACCAATCAAATGGTCTATGCCATATAAGCAGCTGCATCTGTCCAGAACTCCACACGTAAAACCAGTCAATGAAGCGACACACAACCCTGCATCACAAGAGTGATGAAGAGTGGAAGCTCAGAGTGTTGTTGACGGACAGTAGTGACAGCACCATCATGTGACCTTAAGTTCTGTGCACTCATTATTCAACCTCCCCTGTGTTATTCCTGCAGGCTCAACAAGTAAATGAAAACCACATCATTCAGTTTGATAACAGAAGAGCAGCACATGTATATGTCCCCCATTCGTTATGTCACTTTCCTGCTGACTCTTTACTTCTCATTGGAAGGGACTTAGAAATATAAATATAAATAGAATAGAATGCCTTTATTGTCACAAGACACATGTACAATGAGATAAAGAGCAGCTCCTTTAGTGCAACATAATATACAGAACAAAATAAAGAGTAAAAAATAAAATTAAAATAAAATAAAATAAAACAGAGCGATTTTAATATAAAAATAGGATTAGCTATATATACAGTATAAGTTATATATACAGTATATTATGAAATTTTAGAAAAATATTGCACAGCATGGTCAGTGGGATATTGCACATTTAAATGGAGTTCACAGTAGGTG
>JAUESE010000010.1:17712365-17723501 GCA_032274725.1 Malacoctenus triangulatus
CCCCCCCCCCCCCCCCCCCCCCCCCCCCCCCCCCCCCCCCCCCCCCCCCCCCCCGGGCCCTGTGTGAGACCACACCCACATGCTGGGACGCCACACACACAACATGACGCATTTGTTTTTTGCACAAATGATATATCACAGGACACTTTTATCATCCTTGTACCAAAAAACACCCACATGGCAAATTTGGTTGCTGACTGGGTAAGAGTTGGTTAAACATATGATGAATAAATATTCATGCTTTTTGTATTGGATCAAAGTCTTTTACTTTTGATGGTGTATTATTGGACTCTCACCTCAGTGATATTTCTGTACTTTCACCCTGTACTCTGTGACATTGTTCAGACAGTCGGACTACATCTGACAGTGCTCACATTTTTTCGGCACTCCCACTCAACCAAACCAACACCCTAGACCCTCCTGAACTGACCGCGCCCAGCATGCAGCGATCTATCCTGACTTTCATCCTGACTCCAGTCTCTCCTGGACTCCAGCCTTGCTTTGGTGTATGCATGTAGGCATCCACCCACATGATCCCCCTCCTAATAAAGACTTTCTGACTTTTTTGTTTTTAAATGTCTGCATTTCCTCTAAAATATTGACGTCATTGCTGAAGGTGTCAATTTGTTATAGAATAAATGCAATTTAATTAATTTATTTTTTGACGTTTTGGTGGACATGTTCCAATTGATGATCCTTCTATCTTTAAAATGCACACTTTCACAGTGGCCCTTTAAACTTATTACCCATTGAATATTCACTCATCTTCGATGCCACTTGTTCCAGTTAAAGGTCACTTTGGGGGTTACAGGGGACACCCTTGACAGGTCACCAGTCTGACACAGGGCAGACTTTAGATAGTCAATTACCTCCTAACAGTGTTCCTCCTGAAGAACCAAGCACAGCACAGCCTCTGGCAGGATGACATGAAGTAATGTCAGCACCCTTAAACACATTTTAAGCATAGCATGAGGTTATCAAAGGAGAGTGGCGGGAACTACAGAGGTCTAACTAAGGTCTCCTACAGCCTGAACAAACAGCAGCATAACCAGCAAAGGACTGTGAGTGAAACCAGTGTGTCCCTTCAGGACGGCATTAAATCCTCTCTGTGTTGCAGCTTGAGGGAAAAAAATGATGGTATGCTCATATTTTCACATGAGGAAGGCTTGCTTGTAGCAGTTATTGATTACATTTGCTGGAGATAGATGTCGGGGATTCAGCCTTTGTTTTACCCCGAGGACATGACACAGCACTGAGGAGAGAAACATAGCATGGGTAATGGTGCTCACATTTATGACAGAAAAAGTGGAGATTTGCGAAGACCTGTGCAAACTATCTTGAAGAAGAGACTTCAGAAATCAAGGATCAAAGAGCTTTTAATTACTGCACAATGAACACTGATAAGTGCTTTCAGTCATTGCCATGACGTCCAATAAACAGATGGTGAGAATGACCAATTGAGAGCACGCATGCCAGCAGCAAAATCTTACACCATACCGCCAACTCAGCTGAAATAACAGCTCCAACCAATTTGGGATTTGTCATTCTCCATTTCTTCAAAGATTCAGCTTTGTGATGACGAGCACTTTGGTGAACGCCGCAAATGTTTTATGTCCAAAGTGTGTTGAAGTGGGAGCCAAAGCACCATGCAAATGTACTTATCTTCTGAGGGGAAAATACAATAATTGCATCATTTCTACTGAAGCAGTTCCACATACACATCCGATCAGACTGTGAGGAGGAATCACAAAGAGAAAAGGCCTGAAGGCTGCAACAGCTCAGTCTGAGGAAAACATCTTCTCATCACAGGAACACAAGGCCGGGGGACGACTTTCTCTATTCATACACTTTGTGGACAGAACCGACCAGTCGCCTGGCCATGATACTGAGAGTGACTGAAGTGACATTGTGTTGCCGGCCCACGTTTTGCAGCAGTGACAGTTTCCATACTTCCTCTTTTTCCATTCAATGAGGGAGGTTTTCGTCTTCCTCGTGCTTTTCTCTGCCTCACCAGCAACTGTTTTTTTGCTTCAGCTTAAACAAACAGCTGCATGTTGGTCTGCTTTCAAAAGAGCAGTGTGAAAATGAACCAGACCAAACGAAGTTGTTGAAACTGAACTGTCGCCTTTGACTTTGGCATGTAAGTCTGGTAATGGTTACATTTGCAAAAGGGTGGATGTGACTGATAGTGTGGGGGCATTGAGGCAACTAAGGTAGAGTTTGTGGTCCGAGCACAGTACAGTGTGTCGATGTGAGAGCAATACTTTCTTTCCTGACGAAGTGGTCCCGGAGCATCCCAACAGTGCTGTGGCCCAACTTTGGCTGAAATCAGCCCACCAGAAAGTGGACCAGCTGCCTGGCACATAACACCAGTTTGAGTTCAAAAGACTTTGGGAGTCCATTGACCAAACTGCAGGTGTGCCTCAATGCAGACCTGTTATCTGTCTTTGTATGACAATATAACAACATGCACAGTTGTCATGGAAACATGACCTCAATAAGCCTGACTCGGTCCAAGACAGTCGTTGGTGTGAAAGTGAAAGGGCTAACTGAGACCGTATTAAATGTAAGCCCCCACAGAAAGCAGTAACTCCTGCTTTTGAAACCAAACTGCTTTTTTTTATTTTATTTTATTTTTTTGCCATGGTTGAATCCATGTTGTTCCTCAGAGATAATTTTCACCAAGAACCAGAGACTGTGTCATCTTGGAGGTGGAGCTGTGTAGACACTGGGCAGTCAAACAGCTTCTTAGATCACTTGTACGAGCAGTGCACCATTTACAAATGTGACAAGGACAACAGGGCGAGTCGGTGTGGATCAAAGCCTTCCCATCGCCACTGTTTGACACCTTTACCCGCCATACAATTCCGCATACTTGGTGTAACCCCCCCGCTGCCCGACACGCGGGTTTGACAGCCCCCTTTTGACACCCACACAGCAATAAATTCACACTCCCTTTTGCTTCAACACCTTCTCCTCACACAGATTATTAATACCTCACACTCCCGTGGGCACACGCCTGAGTCTTGCAGGGAGATCTCTCAAAGGCGAGCTCATCGACTGTGATTGATTCAGAAGCATCTTCTGGGGTGTCCGTGTGCGCGTCCGACACACGGAAGCACGCAGCCAAAGTGGCACCTGAAGCCACAACCTTGCCGGCGCTCAATCAGGATGGGGAAGTGGAGGAAATGACAGGTTTCGGGAGTGTTTCTTTCCCGGGCAGGACAATGCTTTCACAAGCACCCAAGGGCCCGATTTCCATGCAACAACTGTGGAGGGCTGTTTTGATTGCTTTTCAATCAAGCGAGACAAACACTAATTTGATTTTTTTTTCTCCTTTCCAGAGGAACTGCTGAATTATAGGCTTCTTTCATGAAGCGTGGATGACTGGCACTTCTCTGATAGCTTCGGCAGCACTCCTCTGTTTGGAGCCTCTGTTTACCCTCTCACCACTTTGGGATATAAATATACAGACAGATACGGACAGTGGAGGCTTGCAGACGGCCTGGGGGGAAAAATGTGATGACACACATCAAGCTTGGGAACCTTATGTTCTCTCGCTTTCTTTTTCTCACCGGTTCAAAAGTCGATTGTAGCTTTATTAAGTCAAAGGGAGAGAAAAAAAAAACAAGACACACATTAGTGACACTAATTATTTAACGGACGGAGATCGGATGCTCTCAGTCACTCGTCTCTGTCGTCTCTTCATCCCCACGCCCGCGCACCAACATCTAGCACTGCAGACGTGAATTTATCGAGCATGGTGTGACCCATTACACCGCACACATAATTCACCACGCAGCACGCACATATTTTTACATGCATTATGTCTTTCTGAAAGGCTTTTAATAGTTGGCTGCCACCCTTTGTTTTGCAAATGAGCACCGCAGCTGGGCAGGTGCTTTCTCCAATCACCGTTTCATCGGAGGGTCGGATGAAAGTGGATTAACGCGCAGAGCTGGGCTCGCTTGCAGTGAAGGGTCCCTAAAGGTGATAATGGATTGTGGGTTCAAAGTGAACAAACTCACTGTTAGGGGGGAGGGGGGTTCAAACTGTGCATGGGACATGGAAGAGAGAGAGAGAGAGAGACAGGATGCGCTGTGATATACACCCTGGGAGGGCAGAGTCATACTTGCTCATTGCTTAATTTGATCAAAAATAGTTGGATGAGATTTTAATTTCGAAAGGACATTTTTGGAGTTGTCAGTTTTTTGTTAATCATAAAAAAATACATTAAAGTACACAATTGGAATAGGGGTGGAATAAACTGAATTATAATACCATAACATCAGTTTGATTGGTAAAGGTGGTTCAATCAGGGAAAATTTAGAGACATCCCAGTTTGCAGAGTGTATTCACTGTATTAACTTACCATTTGTTCAGACAGTCCATTTAACACTTGATTTGTTCATTTGGCTTAGATTATTGTGGACGTTACACAAAACCTCCCAGTTTAGTTCCTGACCAACCGGTGAGCCACATTTTCTTTTGCCTCCTGTGTCGTGGTTCCTCGTCAGAGCTCGATTCCCCAAACAGCTGTTGGAACTGCATGTCATTGCCCAGGAGGTGGTTTGGTCCACTTAAAAAGGCACAGTGTGACAGTGAAGCTAACATAACTAAGGTTTAGATTTTTCAGCATTTCCCGTCCAGTCGAGCCAAAAGTCCAGACTAGCATGTTTGAAAGACAAATAAGGCCACATCCACACTGCAGACATCAATGCCCAGTTTGTTTGTTTTTTGCAGAAATCATCTTTTTTGTTGGAGTGTTCATGATGTAATTGAACACATTGTGACACCTTCATGGCCTCAAAGTGACCCGTGTGTGCTGAGGATGGAAGGAAAAATGGATGTTGTGAAAAGACGGCTGAAATCACATAGTGTGAGCTGTGATAAGGAAGAAAATTAGGGACGAGCGATGGTCTTACGTGCAGCAGTAGCTGCTGCCTCTTAACGGGAGGATGTGTGGACGCAGAGGAAGAGGTGCAGGGACCGAGGGCCTGCATTGTTAATGTGGCCTAAGTGGCTTGACACCTCCCCCTGACCCTGCAGGGTCATAGTCCTGACCAACAAACTTCCCGCCCTGATTCGATTCAGGTGTGTTGGAGCAGCGGGTTATGCACAGGAGAGAACAGCTAGGGAGCAGGAGAGGACAGCTAAGACCCATGATTATGATGATGATGAAGATTACACCTACAAATTCAACAACTCGTCAGAGTCGTAGACTAATAAGGCTAAGTGAAATATGGAGACGTTTGTATCTGTTCCATTTGTAGAAAACAGTAGGTAAGCGTCTGCAGGGGAACCGTCTGAATAAACACGCCGTGTGTCTGCACACACAGGCAAATATCTGGCACACACAGCCGCCTCTCTCCTCATCTTGACTACAATGTCAAATTATTTTGAGGTGGTTTTAGATGATATTAGATAATATGCGATGCTACAGCATGGCGGTATCCCTGCCCATCTCGGAGTATGGAAACATAATTTATCACATCATTTCTCCATCATCTGGATGTATAAGATCAAGAAGGTGATGTTGCTTTCATGAGAAATTTGGGACACCTATTGTGAAGCCCTCATGTGAGTTCTTATTTATTTTCCTGTTATATTTCAAAAGAAAGAAGACAAACTGATTATACCTTTGTTTTAAATTCCTTTCTGTCAGTGTTTAACATTTTTCTTTTATATATTTGCACCTGCCTGAACACGTCACTCAGTACCAAGTACGTTGTACCTCACCCATGATCGACATACACGATAACTCCCCAAGACACTTAAACATATATATGTACATACACTTTCACAAGCATATGCACTTGTTTGGATTCTTTTTCCTGATGCGTCTTCTGTGAAACCATCCTGAGTCCCCCATCAGAGCATAATCTGTCCACGGCAGAGTCATCAAATATTCATGCTGGTGTCCGTGGCATGAAAGATGCAGCTCCATACCACTGACGTTTGATGCACGGCTTTTATTCAGCCATCAGGATAATTGATATTTCTCTGATTGTGCAAAGATCCACGCTGCCGGCCCCGCGCTCATCGGCGGCACGCTGCGCTCCATGTTAATGACGGTCTGCATTCACCCTCCTCCCTCCTCTCACCCTCACGCTCTCTTTTTTTCTCTCCCTTTCCTCCTGTTGTTGCAGACGGACGCCGCGCTGATGTACGATGCCGTGCACGTGGTGGCCGTGGCTGTGCAGCAGTCTCAGCAGATCACTGTCAGCTCATTACAGTGCAACCGACACAAGCCCTGGCGCTTCGGGAACCGCTTCATGGCCCTCATCAAAGAGGTAGAAGCAACGTCTACCTTACCTCCCCACAACCACCCACCTACCCTCTCCATTCTGCCCGCCCCCGTAAAACATACGCGGGTGCCTTCACACAGCAAACACATGCTCACAGGGAAGGCAGACGGAGTTGGAATGTAAATAAGGCCGAGACAGGCAAGAGGAAGGGGGAAGGATGCGAATAAATAGAAATGATTTATCCGTGTATTTATTCATATGGAAATCATTCTTCCCGCCTATGTACATACGTAGTCCCGAGGAGAGCGGCCATCTTGAGATGGCGCTTTGTATTCCAGCATGAATCACCCGTGTGGACACGAAAAAAGAAGAAAAAAAACCCCACAGCATTAGCTACATTTTTTGGGTAATTGCCCCACAATTTGCAGCATTCGCCAAAGCGGGAGCGTCTAATCCATAGCTCTCTGCCTGTGGAAGGAGCCGGGGATTAGGCAACCTATATTTAGGGCTCTCTAACCCTCTAGTCCCCTTTAGTTTGCAGAGATCATGGGAAGACTGCTCCGAATTAAAGTGGATGCAGGGAAAAAAGAGCGCTGACAAGCACAGAAGAAGCACACAGATTTGGATGTATTTATATTAAGCACAGTGCCCCCACCACCACCACATCCGTGCAAATCTCATCTTTTTTCCACACTTCCTCTCGTTTCTTTGTCATCTCTCCATCTGCTGTGTATTTTGTCCTCTGACTTCAAGCTCTCTAAGCCTATACTGTGACATGGGGGGCGGGGGTGCACCCGCTCTCAGCAGGTCATCGGTGATGCTCGTTCTAATTTGACCCTATGCATGGGCTTACATGACAGTAGCGTCAAAGTGAGATAAAGATGCAGAAGTTTGAGCAAAGGTGTGTCCCAAATCAGGACGTGTGGAGTCGTCATAGCAACGTAAATCCAAACTCGGACACCTACACGATGATGCACTCACCTCGGCCGGCCTGTTGCCGTGTCAGTGTCACACCGTCCCAGCTGTTCGGCCCACCTGTCCTCCAAGCAAGCATGGGTGCAGTGGTTACATGGAGCAGACCGACGGCTGGTGGCTCTGGAGAACAGCAACACTTCACTTTAACTCTGCACTGAAAAGGCTTTAACTTCATCTAACCACTGTCTCGGCAGCACAAAAGAATTTAGATGAGCTCCATTGGTGCACACACGAGGAGTTCTCTGGCTGAATTTTCTGCAGGAGAAGTTGAACTCATCCAGGATGATTCCTCCTTCTCCTGGCAGCAGACCTTCATGGAAAACCTCCTCAGGTCATCCAACCAGTTCACAACGCAGTCAAGTCCATCAGCTATTCATTGCTCTCTGCTTTGATCAGAAGCTTTGTACCAGCTCCTGTTTATCGGTACTCGAACCACAGGGTCACTAAGCTGTGTGTGTATTGAACAATTGGTTTTTTTTGGTTGTACACAAAAAAACAAAAACCAACAAGTGAGGGCAGTGAATTTAACAGCAACGAGCTGGAGTGGAGTCAGCCCCTCAGAAGTCAAGGTCACCCTGGACTGTGATACAAGAACCTGCCTTTGATGTGCCAGCTTCGTTCTCCCGCCTCTTTTTCATTGCAGCACAAAAGAGTGACAAAGATATGCCAGTGCAAGTCTGATTTCAAACACACAGATCGCAGCGCCTGCAGCCTGTGAAAAAACAGAGGCGCCTCACTATTCAGCAGAGGAGCAAACAGCAGAGCGTTGATACCGCTGCGCTTACAGTCCTGCCTTCGTGGGTCCCCCCCCCACACACACACAAGAATGACCTTCAGTGGTCGCGAATTGTCCTGAGGACGGCAGTCTGAGCTGGATCACCAGTCAAGCAGAGCGGCACTCTGCCCCGGGAGCTCAGGGCTCCTGAACGCCTCCCATCACTCTCTCTCTCCCTCTCTCTCTCTCTTTCTCTCTCTCACACACACACACACACACACACACACACACACACACACACACACACACACACACACACACACACACACGGAGTTAAAGCAAGTCTTAACATGAATGAATTTGATCTGTTCGTTTTAGGATCATATTTACTCTTGCTTCATCTTTAGAACTCATAGCTTTTTGGTCTTTTCTTTTATGCCAATTTACTTTTTTGTTTTTCTTTTTTAAGTCTTGATTCTTTCATGCTTCTACATGTAATTATGTAATTGTCCCTCTTGAGTTGCTTTTTTTCACTTCATTGTTATTTTCTGAGGCTGTCATGACTTTCAGTGCTTCCCTTTGGTCTTGTTCTGGTCACGCCTGCGCCTCCTCCTCTGCCCTAGTAGCGCTTCCCCACCGTGCTTCACCTGCTGATTACCCCTGATTGTCTCCACCTCACTACTGCTCAGCCTGATGCAGCTGTCAGACAGTTATGTGTGTCCATTTGTAGGAAGGTCAAACAACATTGAGGTACACTTCATTCGATAACACTTTTTGGAGTCACTTTTCCCACTCATTTATATCAACGAACGCCATATATACAGTGGAAAGGCCCAGGGTATAAGGATGGTAACATATCAGGCAAGAGGACGTATAAACATTTGTTTTGAGAGGGTTGAAAGAATGAGTGGCCTCTGGTTCATTTTAAAACAGTCCCCGAAATACAGGTTGTTTCAGACACCCCATTTTAAAAATAATATGAAGCAGGCTCTGTCGTCAGCCAGGTGGAGAGTAGGAGCCCCGCAGGTGTGCTCCAGGTGACAGTGATGTGGCATTCATCTGCTAAAGGCTCAGAGGCTGTCAATCAAGCTGTTACCTAGGTGACTGTTGGAGATAGAAAAAAGTTGATTGATTTGGAAAAGTATGGGTGGGTTTTATGCTGATGGCAGGGTTTGTGGTGATTGCCATGTTTGCAAACGACATGAAAACATGAAAACAGAGGATATTTTCTATTTCATTTGAGTTAGTTTGACTTAATTTTGAAAACATACAATGCAGTTTTAGATAGTGGTAATTACTTTTTGTAAGTTTAAATACATGATAACCCTGCCCACTATGCTAGACAAATTAATGATGTTGAACTACCAAAGAAATAATTTAAACAATTATAGCTTAAAAAATATTTCAATGCTAAATTCAAACTTTATAGATGAAATGAAGTTTTCAAAACTAAAGGTCATTTTCTGTAAGTTAAGTCAATTAAGTAAATTGCTGTCCAAATTTTGATGACACAAACAGTAACAGTCATTAAAGCTGCTCAGGAAAAACAAATCGAGGGGACAAATCCAAAGAATTAAAGGATGAATCACAGAAACACGTTCTTCGATTAATTCTTGTTTGTTTTGTTAGCTTGTGATCTTACTCTGGTCTCAAAGCGCTCGATTGAAATAGAGCCCCTTAGTGTGGTTCTATTTATTTGGAGTCGGGTGAGCGCTGCAGTAAGCAGTGTTTTGTGAGGACCAACAAGTACTAAATAATGATGTTGGAAGGCTCTGTTTGGCCCACTGGGTGCTATTAGCTTAAAATATTTACAAGACTGTTCATAGATGCACTTTGCAGCAAGCAGGCAGAAGAACAGAAGTCCTCTTTGAGCCCACAAAAGAAAGCCAGTATTCACACTGTTCGCATGTGACTAAATGGTTTGGTGCGACCTGTGGCTCGGTGTGACAGGCATTCCCTCCCCACCCGCCGGCAGCCATTCAGAGCGATCTCCAGAGGAAGCGCACATCCTCATGTCTGTGAATAGCTGTGGTGTACACCGAGAGGCACTCAGACACTGAGTCAAACTACTATGACAAATGCCGTGGAGCAGCCGAGCGAGTAACTTTCAGATCTGCGACTCCCACTCATGCGACTAAAGATAGGCCCCCAAGTCCCCGGCTTCCAGCCGCTGCGCTGTGATGATTTGCCGTGCCTGAGCAAAAAGCCTTCCCCTCTCCGAGCCACTTTCATGCTACATTGTATGTTATCACACCCTTAAATATCTGTAAAGATTGGGTAATTGCTTCCCCACTGTTCCCGATGCAGTCTCAGAGTGTGTGTAGGCACCTTCCTTGATGCAGGCGAAGACTGTACAAATAGAGACTGTGAAGACAGAGGAGCAGCCAGAGGAATGTCACTTTCTCACTGCTCTGCTTCGAACGGTGACAGAAACACATCCAAGAGAAGAAATTGCAGCTTTAAGCTGTTGGCTTGATCTGTATGTCTCTCTCTCTCTCTCTCTCTCTCTCTCTCTCTCTCTCTCTCTCTCTCTCTCTCTCTCTCTCTCTCTCTCTCTCTCTCCAGGCTCACTGGGATGGCCTGACCGGGAGGATCACTTTCAACCGGACCAACGGCCTCAGAACAGACTTTGATCTTGATGTCATCAGTCTAAAAGAGGATGGGCTTGAGAAGGTGAGTTGTCTTACTGTTTGGTTACCATTTCTTGTGGTGGATCTAATGGTGAAACTCGATCGGAACACTCTGATCATGAGGAACTTAGGAATTTTTCACATTGGTGTCCTGGTAGATTTCCATCTCAAGGGAACTTGGTAAAAAACAAGTACCGTTCAATGCTTCAATTTCTTGAAAGTTTCACTGTTTCAATTACTAATATATTAAAATAGACCATGAAAGTTTCAGCATGAAAGTGATGCTTCTTACCAGCACTGACAACGTAAACCAAAGAAAAAAACAACAAATTAATTAAATCATTATCATTTTTTTGATGTTTAGCTGTAATTCACAAAAGCAAATAGTTCTTGGCTTGGCAAAATTTGAATGATTAAAAGAAGTTGACAGTGGATTGAGGTCAGGAATTTTTAGGTGAAAGCTCATGGAGGGCCTTTAAGTGCGTGCGAGCGTGTGTGTGTGTGTGTGTTTGTGTGCGTGTGTGTGTGTGTGTGTGTGTGTGTGTGTGTGTGTGTGTGTGTGTGTGTG
>JAUESE010000010.1:17727343-17749493 GCA_032274725.1 Malacoctenus triangulatus
GTGTGGGGGTGGGTGTGTGTGTGTGTGTGTGTGTGGGTGTGTGTGTGTGTGTGTGCGTGTGGGGCGGTGGCGGGGGGGGTGGGGGCTTGAAGGAGCGCTGAGAGAGGGCAAGAGAAGCCTCGAGGCAGAATCTGATAACTCCGCCGTCCTCTTCAGCACCCCCACCTCAGGGGCCGATCCCGATCCTGGATTACTTCGAACACTGTTCCTTGGCTCTCGTATCCCCCTGACAATGCCGGGGTCCACCAAGCTGTCAACCGTGTCCTAAAGGTGCGATATATAATTCTGCCTGTATGTAACTGGAATGGATGGCAGGTATTTTAGCTTGTAAAAGCTCTTGTGAATGTGTCGGCCAGTATGGTGCAACAAGCAGCTGCATTCATGCTGGAACATTTTGCACCTTGTGATCACTTTTCAGACGTGTCCTTCACTTAGATGATGCTTTATATATAAACAGCAGGATATCACCTTCTCATTTTACACGATCGGTTGTGTTTATTCACACACCAACAGTGATGGACGCCCCTGCACACCAATGGGTTTAAACATGTGGAGAGGGCGAAACGGGGATCAAACTGACAACCTTTGCATCAAAAGCTGGTTGGTCACTTCCATCTGTTTGACTTCAGAGAGCAGATTGAGATTGTGTGTCAAGACATCGACAACAATATCGCGATGTCAACCAAAACTTGGGTGACTGATTGGTTGTTGGAGATATGGTTGTTATGGTAGCTGTTTGGGCAATTATGTTCGCATCCAAATGCTTTAAACCACTTCATGGGTCAACACTTGACATCTTTATCAAAAGTGCAAAATAACAGCCTTTCTACAAGCCAAGCTGTCTTGTTTGCATGCGTTTCAAATTGGTAATCATCCTAATCTTTTCAGCAGTGAGATGTTAGCATATCATTACTGGAAACCTTTTATGCTTGTGAATACAACCACAGCTAGCAGATCTGTCTGCACCACTGTCCTAGTTGCTACCACGTCCACCACTGACTCTCCAGCTGTCAAGGCTTGCTAACAATGTCGTGTAACTGACGAGCTTGTGTACAAGATTCTACTCTCAGAACACATTGTTTACTGGTGTGGTATTGTGCAAGTTCAAATCAGTTTTTTGATACAACGATTATTGCCAAAACTGGTAAATTGTGGGAATTGCAAGCGAGGGTGCTAATCTGCTCATTTTCAGGCAGAACTACAGTGATTCTGGTCATGTTCATGTGGTGGAAAGAGGACGACTTCTGATGACCTCTTCCAAACTGTGCTCCTCTACATCCAAAAAAAAGTTTTCAAAATGGACAAAGAACTGAATACAAGCCGTGCTGAAGAACACCCTCTCAAATTTTCACATTCTTATGCAACGTCTTAACATAAGCTACATCTGCTTTCTTGAAATAAAAAAAATGGAAATAAAGTGTGCTTCCTTTGCTTGAATTACAAACTTGTTTCAAAACACCAACATGAATCTGAAGCTTCCAAGGCTTTATTGACCTTTATTCTCTCCTCAGTTAAAGATGTATTTCTTTTCATAATGAATAAGTTTCCAAACCAAAATATTAGAAAACTACAAGCTTCTGAGTCAAAATATTCCACCTCCTTCAAAAAGACATGCAAGTTCTACAAGAGCAGAAATCAAAGTAGAATATCATTACTTCCAAACTGATTTCTCACTGACAAGAAAGTATGAGGACGGGTGAGTGTTTGATGTGTATGTGTGGTTTGTGATTGTTTACCAGGCTAAACCAAGTGAATTCACTCTACAGATTGGCACCTGGGACCCTCCGAGTGGCCTCAACATGACAGAAAACCAGAAAGGGAAGACGACCAACGTTTCTGATTCCTTGTCCAATCGATCCCTGGTTGTTTCCACCATACTGGTAGGTTGTTGTCTCGGCTTACCTTGTTGTCGTGTTGTGTTTGCATCGGAATCAAGCGGCGCCACACAGGTTTCAGATCACCTCGCTCAGACGGACCCCACTCACATTCAGGTGGGATGTGTATAGTGGAGCTTCATTTTCGTAGTGCTAAAGTGTCAAATCTTGATTGTAAAGCAAAGAGTCTGCCCCCAGGCCTTTAGAGCACTCTGGGTCATAGTGTGGTAATTCATCTGGTGACCATTGTATTTTAATATTCACAACTAAGTCAAAATAGAAATACTACCACTTCCACAGCTTGAATACAGCTCGGTATCCTCAGTTTTTTTTATTGGCATAGAGTGAATTGTGCTTTAGTGGTACTGGATTTAGAGTCTGTGGCCACTTTGTGGGGGCTCCAGATTTCACAGGTCGGGGTCCCTGGAGCACACACAAGTTAAAAAGAACCATTTTTAAAGCAAAGAAGGTTTTAGTTTACTATAACGTTTTGGTGAAACAAGAATGGATGAATGGGTCTGCTGCTTTTCTTAAAAGCAGCATTTGTTTTGAGGGGGGGGGGGGGGGCAAATAATGAGAGTCATCGCTGTACTTGATGGGTACAAGTGCTGTCACAAAGCACACTGTGGAGTAAAGAAAGGCTGAGCTGACGGTGACAAAAGGCTGAAAAACAAGCAAAGGTTTAAGGTGGTGCGTAGTCCAGAGTAATTTAGCAGCGGGAGCTCAACGCACAATCAGCAATGGGGCGACCTCCGTCACCCACCTGTTGTGGTTGATGCAGACGGAGCCAGAGCAGCTGACTCGGGACATGGTTTACCTGTGAACATTTTTGATTCCACTTACCCAACAAGTGCGAGCTTGGGCTGAGGTAGAAAGTGGCTAGAGTAATGTGTGTACCCGCCGAGCAGGGAGAATATGTGCTGTCCACACAGGAAGGCCCCGGAGCCCAGGATCAGACCAGGGTCCTCTCACCATGGCCAGAGAGCTGACCAACACCCCACCGTCCTTGAATCACATTCTTAGCGATGATGAAACCAGCTGCTTCTTGGTCTGATTGGCTCTTGATGTTTCAAAAAGAAATCAAGCATGCGGTTGGGTTTATATATTTCAAAGAAAAGACATTGTTTACCTCACCACTCTCAATTCAGGCTTTATTTTTCATTTGAAATTAGACATCATTTCAAAATATATCGCACGCTGTGGGTGTAGGAGCTGGGTTTATTTATAAATATTATACCACCTGACCGCTAGGTGGCAGTATTTTCTTTTGACCTGACCTGTACCGGATGTTGGTGTGAGGCAGGTTACTTGAGGTCACTCAGCATCTACCCAGCGGGTGCTGATGATCTGATTGGGGAGAAGAAAACAGTTTTTGACGGGGGCGGTGCTCCAGCGAGGCTAGAGGGTTTTTGTTTATTTGTAAGAATCACTTTTATGTACATTAAATGATATTATTTGGAAAAGCAAGTTTCATTGGGTTTTATTGCCTGCTCGGGTACCAGTCGGAAAACAAACATCAGCATCCAGTAGTGGCTACAGGACCAGCCCCTACAGTGGGTATGAAGATGAAACAAGTGGTTTATCCCCTCTGGCTTCTGTGAAATTTTTGAAAAAAACTTTTTTAGCTGCATCTGTTTATGGCTCTACTGATAAAATGCAACAAAATGACATAATAACTCACATGAAAGTACCAGTCATAAAAGTAGAACGTGCCAGCTATTTGTTGTTATCTTCCACACTTCTTGTTAATCATCTGACAAATGCTGATTTTAATCTGCTGCTCTTTAAAATAGGTCTGTACAGCTAACAGTGATGTACTGCTGACACACTATAAACTTCATATTTACTAATATAAATGAAGAAAAATGTTTTCATTTTATTACTGCAACCATCTGATGCAAATAACAACAAAAGGAAGAAAAAATAGGAAGATTTGTTCCTGTCCTTTGGTATTCATACTGTAGATACCGAATAAAGTATTTGAATACTTCTGACATCACAGAGAAATTAATTTACCTCCTTCTGCCACTTTGGACCAACTGTGAACAAATGAAATGTTGCAGCTTTAAATATCTGTTTATAGTCAAATCAAATTGTAATGGTGCTTTATGCGAGACCAATTATAGAGGGCTAGAACAGCCCTCAGCCATAACACGCTCTCTCCAAAGATGTCATTATTTTTAAGCTTTTCCTCTTGAAAAATCCTTCAGTGCTTTGCCTGAGCTGCCCTTTTCTTTTTAGAGCGCTTTCTGGGGATGCTGCTCTCCGACTCAATTGAAGTAGAGTACCCCAAAGCACTGCACTCCCAAATTGCCAGTTGACTTCACCACAGTGGAGGACTCCAATTTAGCGGAGGCAGGCTCAGGCAAGGGGGACTGACTGATTGATCGACCAATGAGATACCTTGGTCTACAGCTCGGCTTTCTGTCGACAGTTTAGCAGGAATATGGTGCGATCTACCAAGGAGATTATGTTTTTGTCCAGGCATTTTGAATTTTAGTGAGAGCAATAAAGAGCGTTTAGTTAAACAAAAGTGCAGCATTATAGTAAACCAAAGAAATCACTTTTAATATGTGAGCAGAGATGGGCAACAAAAGAAAAGCTATTGTATAATAAAATCTGAAGGAAATCTGTCCAGGTTCAGTGGATGTAATGAGTTTTTGCCCAATAACAGCAGCATTTCCAATAAAGGCTGAGCTGGTTTGCGCTTCCTTTCCAAACAATTTTGAAACCCACACACTTCCAAATGTAATGATTCACATTGCTCATAGTGAGATAAGCTGTGAACTCATCCCAAGATTCCTCAAGCATCACTATTCAAAAACTCTGACAATAATAATTTGTGTTGTTTTGAGGGTGTCGTTCGTGACATGACGAGGTACAGACTGCGTTTGATGTTTCTGGGTTTGACACCAAAGTTTATTCTTTCTCTGAAAACTCGTGGCTTCCTCTGACTGACATCTTTGCCGAGTGCCAGAGACGTCACTGCCACTGTTGGCAAAGCAACCGAGCAGCCTTGAACCCATCTGCTGTCATAACAAACCTCTATATGCCACTTTTGTGTCGTTGATCTTTTTAGTTGTCAGTCTAATTTGTCTTTATTCCACAAAAAGAGAAAAGGCAAATTCAACTGGTCAATAAGCATGTGTCCATGAGAACACCATTTTGGCACAGGTCAGTGAGCAAATTAGTCAAAGGAGGTGAGAAAAAGGCACAAGAAGAGTAATCAAATTTATTTAAAACAAATGATCTGCACATTTATCTGAAAACTGTCTCAAGCAGCAAAATGATACAACAAAGACAATTTCGTGTGGTAATTTGAGGCAGGAAAACGTGCTTGTTTTGGGGTTGTTGTTTTTTCCAGAAACAATCACAACTTTTACAAAGTCCAGCCTGTAAGAGGCAGGTCTCTGGAACACCTCTCCATGGAGGCATCTGACAGATTCACGAGACACCTTAGCTCCTTCTATTGTTGAGGAGGAGCGGCCCTACTCAGAGCACCTTCCTTAAAACAAAGCTCCTCCCTTTACTCTTGAGGAGAGGGAGGCCCCTAAACCCTGCAAAGGCCAAATGCTTATATACAACATCTTCTTGTGTCATTCCCAACCCAAAGTTCATGGCCATGAGTTAGAGGAGGAGCAAAAATTGGCTTGTAAATCTAGAGTTCATTCTGCCCTCAAATTGACAGGAGACACAGATACACCTGAAACCCCTAAAAGTTGTCAGGTATCAGTATAAACAAAGATCACTCACCCTGTGTTGACACGTCAAAAATGATGCAACCAAGGCATCCTCACAAACACAGCGGCGACTCATGCAGCCCCTTAACAATTGGAGTGCAGCAGGGGCTTTTCTCTGTCATTAGCGACATTGTCCACCATGGCAACCAGCTGCAGGCGAAGCAGAGATCTTTGTCTGTGGAAGACAGGAGCCTCTGCGGGCCTCATCCAATCTACACCTTCTGTCTTGTCAACACTGATAACAGGTGTGACTGGTCAAAGCAAGGCGCTGTGATGTTGCCGAAGTTCAGGAATGACAGGAATGAAAATATGTCGCATTATTGGTTAATCATTATGAAAACTGGGTCAAATGGCCTTTTAACATAGCTCCTGTGAACATGTGTGATCACAATGTTGCTCTTACACACACACACACACACACACACACGCACGCACGCATGCACGCACACGCGCGCATGCGCATGCACGCATGTGACAACCCTTGTAACGGCGGGAAAGTGGAGAAACAAACCACATTAAAGCCACTTATGATCCCGTTATTGGGGAGGCAAGCGTAAAAATAACAATATCAAGTAAATTGCGGGTTGTCATTATTTATCGTGGGCCTTCTTTCCTTCCGTGCGTGCTGTGAAGTGATTGGATTGCAGTTATTAGCAAAGACTCTCCACAGCTGTAATTGCCATATCAGGATTGAGTCATGGGGAGCTGCGTGATGGCTGCGAGCAGCGAGGAAAAAGGAGGGAGGGCTGACAATAATTGGGTTTGTTACATTTGATTGATGCACACTTTCATCCGGCTTCTCATCATTTTCTCAGGGATTATGTACTATAAAACATGATGTAATTACAGTCGAGATCTTGGCCCATCAACAGTTTATCTACTCGGGAAATCGCTGCCATAATGTTGCAGTGGAAATGGAGTACCTTTAGGCTAATGGCTGGAGCTGAAGATAATATACTGTGTAATGTCTCAGAGAGAGCAAGGGAGCAGGCCCGCTTCCACTTCCACGGGAGCAGCTCATGTTTTATTGGTTGCTGCAGGAGAACAGAGCAGCTCTGTGCACCCTGATCTCAAATACTAAATATGACATGGCAGGAGCACACACTTGGGCAGGACTCTGGGCAGACAGGCTTTATTGTTGTTGTTGTTGTTGGGGAAGCGGGGTTCGGGACTTAATAGGGCAAACAGGCAAAGCTATAAAGAGGCTGAAGTTCCACATATATTCTCTGCAAGAACAGCGACATTACAGTAGAAGCACCCCCTTTCGGAGTGGAGCTGGAATAGAGGAGGCGACCTTTGGTGTGGCATCAGCTCTCATTTCCATCTGGCTGCCGGTAATCAGGCTAACTGCTCATTGGATGGAGACGAGAGGCAAAGCAAACGAGCGGGTGCCAGGGCTCACAGACCTTCTGCGTGCAGCAAGAGACAGATGTGGGAGAACGATGACTAAATGGGACCAGTCGCATCAATTACTGGCTCATCGTGACAAATAAGTACTGTAAAGGATCATTAAGCTAAATGCCAGCGCTTTTGAAACATATGTTGTTAGCATAACATATCCTGTCGATTATCTGCTGCATAATGCAGCTCATTTTTCTAAAATGTCTCCAGGAGATAGTGTTGCCATCAGCTGATCATCTGTGGGGCATTAACAATAATGGGACACAACATTATGAAAGAGGGACAGACTGGGGGTCTTTTTGTTGACCTCACAGATATACCCACTCGCATCTGAGTCCATCTAATCTCATCTCTTTGACTGTTTGCGCAAGTTATGAACATGCGAGAAACACTTTGAAAGACTCGTCTCCACCACTCCCACTGGCTGCTTTTTGTGAAACAAACTTGTAACCTCAGGAGTGGTCGGTTTGAGTCCCAAGACTGACAGGAGGTATGTTTGTGTTTGATCAACTGAGAAAAAAATAGCACAAGCAAAAAGCATGCATAAATAGGACTTTTTAGTTGAGGATTAAAGCGTCCGTCTGGCATGTAGCAACTGAACAGAGCTCCACTCACAGTTTGGCTGCTCGAGAGAAACTTTTGAAAAATCTGACTAAACAGATGATGAGGAGTGTCTCCATCGTGTCCGCAGTAATAGTTCTGCACATATTGCGATGCAAACGCTTTCAGCTATGCATGTGGTAAATAAATGTATTGACGTGCACTCCACCAACACTTTTGCACGGTCTGGTAAAAATCATGATATTATTGTACTTTTTTTCTATGAGACAGTCCACACAACAGTCCAAGCTGGGTCAGAAGTGGCTCATTTATTAAAAGAGTCTGTGTAAGTCCACTGCAGGCTGATGACGGGCAGGGCTGGCGGCAGGCATGTCCTCTCCGCCTAGCTGATGAGTCACCGGTGGCCGCCATCCTCCTGCCTCGCAGCTGCTGCATGGCTGGGGCAGCAGGTTGGGGCTGCTGGGGCTGCGGGGGTGGAGCCGGATTATCCGGCAGCGGTGTCAGAGTCGTGGGTCGCCAGTATAAGCTCTGTGTCAGCTCGGACGGTGGCTCCCACCCACTCCGGGACGCGGCGGTCAAGTAGAGCAGAACACTGAGTGCAGAGGAGTCATTCTGCAGGAGGTCGCTGCTGCCCGCAGCTGGCAAACTTTCCGACTCCGAGTGTCAGAAAGTCTGAGTCGATACATTGGCCTTTTGGACTCACACCAGCCCCTGTCAGCAGCTTCATAACCACTTAACTATTCATCACTTATTTTTTCAACAGAGCTAAATTCTTCACTCCTGCTCTGCTTGTGTACTTGACTGCATTAATAAGTCCACATGTCCGCACCTAAACTTTGGTTCTCAATTCATTACCTCGACACTTATCACTCTTTACTTATTTCTACTTATAAATCACACTTATCTTGCCTGTAGCGTCACTGCAGCACAGCAATCAACGGGCAACGCATTCAGGATGGAGGCTCGGGGGGCACCAGACAACCCAAAAAGTACTGAGCACAACATGCTCCCACCAGTCGCTACTTTGGTAAAGCTACCAAACATTTTGCTGCAGGGTGAAGCTCGAAATTGATTTTTTTTTTTTCTGGTGCGGAAGAGTTCAAAACTACAACTTTGAACTCCAATTTATTTTTTTTGAATAACAACATGTTTCAGATCTTTTATTCCTTCATTTCTTCTCGGAGTTTTCGTTTCGATTTTTGATGCACAACCCGGCTCAGCAGTGATCGTGCGACATCATTACCATATCAACCAACCAGAGTGTGGACAGACGAGCTTTAGGATCCCATGTGGGAAACCAATCCGATGTCAATACAGTGTTCACTCAGTGAAACTGTTTCCTCTGACAGTCCACTTCAACTGAATAGGTGTGGATGCTTACTTGAACCCTGGTGCACACAGAACAAGTGGACTCTGGTTCCCTTGAAAGAGCAGATCTGGTGTGACAGGCAAATGGACTGTACAGAAGACCGAAGAGCATAGAGGTTGTAAATCATATGAGGTGATGCAATACCTTCCTTATTGGCTCATGAGATTTAATGAAATACTGTTCTATGATAAAAGTAATACTTTATTTATTTTTGCTGAACTCTATTGGGACAATAGAGCAAATGACCCACTTACCTCCATCTTTGTGATCAAGGCAAATCATCACAGTGTGTTGCCATTTTTTGTCTAAAGATTTAGATTCAATGTAGGTCTGATCCAAAGGTAAAATTACCAATCATGTGCGCATACTGATGGGGTGAAGCAAAAGTCATCTGAATTCTCTATTTTTCGCCACAAACTTTGTACAAGCAAAACCTGTTTACACACATATTATGTTGTTAGTTTGCTAAAACTGTGACAGACGTTGGCGTTAAACGAGGTGATATGTTGGTCTGACAGGAAAAGCTTGAAGGGGTCCTGATTTGTATCCGCACGCAACTTGAGAGTCAGGAGTGCAGCTGGATGGCAGACAGTGTGTCTGGCCCAACAGGCAGCCTCCCATTGCACCAGTGCACCCTGGGAGCACCCAGAGAATGGGCTTTGTTCTTGGCCGCATCGAGTGGAGCGGAGTCGATAACACGAAAGCAAATGTTAAGAAAAAAAAAAAAGAAAAAAGACTCAAACTGGGCAGTATCGTTTGTTTTCAGCCGGACATCAAATCTATTGTTTTTCATTTGTCAGCTGATAGTCATGGGTCTGTGTGAAGGAGAGTCTACAGAGAGACGTGGATGTGTGGCGGCTTTAATTGGGTTTGCTTTATCCAGATACTCGGCTCCTCTCTCTCACTCCCTCTGTTTAATTAAAGATGCACTGTCATCCGTCTGCAGCCAGCTCGCTGCAGGAGATGCAGGAGGGGGAGGAGGAGGAGGAGGAGGAGGTGTGCCTGGCTGTTCGAACCACAGCTACCAAGAAAAGTTGAAACATTGGTAAACAACAAAAAAAAAATTGTTTGGACTCTTTCTTCAGCTGGCAAAAATTCGGAGTGTTTATCGCGACTAAGTTAATGACTTTTATTTTGTTGATTTGGAACACAAATGAGTGCAGCACACTCGGAGAAATAAGCTGGAGGAGATACAGCATGTAAGTGGCTACTTCTCTAAACTAATTGGACTCATTCAAGTTGCACAATGTAAAACCATAAGAGGTGAGCAAGTAGATTTGTGTGATGTGCTGATTGCTTGTTGCCCAGCCGCACAATCAGGTTGTGTAAAACCTTGATACAATTTAATCAATGCTTTGAAATGAACAAAGTAAAGTCCACAAAGTAATATTGAATGCATTTCAGATATCAGTTTCAGACTACATTATTTTACATTTTTACAGTGTGTTACATTTATACTCTGTTTTCAATAAAACATGTATTAGATGCCACCACATAAACTGTGCTAAACTTGATAACAATATTGTGACATAATGTACATAATAGGTTATGAAATTAAGCTGTGCTCAATCTGTTTAATGTAACTGCAGTTCTTATTTTGTTCAGTGGGACTCTCGCTGGTTTAGTGAGACATGTCAACGTTACACAACATAAATATTCAGAACTGAACAACCGATTGTTGCTGGCAACCTTTTTCCTGATGAAAGGAGTCCAGCCTCTGAAGGAGCGGTGGTGCTCGCACACTGAAGGCTGCAAGAACTCTATCGCACAACGGATTTTGTAAACAGCCAATTGAGTGTGAAAAGTTTCAGATGCCATTAGCACTTCTTCAGGCTCCAACCCAGTGAAAGATTTGGAGTTACTGTTGTTATTTATAGGTTGTTAGGCTCTCATTTCACTGGTCTGACCCTGCCGAGATGAAAGTAGGCTGCATGCGGTCCCAGGTTATGAAAAAGAGACGGAGGTGGATAGAAACAGAGATGTTTGTTTGAAAATGTTTCAGGAAAAGTTCCTGTCCACACGAGACCACTAAAAAGACCCAAGTATCATTTTAGGGTCACCAATGTGCCGTGAGGATGGTATACAGTGTCAGTTAGAAATACATAATCACGGCTGTGGTTTGAGTCCCATTTTAGTAAGACATTTTATTTGTAGTGCACTTGACAGTCTTCAGTTGCATGCCCTAAAAAACCAGCACACAGTTTGTGGTTGCTAAATAAACTGTGTAAAGCATGAGTAACTGAAAATCATATTCTATTTATAAAAATAAAATCAATATCAACTTAAAGTGCCTTCTTTATAAAAAATGTAACTTCTGAGATCTATTATATATAGACATTTTCCAGCTACCCTCTGGAAAGTCTTCAAATGCCCCAAAGGATATTAGTACTTGTATTGGGGAACCAATGATCGACATGTTTGATCGTTATCAGCGGAGAAAATGTAACCATCCTGAAGTATGAAATAACTTGAGAATGAGTGTCTGTGAACACTTTAAGTTGCCAGGGAAACACGGATGCGGCCCTGAACTTGGGGAGCTACTATGTGTTCCAGTTAGAATGGAAAAGTCTTTTCAGAGGCGGCAATGTGTAAGTGTAACCAATGAAAACAAGGCGGGCTTGGGGAAAAATTGATTGACATCGTGGTTAATGTATTGAAGCAACTGATTAGAAAAAAGGAAAAAACCCTAGACGAGACAAAGCTCTCTGTCAATGAAATGAATGATTTTCTCTTGCGCTCACAGAGCCTCAGCCCCAAACATGCAGTGTTGCTGGGCTGCATGTGCACATGTCGAATTCCGTGACTCACCGAGTCTGTGCTAATGCGATTATTGAGACTTTTCCGCGTGCGAATCGCAAGCCAGAGAGCGACGCCGCTTAAATCAAACCAGGCCATTAAAAATTCTTTTCAGCCGCATTTCCTTTTGAAGCTTAAATTCATTAAAGGGTCCAATTTGTTAAGTCCGTGCTGGTCAGTGTTGGACTGAATCTTCCCCAGAGCAACAAATTGCATGAATTGTTGCGTCACTTCAGTGAGTGACAAATAAACACATTTCGGATAAGTCTGGCCTGAATCAAATTGTTATCCGCTTGCTTTCTTTTGTGATGCGCCATTTTACCGACGCTGCCAAATTACATGTGCGGGGGGAAAAAAAGAAAAGCTGTCACGCTCATTTTTTTTGTGAAATGTGTAGAGGGAGGAAATTAGCATATCCAGGTCCACTGATGGGAGATAAAGGCTTTTGTAATGTTCACAAAGAAATCACAAGTATTGCTGGCTCCTCCAGTGAGAGGTGCTCTTTTGTTTACGTGCCCCGCGACTGTTTATGATAATTACCGTCTTTCCCAGTTGACAGGAGGTGAGAGGTCACAAGTTGCTAATGGGCGCACAATAGCTCTTTTGTGCGAGACATGCTGGAACAGTTGTTCCTCCGGTTAACATGGCAGCAAAGAGGCACGGCGAGAAAAGGCGGGATAATGAGGGGGGCAAATGAATCCTAATGGTGCGCCCGTGCAGCCGGGGACTCAGAGAGCAAACTCAGAGAGGTCCTGTTTCCCATTTGGAAGTGTTCACAAAAACAAGAACAATAATAACTGACGCCTTGAGGAGGCAGCGCGGATCAAACGATGCATGTGAAGCCAATGTCATCTCCACACTTCACTTCTGGAGATTCCCCAATCGTATCTGTTCAGCATTGCAATTACACAGCACGACCCGGAGTCGACCCAATGCAAAAGCTTGTGTGCTGTCCTATGTGCCACACGCACGCACACGCGCACTGCAACAATGGTGGTCACCAAGGCAATAACCAAGGACACTAAGGTGATGTTGTACTTGCTGCTTGGTTTGCTGTACCATATCTCAACGTGTTCACCAACATCTGATGGGGCTGCTGCAGGTTTTTACATGTGAATACTTTTTTACCTTTCTGACAGAGAGAATAAAATTTCAAGTGTAGTGTAGTTTACATATTTGACTCCAAAAGAAATCATGTACTTAAGTGATGTTTCTTTTATTCAACTTAAGACAACAACCGGATTCAAGCTGAATAAAAAAAACATCACTTACATTAATCACTCACAGCAGAAACCACAAACAAGCCAACGAGTGATTGACCTCTTTATATTTTTCTCAATCCAGATTTATTGACAGTAAGGTTGTGTTGATAAACAAAGTTGTTGTGGATGCGAGTACGTGTCGAAAATTAAAATTTCTATTCAGTCTGATCTTTGTCAATGACGTGGTCAAAAATTGTCAAACTCAAAGTTGCATAAATGAAATTTGTTGACTTGTTTGAATTACGTGAAACAGTCTGACATGCTAATTCTGCAGGAAAACTGCTATACAAAAACGTTTGGCCTGATGGAGGCTTCGTCCTCTCAGGCCAATTCAGTTGAATTCAGCCTTTAAAGACACCAAACCCTAAAAAAAGGTGCCACTTTTGACTGGCGAGGTGCCACCTTTGACTGGCTCTTCTCACATCCAGACCTCTGTTGGATGCGTGTTAGTGGCAGGAGGGCGAACGATAACCAGCCTTCCTTATGGTGCTATGGAGAGACGCTGCTGACATCAGGGAGTGTTGTTCACCAGTGAAACAATAACCTAAGTTCCTTGAAAAAAACTACCTGAGCTGGTTCGAAATAAAGGAGGAAAACAAAAAACAAAAACAGTAGGCACAATGTTTTAGTTACCATGGTGACAGCGGACATGGAAGAAACAGTGCCTGGGATTGCAAGGCGTTGCACTGCATGGTGGATGTGTAGACGCGGCCTCCTCGGGGGCGTTGTCCCATCCTGTGCATGGCTGCTGTGCGTTGCAGGCTGACCTGCCATTAGACCTGGTGTGTGTTACACGCCGCCACACGAGGCTACGTTCCTCTTGCTCTCACCTTCAGCTCCAGCTTGCCTGTACACAGGAATCGCAGTGTATGTCTTGACATTGCAGGCGCTCTGGTATTGATCTCAATGTGGACGGTGCTTGCTGCTCTTTCATCAAGATTACATCAGTATCCCTGGCCGTCCCGCAGCTGCTGAGCTGTACTGTAGTACATATAACATATTATGCACTGAGCTGTGTCAGCAATGATCAAATTGATGGCCGCGGTGTTGTTAAAGTCGGGCTATAGCGGCGTATTCTAAATCCGCCCCCTGACTGTAGTTGGAAGTAGAAGGCAGCTAAGGGAGGGCTGTTGGAAGGACAAGGTTGTTCATGTGATGGTCAACGGCCCTATAAATAGAATCCAGGCCTGGGAAAAATCATCACGGTTAGATGCTACATTCTTTTTGGTTTACTGAGCTGCATCAATAAACTTCCCAGCAACCTTATCTTCTTGTATTTGTTCGTTGTAACTACTGAACACTGGGATTTTCTGATACTCTCCAGGCTTCAGTCACTACATGCTGTCTTCCTGTTTTGCTGAGACAAAAATTAGTGAATTAGTGTTGCCCAACAACACCCATCATTTGATTATTATCTTGGAAGAAGTTACTATGACTACTTGATAAACACTTCATTTACTGTAAATGCCTACACACGTGTCACATCTCATGATACCAACAGCATGTGCCATTAAAAATAAAAGTGAAACCAGGTGACACTTCATCCTACTGAAAGGGTTAAAAGTAAAGTTACATCATATGGTGTATTTAAATATAAATGTTGATTTGGGACTGTGGAAATTGTCAATTGGTTGGTTTGACCGCATCACACACACGAATAAAGTGGCCAACATCATAAACAGACGTTTTCTCCAGTTCAAGTAGTAGCAGGCTGAAAAGAGACAATGTTACTTGGACTACTTCAACAGCCTCAATGGTGATTAACAACTTCATACATGAGAGCGATGAACTGAGTCCTGACCAAATGGCTCCCACAAATTACTCAGGGTGAAGCGGTAAAAGTGGCCAGCGGACTTTATTTGCCTCCAGATGGACCGTGATTGGCTGCAGATTTACAGGCTCGATAGCACAAAGGCAAGGTGACGTGAGTCCAGGTTAAACTTTAGCACCGGGCCCGAGGATTCCGTTGTTGGTCCATCATGTGGATTTCATACCCTGTGTCACGTTGTCTTTAGTTTGACATTCACTCTTTTTTGTACGTACATCTTTTGATTTCAAGTATCAATAAAAAGCGCCAGGGTGGCCATTTCTTTTTTAACGCCCCCTCGCAGTAATTTCTGCCACGCACACAATGCTGCGTGCAGAAAATCACATGGAACATCTGTCTCCCGTCTACATGACTTTGCAAATTTATGACAAGTTGGTCCATCCCACTGCTTTTTCTCCTGTCAGGTAAAGTGGACGGAGCCCCGTTCACACTCCAGCCAGTGAAACGTGTCAAGGCTCTTAGCAATCTTTAATTAAATTTTTTTCTTTTTTCTTTTTTTCTTTCTGTTTTGAGCTATGGCACAGTTATATGATAAACAACACCTGCTCGGTGATATACTTTGGGATTTATTTGTCTGCGAGAGACAAGGGAGTCGTAGAAATGAGGGACGCACGGCGGGAACGAGCATCGAAGGCTAACAAAGACAGATGGCGCGCGGAGCAGAGGTAGAGAAAAGGAAGGGAGGCGGCCCGGCGAGAGAGGAGAAGGACACCACGGAGGAGACGCTTGGTAGGCGGGGAAGGCGAAAGGAAACAGTGTGAAAAGAGGCATTAGTAATCTCCCCAGCTGTGCGCGTTGAACACAGGGGACGTACTCCTGCTCTTCCTTTTTCTGTCTGTGTCTGTCTATCAGCGTCTCTTATCTTATTGACAAAGCATGGTGGTGGCGGCGGCGTACCAAAAGCCAGAGCGCGGGCCAAACGCCAGCCTGCTGCGCCTGCGAGGAGCCCGGAGTCATTGATATGTGGGGGATTATCTCTTATTATGGTCATGCCTCACTTTGCGCCCACCCTACTTCAAATCACAGGGCTGGAACCACCAAACACACAAGCGCAGCGGTTTTAATGCTTGCTTCACAGAGCGGCGTGCTTGCGTGGACACGTGTTGGGGGCTCGCACGGGCCTATCTGGCCTATCAGACACGCAGCCTCAAACTGGGTTTATCGGTGGGTAAAAAGATGCCGAGCGCCGCAGAGACTCATCCCTCCTCCTCCTCCTTCTCCTCTGTCTCACTCTATAACAGGAGGAGCCATATGTGATGTTCAAGAAGTCCGACAAGCCGCTGTACGGGAACGACCGCTTCGAGGGCTACTGCATAGACCTGCTGAGAGAGCTGGCCAACATCCTGGGCTTCACCTACGAGCTGCGCTTGGTGGAGGACGGATGCTATGGCGCTCAGGACGAGAACACGGGCCAGTGGAACGGCATGGTCAAAGAGTTGATGGACCACGTGAGTCTTTGTCACCATTTATTTGTGGTCAATACTGCTAAATACTTTGATGGACAAAATGACCCAGACATTTTGAAATAAACCTTGCTTGTGCGAGGGCAGCAACGAATTAACCTTTAACCTCTAATCAAGCCCTGAAAGGGGTAAAACACAACATAGCAACCAATTAAAACCCAGTATCTTAAAGCAACGAGACTGCATTGCTCAGCCAGAGAGAGTGGAATTTTCAGTTTTAAACAATTGTTAGATTGAAGTGCAAATTTTTACAGAAAATACATGTGAGAACTTGATAGCTCTCAAGAAATTCATGTGTTGAGTATCACTTCAATGCCAAACATTTAGCAATGAACAAAGAGTACTGTAGTGACTGAATGTTCCCTCAAGTGCTGTGTTACTTCAAATAACAAAACTGTATCTAAACACTGGAAATCACCAAATACTCATATTGTTAATACTGTCACATGCTTCAAATTAAAATGCAATCTATAAGTTGTATTATGATAATTACACATACTTAATGAATAGCACGTGAGTATTGTTATAGAAACATGCTGTTGTGTGTCTCTATCAGGATATTGATTCAACAATGCCCTGAACTCTGTTTTAAATCTGAAAATCTTGCTTGTGTCAGATACCACTATGCAACAATAAATATGATTAATTGTTAATAATTAATTGCAAAGCCCATAATTACAAAGATCAACATCCAGGCCCGCTTTAGTATAAATAGATAAATGATAGGGTTAGTTTGTGTTTGCACTGAAAGAACTCTTAAACAATTACTATATTAGACATATATGAAATGAAAGGACTTAAATAACATTGTTGCGTGTTTAGAAAAATGTATTTGTGGGATTATTGGGTCTTTATTTTTACCTGTGATTCTGCCTGTGGTATCTTTCTGTTGGCATCTCACTCTGGTTGATAATTCAGTCTCAGTAAATGGTTTGCAGCTGTGAGCAGCTTTTTCCATTTCCTCCGATCTCTGAGGGACAAACAGTACACTCACCACAAAGCGAGTTTTAGTCTCTGTAACAGCTCCATAGAGCACTTCAATTTAACCTATATATTTAGGTTGAATATGGTGGGATGTAAATGAGATGTCTCAGTTTGTCCGGTCCACATTTACAATGAGTCCCGTCTCTCCCTGGACTGAGCTTCACTGTTAGGACTGAGCATCAAGTGACTACGGGTGCAGCACATTCACCTGTTTCAAGATCGGAAAAGACAAGTTTTTGGGAATTTGAAAAAGGTAAAGGTGCAATATGTAGGATTTTTATTAAAAGCTATATTTAAAAAAAAATAATACCTCAAAACGACATTTAGAGGGGTGTGGAATAGACATATAGTGTTTCCTTGAAAAAATATATTTCTCCTGAAAATGATTATAATATAAATTTTGACGGGTTCGACAATGGTGATGTGTTTACATCAACAAGCCAATCGAGGTCGCCAACAGTAGGTTGCCAGTTACGGCTTGTATCCTGTCACACAGCTCGTCTCGCAGTTGGCAAAATGACGGAGTCGGCAAATCAAGCAGCTGCTTCAAAGCGGAGGTTTGGTTATTTGTCTCAGAAGAGGAGTGACCTCAGAAGAGCAAAAAGTAGAGTCAATATAGGTGAAGCCTTCAGTAGATGGAAACACATAAAACCTGACATATCCGCTGTAAACTTGGCAACACACTGGCTGTAACAGTTTTTCTGCTGTTGCAGCTACAACCTTGACACACTAGAGGTCGCTATTGTGTTCGGATTACATATTCCACCTTTAACAACGGAAACAGGAACATGTTAGGCCAGGGGTGGGCAATCCTGGTCCTGGGGGGCCGCAGCCCTGCATGTTTTCAATGTGTTCCTGCTCCAACTCACCTGAATCTTGTTGGTGTCATCATGCAGCTCTGCAGCAGAGCCTGATAACGAGCAGTTTATTGCAATCAGGTGTATTGAAGCTGGGCCACATTGAAAACATGCAGGGCTGCGGCCCTTCAGGACCAGGATTGCCCACCCCTGTGTTAGGGTGTAGTGGCACTTGTCACTTTATTTTATATTGTTTGTGTGGAGGTTTATAATGAGGTGCAGCTGCACTTGAAACAAATGTGTTGGTTAACTGCAAACAGCAAATGCTCATATCGGCCTAATGCAGATACTGAATGTGAATGATACTCTGTCCATCAGGAACTTGGAACTTTGGAACTTAAAGGAAGTCTGGTGTGATGGCGAAAATCATGTGTTTAGAATGGGGGGGGGGGGGGGGGGTTGTTTTTTCTGTAATTAATTAGTTGAATTTAACTTAAGCCCCTGCAATGAAATAACAAAATAAACCCAAATTACTCGAGTGCAAAAGACCATATTAGGCCCTTTTCCAAAATGGATAATAACAGTAATTTTCAGTCAAGCACTTATGAGTTCACCTCAAGTATGTTTGCTTGTATTTTAAGGCGGGGAGGGTCATAGATGTGCCATTAGCTGAATCGCTGATTATTCTACCAGTGCTGCGGTTTCCTGGCCTTTTTTATTTAAAAGTGAGGTTAAACTCCTCGAATATGCCATCAGCCAAAACGCTTGGAAAAATCCCAGGATGAGACGTAATGAGGAGTACTATTACACCGAGAAGCTGCAAGAAGGAGAGAAAAAGGGAGAGGCAACAACCACCACAATTTGAGGGAACACTGATGCGAGGCGAGCATGGAGTCTGTCGTGAGTTGTTTTCCCCCACAGAGCTTATTAAAACACACACACACGCACGCACACGCACGCACGCACGCACGCACGCACACACACACACACACACACACACACACACACACACACACACACACAGAGAGTCTGCTCACAGTGTAGATCATTACACTCAACAAAGTCCCGGTTAGGATAAACTGCATGAGCAGAAAAATAGCAGGCGCTGCATGGCCGATAGTCAATATCTGACCTCATTAGAAGCAGCCCACGAGGGGTCAAGTCTCCCTCCAATCCTCCACACTTGTCTCGCTTCTCTGTTCTTGATCAGTGCCGTGATTGGCCGTCTTGACAGATGGTTTGGTGTTTTTAACTGGTGGAGGGATCAAACGCTCCCGCAAGACCACGGTCGGGATGCGTTTGCCCCATTTATTAACATGGAACTTGTCTCAGACCGATGTTCGCCGTGGGAATCAGAGTTGGGGGGGAGCTGAGGAAAGGCTCGTCTAAGAAAACTCACCAAGTTATCTTCGGTGTAACTAATTCTCCAAGTGAAAAGAAAGCCATGTGGGTGTTTGTCTGATGTATAGTTTGGAGCCATTCAAAGCAGCGGCTGTTGTTAGCGACGGCGTCATGTATCACCACTTCGTCGCTCCGCTTCGTCCTTAAATGATCTATGGTAACCTTCCCAAGACGAAAAAGGAGACATTTGTGAGAAATGAAGCACTTGACCTTGCTGTTGAATGTTTAGCATTTAAAGTCGCGATGCTGCCTCAAGATTTATTAACCGTCAACAACACAACACACTTTTTTTCTTTTTTTATGTACCCCAGATATGGTAACATGACTCTCCTGAGCCGACTCGTTAAATCACTTCTCCGTGTCTCTGAAACATGGGTCTCAAATTGCAAGTATGACAGTATTTCATTCCGACCAAGGTCTTATGACATGTCAGATATACATGTACTATAAAAAAAGACAGTGAGCTGTTTGACAAAAGTAGGGGAGTTGTTTTTTTTACAGTGCCGTCTCAGGAAGAGAAGTGGAAGCTGTGGTTTTGTGTGATTAACATACACTGGATTTGCCTCCGAATTTAGGAAATATTGTTCGTAAATTACTATCTTGCAAGCACCAATTATGATAATATCTTTGACCTGGCTCGAGAGTTTACAAGAAAGAAAATATGACAAAATATTCAAAAATGTTTTGTAATTTTTACTTTTCCATTTTAGGACACCGATAAGTTACGAGGTATTTTTACATAGCAAGTATCACACATGTACATCAAAGTTAAGTGAGAATGACCAATATCCTTTTGCCATGTTGTGTATGATAGGATAACAACAGTTTTAATCCTTCATCCTTTTTTTTTAGAGCTTTAATGCATTAATTTTAAATAATAATTAGTGGAAAAGCATTGTGCACTGAGAGCAGAATGTAGAGGGTGAAGCACCTTCTTTCTTTCTTCCCTACATTTAGTGTGAATCGTACCACACATGTCCTGGCTGAGTAGTGTCAGATAACAAAAGCCCCGAGAGCAGCGAAGCACTGTACACACTGAACGATGTAGCCAGATGAGTGGGAAGTTCAAAGTTGAAGTTTTAAAAAAACTCTAAGATGGAAATGCAGATTAGAAACCTGCAGGATGCTTCGAGAACATTTACATAATTAGAATTTCAAAATTAGAGAAAATGTGATCATATTTTGTAACATGATTTTATTTTTCTGTAAATTATTAATCAAAATAAACATGTGAAAGGTCCAGTCTTAATCACAAATAACAATGTTTGACATCCATCTTTTTGTTTATTTATGCAGTCTTTGATATAAATGCCTCAGCTCATAATAATTAGACTTTTTAAAAGTGTTTTTTTTAATAGATAAAATCATCTTTCTGATGGAAACTTTTCCGTGTCAAAGAAACTGACAGTATTTTCGACGATGATTCAGACACCAGTCGAAGATTACGCTGACTGTTTGAGCGAGTGAGTGGCGCCCGGCAGCAGGATGGCGTCCAGGTTGCAAGCATTTCTAGTCATTCATATTTTCATGAGAAAAACAAAACATCCACAGCTCAACGGAAACACGATTGATCTCCAAGAGTATGAGATGTTGTCCCCGTGAGCTCCACCTCGCACCCTCTGTTTACATCTACCTCTCTACGGACATTGTGTGTAGCAAGTCTATGTCCAGTTCTGATAACGGGAGGAGGAAAGAAATGAAATGAATGGATGCTATGACTCAGTTCATGGAGAGGAAAAACTGGTGGAGTCAGTGTTTGCAGGTAGCCGGTTGAAAGAGAGAGAGGGGCATTAAATTTCTCGTTAAGTGCCTCGGGACAGACGCCATGGTGTGTAAAGACCCTGTTTTCTTAATTTGATTGCCTCTAAATGCTTCCTGCGCCCATAACTTACGGCCTATCCCTCTTCCCTTTTATGTTTTCTGTTGACAGAGAGCTGATCTGGCAGTGGCTCCCCTCGCCATCACATACGTGCGCGAGAAGGTTATCGACTTCTCCAAGCCCTTCATGACGCTGGGTATAAGTATACTGTACCGCAAGCCCAACGGGACCAACCCTGGGGTCTTCTCCTTCCTCAACCCCCTCTCGCCCGATATCTGGATGTATATTCTGCTGGCTTACTTGGGTGTCAGTTGTGTGCTGTTTGTCATAGCCAGGTAACATGTCACTCTCAAGCGACCACATCCACACACACACTCACACACACACACATACACACACACACACACACACACACACACACACACACACACACACACACACACAATACAGACCCCCGTCGGACACACTGCTCGGCTGACATCGCTCAGCCTCGTCCATCCAACTAACAGCAGGCTAATCTCTGTAATTACAACTCTGACTCATTGACAGTGCTGACACTAATCAATGGTCAATTGCTGAGGCGCAGACTCTACATCATTGCTGTGTCATGTGTCAGGCACACTTTAACCACAACGGGTCACATGTAAACACACCTGAATACACATACACAAAAGGGGGCTTCTTTTAGAGGGGTCCTGCTTTGGAGTTGCAGTTGGTGGCCAGGCTACTCTTGGGGTGCCCCTGCACCCAGGTGCACTGCCACTACAGCACAAGAGGAAACACACGCACACACACACACACACACACACACACACACACACACACACACACACACACACACACACACACACACAC
>JAUESE010000010.1:17749593-17776318 GCA_032274725.1 Malacoctenus triangulatus
ACTCAAACGTGTGTGTGTGTGTGTGTGTGTGTGTGTGTGTGTGTGTGTGTGTGTGTGACTGTCAGTGTGTTTGGGGATGTGTGGAGCTCAGTGTGAACGGCTGCCGCCTCTCTCCCCTGCCTTTCCCTCACTGTCCCCAGTGTCTCAAAGCTCATGCTGTCTTTTCTTCTCTCGTTCTTCCTTCGCCTTGCTTCAAACTGTGACAGTGGTTTGTGCTGCTTTTTTTTGTTTTTTTTTCTTTTCTTCTTCTGTTTATCAGGCACCAATTATTTCCCCGGTAAGATGGCTGCAGGTTAGAAAGGCTGTCAGAGAAGGCAGCAGCTCTCTTGTGACTCTCTTTTCTCTGGAGGGGAGCAATTGATTAGTGTGTCCATGACGGTTGGTGGTGGTCTAATGGTGTGGTCTCATCAAATTTAAATCTCAAAGCTCACTGAAGTGATTGAGTTTTTCTCATGAGTATGTCCAGCCTTCGATTTGGGATCTCGACGCACTTCCTAAGGAACTTTAGGCCCACCAGTGCATCTGATCCGGCTCTGAGCAAAGTGAAAACATTAAAACGAACCTCTATGGCTAATTTAAACACTCTCAGTTTTGCTGTTTCAGTCAAAGTAGGTCCATCAAACTGTCCTTTGACCCCAAACCGAACAGCATATGGCAGAAGTACTGAAAAACAAAAGATAGATAAAGTTAGCTACCTTACCAAGAGCAACAAGTCTAAAGGTTTGTTAAATTACAGTGATTTTAGACTGGGATTAAAGGAAAACTTTACTGCAAATCTTTGATTAAGGAAGAGTCACTCTTGGTTTTGAATCTGTTGCAAGAGTAACCTGCTGTATTAGGTTTTTTTAACCACTGGCATACAATATCTCTTGCTTCTTGTCAGGTAAAGGTAATGTATGAAGTTACTGGTCCCGCCCACTTGAAATGGCATTTGTCTGCATGTGCATGTCACAACAATGGGTATCCATGGGCAACAACATGTATCAGAACGTATCATGCTTTTTCGTGGGGATGAGGTGACGTCAGTTTGCTGAGGTGGCGCTGGGTGAGGTTTGGGTAGACGTACGAGGTGTGAGTCAGAACCATATCCAGTAAGTTCTTCGGTCATCAAAGATGTCAATTCTGTCTACAGTTGCCATTGTTCATCGGTGAGAAGTGTGAAATTGGTTGGACAAGCCTGTTACTCATCAGTCAACGATGAGGTCACGGTACACTAGGCATCATTTTGACATATTTTGACTGATACGTGTTCATGTTTAAATGATCATGTAGCTTACCTCGAACATCATGGCTGCAGATGCAGGACTTCTCTGTTTTACCACGCATACTTGCGTGCTTTAACATGCTCTTAACTTGTACAGAACTTATTGTTGAACTTATTTGTGACAGGGAGTAGCCAACATGAAGATATCACAGGTCTGATATTCCATGCATCTTGTTCCATAGCCTCGGTGAAACAAGAGGGTTCAGATTATAAAATCAATTCTATATCAAATCAGAAACCAGTGGAGAGACGAGGGGAAGGAGAGGTGTACTTGAGTTTGAAACTGCTTGTTAAAACACATGGCAGTATTTCTGATAAGCTGGAGATGTTGGGTTGATTAATCTAGAATTTTTAGGTTCGATGTTGTTGACTTTTTAAGGGGGGAAAGTGCCGGTTGAAGAGAGTGTTACTGCAGATGTGTGAGGTTATTCAAGGTTTAAAGAAAACTTGCCCAAATGCATCATTTCACTTGCTTGCTTTCAGGGCCCTTGCGAAGAGATTTTCATGCCCAGTACACTTGACGTCTTTCTGTCCCGCTCGGTCACTTGTAGCTGCCGTTTTGAAGCACGGCGAAGTAGGAAGAGAGAGAAAAGTTCCCTGTTAGCTCTAAAACTTTCGGGTGATGCCAGCTGGCTTTGCAGCCGCGACCCTGACAGTTTTGTGGTTAACGGACGTACCTTTGATTTTCTTCTGATGTTACTGGCGATATGATCACGCACGAGTTTCAAAAAGCAGCAACTGTCATCTAAGTTGGCTCAGAATATGCACCTTTCTGTATTTCACACCACACTAAGTACATGTTTTGGGTAAGTTGCATAAATTTCTCTCCCCCCTCCCACACTTTAATCCCTTCTTCTCCCAGACACACAAATGCATGCTGGCCTCCAGTTGCATGTGTTTTACTGTCAAGGTCTTGCAAGCTTCTATGAAATAATGCATCTGACGTTGGGAACAGAAGGTTCAAATATTATCTATTCATGTTGTTATAAAGGCATTATTTCAACAAATGTCTTTTTCTCAGGTTTCCTTACCTTGTTTTGAGTAGTTGGTCTCATACGCACAAAGTGGATTTGTTAAACCAGCTGAGAGTAAAACAATCTATCCCCAAATACATCTTGCATATTTTAACGCTATTTTCAAACCTAAGGTGGGGCTTTTTTAGCACATTTGGCACTTTTCTATAAACTCCCACTCAGCTCCACACTACTTGGTTTTCAGGTGGCAATATTTGCTCGCAGATACTGTTTCGTTATCTACTTAGCTGAGTTGGAAAGAAGCTGTTGAGCTCGCAGTGCGGCATCAACAGCCTGGAAGTGGCTGACTGCTCAGAGAGCGATATCAGTGGATGCATCATGAGAGCAACTCAGACCAAGAATCAAAGCCATCACTTTTAAAAACAGCGACCGCACGTGTCGAGTAGCTCTGCCAGCAAGCTAAAAAGACTCCATGGGAACTGTAGACTGAACGGCTAGTTAAAAACATTTTCTTAGTGTCAGTTGTTTCCTCTGTTACAAACAAATGACATCATGCACCTGTTCATGGAGCAAAGATGACCCCACCCACTTTCAGGCAGGTTTGTCATGGAAAGCAACTGAATCTCAGTAGATGTGAGCCAAGTAGAGGTGTGTGTTTTGCTAAATTTTTCATGAAAAGCTGTGCCGTGAAAGCATCTTTCCAGTCACAAAAACCAAACACTGAGCAGTGGTTTTGTTTCAAATGATCACTGTTTTCACAATTTGTTCAAACCCCTCTAGGTTTCAATAAAATTGTAATGATATCATCATCAGATATCTCAGATAAAATCAGGTGCAAAGGCGATCAATATATAACTTTTGTAATATTATGACGAGAAAAAAAACAATGCGCTAAGTCTACTTTACTCCACATCTTTTATTTTGATAGTCACTATTAATTTGAAATTACAGGAGTAATCTGCTGTATTTCTCCACCGGCAGAAAGCCTGTTTTGCTCGTAGTGTTGAAAATGTTATTGCAGAACTGTCCGGTACATCCAGTGCTGTCAGTCGTATGATTAGTAAAGACGTGTTGTTCAACCACTCAGGGCTGATTTAATCTCTTGAACCCCTGCAACACTTTGAAACAGCTGCATGCATTAGCCTGATTTCTTCTGTTTAAAATAACAAAGTGAGCCCTTGTTTATTCTCCTCCTCGCTGCCTTTCTCCCAGATCAATAAAAAGCCCTCGTTGGTGCTTGGCCCTTAGTGCATGTCTCCTGCCTCCTCTTCACATCGCTGCATGTTGGGAAACATTCCATAGAAGTTTGCAAGACCAAACATTTCAAAGAAGCTGAGACGCAGCAGGCAACGACCTTCAGTCTACTTCCACTGTGCATATATGGACTGTTTATTTACGTGTGTGTGTACACATTACACATTTTTATCTATGTATGCTTGTGTTCGTGCTGTTATCGTGCGACTGCCTGTTTGTGTGAGTGAACGATGGGCTGATACTGAACAGCAGGTCTGACGTACACAGCAGCAGAATTACAGCAGCGCCTCTTGGCTGCTTGCAGGACGCCTTCCACTGTCATACCTGATGCCCTGATAGTTACACTCACTGACACCACTCTTGCTGGATGCACTGGGTTTTAATGTTGAGTGTTGCTGCTGCTACTACTGCTGCTTTTGCAGTGGTCAAACTTCAGACATACCACATTAGAAATGGCTTCGTTGAGTGAACGTATTGCATTTTGCACAGTCCAAATCAATGTGTGCTAAAGTGTGCAGTTTCAAATGAACACAAGGGCTGCAGTAGCCTGGAGGTTAGAACAGGTTGTCAGTTCAAGCCCTGCGACTGTGAGGAAGAAGTGAAGCCCCCAGCTGTCCCCACCTTCATCCCCACCCTGGTAGGCCGTAGGGCATGGTGGATGTCCTGTTGGAGCCCACAGTGAGAGGTAAGGTTAAGTATGTAAACGATAAGTTAAACGTGGAGGGAAAATTCAACCTGAGGTGTTAAAGACGATAACATATTCCAGTTAAAGAGACTTAGTCACTGATCAATTCCTATTGTTTAAAATTGCCTTGGTTAATTTAAAACAACTCAATTACTTTGAACCTTTTTATTGTAAGTTCAGTGGTCTACCAAATGATACCATCTGCTCTGCTTAAAGGTCAAGATAGCTTGATTTATTTTTACTTTTTTGTCCCAAAACTCCTGACAGATTGATAAAATGAAAGACAAGATGAGTCTTGGACAGGTAAACATGTCAACAGGGGACTGATGGTGTTGGGTTTTAAGCCCCACAGTGTGAGACTAACAAATGGTGTTTGCCTGTGGTGAACTGTCACCACAGAAACTGTTGAGGAACTGATATGCTGCTGTTCCAAAAGTTTAGGGGCTGTCATGTGATAACAAACACGCCAATGATCTGGTCTCACTGCAGCAACGATTATTGAGGCCAATTTTGTTCAACAAAAGTAAACCGAAGAAAAACCATGCTGTGGCGGAGGAGTCCGAAGCATCAGTGAGCTACAGAAAGATACATTTTGTAATACGACTGTGTACCAGAAAATGATGCAGTGATACACTGTAACGTTTACTCGTACAGCTGGCCAACGAGCCAAGTAAGCCGTATCGGAGTTAGAGCAGCAACTCGTTGCTGAAACCCAGTGCTGACCATGCAGGTAGCGTCAACAGACACCAACCGGGCAACAGCAGTCAAGTGTGTGAATTATTCTGTCAGTCAGTAGATTTTCAGATACATTAACATTTTAAATGAGATTAGATGACTGAATTACTGGAACCATGTAGCTCAAAGGTGTATTGCAAGTATAAAAATTAAACACAATATGAAATAAATGCTGCATATTTATCCACCCAAAGAAAATCTTTTATTAGCCACCCATGGGTCAAAAAACCCAGTAAATGAGAAATGACGTTCTTCTCTCTTTTCATCACTGGCTACGATCTGCTTTAATCGCAAATCACACCCTGGATGGCACCCATGCAGTCTATAACCGGGCGACAGAACCGTTCTGATTTATCTCCTCTGACATTGGCATTATCTTGAGAATCATCCCTGGAGTTTTCTGCAGGATGACCCTGACCTCCACACACCAGATAAAAGCACCCACATTGTTTCTGTGCTGCCGCTGAATCCCTCTCTTTTTCCTTTTTTTTCCCCGTGTATCCATCAATGCTTATCTCCGCATTGACCTTGCTCAAAGTTTCTCCCTCTCCGGCACAGATGACCCGAGATAATGTAAGGGCAGTGTAATTGGATCAGAACGACAGGAAACGGGCGTGGCGGTGCTACGCTGGGAGACAGGTTAAGCTGTGTTGTCTCCCGTGAGCGGTATCGGTTTAGCGTTTCCTGACCCAACCGGCTATAGCAGCAGCAGCAGCAGCAGCAGCAGTCCATTCAGCCACTCCCACATGGCCACACCCGACCAGTGACAACTGCCCTTGTCCATGTCCATGGTGGGTGGTAATTGGCTTTTCACAGTGCGCTCGGGCCAAACACACTCAGAGGCCCCAATGTGGGTGGGTGGAGTTGGGGTGGAGGGTGGAGTTACACACATGTGCGCGCCACTGCAAGGTCGCAGTTCAGACGAACTCAATTTGGCATCGCAAATTGACAAGCAAGCTGAATTGAGTGAGCGGACAGATTGATTTAAGGCCAAGGATTCTCTCAAAGCAGAAATCAGGGGGACATTCAGGGGTCCTTGAGCTACACTTCGCAATATCCTCCCGAGTGTTGTAGGGGTGAAAAGGAACGCCACCACTAACCACATTATAATGGCAAAGCCCATTAGTCAATGACAGGCTACGGTTATGATGCTGTCATTATATCGATACAGCCATACATCTTCATATAGAGTCTCGTATTACAGTATTCACCGCAGCAGCGCTGTATTTCACCCAGAGGACACCAGATTAAATCCTCGCCACTTCGTCGTGTTAAGTTCTCCGCGACGTTATCCTGCGCGCAGATGTTCCATCCACTCCAGGTTATTATTTTTGACTCACTGTGCAGTTAAAAAAAAAGGAAAGAAAGAAAAAGGAACCCAGAGCCCCTCGCGGAGACAAGTCTACATTATGCAGAGCAATTTGATTAGTCAAACCTTAGAGTCTGTTAAACAGCTTGAGTCAAGATAGGGGCCCCTGGTCCCCGCCGCTGCTCTGGCGCAAACTGAATCAGGTCAGGATGCTTAATTGTAGACCAATCAACCTTTACTAATGTAATGTCACTTTTATTTAACGTGAATAAATGAGAAATCTCTCTGCTCGAGGGGCGCGTGGAGCTGAAGGGGGGTGTGGGGGGCGCGGGGCCGGCGTGGGCATGATGGGAATGAACCGTTTGATCTGCTGAATATTAATGCTCCTCCAAGATTATAAGGATTATTAGTTCTTTTCTCGGCTGACAATGGAGTTATTTTCAGAAGCCATCGATTAAATTACTGAGGGAATTGCCTTTGATATGAGCACGCCCACACGAGGAGCCACTTTTGGATTATGAGTGGCGCTAATTCAAGCCCACTCCCCTACCACTGCGCATTATTAAAATTGAAAAAAAAAAAAAACACACACACACACGCACACACACGAGAAAACCAGATGGGCAGCCATTCTCTCACGGCTTCGGCTTGAATATTAGACTTTCCGAGCGACGAAATCCAAACTGACACTGCCATAATTCATGTAATAAACTGCTAATTTCCTCGTCCAATTAACAGCATAGTACTCCAAAGTATGCAAAGAAAGGAATCCTAATGCTGATTGATTTGGGAATAGTGACTAACCTTTGTTTTCTCTCCCTTGTTTCCCCAGGCAGGACAGCCTTTCCTGGGCTCTGTTGTTGTGTAAATGCAGTAAACATATGTGTGTGTGTGTGTGTGTGTGTGTTCTCTGTCAACTGTCACAGGTTTAGTCCCTACGAGTGGTATAACCCCCACCCGTGCAACCCCGACTCGGATGTAGTGGAAAACAATTTCACCCTGCTAAATAGTTTCTGGTTCGGAGTTGGAGCTCTCATGCAGCAAGGTAGACGCCTCTGCCTGCGCCCTCCTCTTATTCTACTCGCACAGGTCCCACTCTTTTGCTGGGGGGGGGTCAGCCTTTGCTCCTTTTGAAGGCAGGCCCCATGATTGTGCATGGGGGATGGGGGGGGTGCCTCTGTGCATGTAGCTAGATGCTTCCAAGGTAACCTGGCAGAGTGGACTGTGTGGTGAATTGAACAATGTGACGAGTGAATGAAAGGATGCATGCCTGCCCCCACCCGCCCCACCTGCCAACAGGTGTCGGATCAGGTAGGTGTTGCCCCAGCCTGAGTGATGTGAGACTTGGGGGAGATGGAATGTGAACGTGAACTCAGCAGCTTTCCCCCTGCCCATCTGGGTTTAAGCCCTTCTGCCCAACCATTGCCATATCTTCTCAACTCGTTGGCATCTTAAGACTGAGAACAAAAGGAAAATAAGAGTTGGACTGAAAACAGAATGTGTTGCTTTCTTTCCTTACAACGCATGTCACAGCGCAGTGCTGCAGGAAGGACCCCTGATTCCTGTTATTTGTCAGAACCATTTGTTTTTTTTCATGTGTAGTTCCCTTGTTCATCATCATCATTTGTTGAATGTATCCTACCGTTTTTCCCTATTGTTCTTTTCCTCCTTTTTTACCTTCGTCTTTGTCTCTCACATCATGTTATATCACCGAGCAAGAAGTGATCCTTGATATTGAATACTTTTTGCAGATGACATAATTTGTAGGGCTGAGTGTTATCACAACACAAACTCACTCTCCTTTGTAGCCATTATTGGTTTAAAACCACACTTATGCAAACTATTCAGACTTTTCGTACTTTAAATATTAATATGTGGTGACACTTTAAAGCAGGTGCATCATTGTGATGGAGGGTCAGGGGCCACACACTGCTCTCGCTAATCTGCTTTGTGTTGAACCCCTCAACGAAAAACAAAATAACATGACGTTGAAATTTTTTGATTTTTGGAAATTTGACGCTTTGATTTATCTAAATTTTGCTTTCATGAAACAATCCAAACATCATGGAAAAGTGTAAATTTCCATTTCATTGATGTCTTCCTGTGGCACTCTGTGTGAGATATGTTTTTTTTTGTAGTTAACATTTTTTTGCAAGATTCAGATAATATTTACAGCAGGCATTCTTGACTTTAGGGCCTGGAAAGCATGATCAATCTATGTTTAAGTATGTCTTGCATCTGTACAGTGGAATGAAGCACATGCAGCACTAACTACCTGGGAGAATGTTGTCACTTGGGTCACTTCTCACAAAAGACAAGATGTAATTTAACACACAACCTGTTTGCTTTATCTTGCATGGAGCCATGCAGATTTTATATGTCCCGGTTCTGTAGCTTCAACTCAATACATTGAGAAAATGATTTTTCCTCAACATCAAACAAGTCAAAGTAATTAAGCCAAGAGTTTTGTAACTTTGCTTCCTTAATCCTAAAACTCCCAATGTGCACATTTTTTTTGCAGTTTACAATCTAAATCGGAAATTATAAATGGAGTTCAACAAAGTTATCTCTGGGAAAAAAGTATTGTTGACAACACAAAATCGGTATCTACACCCATTTTCATTGTCCGGATCCCACAGATGTATGAAATTTGCCTCTTTTTTAAAAAGAAAACTGTTTTTTGTGGGCCACACTAATGAAGCAATACAATTGCAGCGATAATGGCTCCACCTGCATCTTAATGAATTGTAATATGCAAGGGAGTTTCACTAAATCTGATTAGAGATGACAGCCTATCATGATACATTTTTCAATTGAACATTTCTGTTTTATTTTTTGTTTTTTTTTAACTAGTTTAAATTTTTTCCCCAGATGTGTGGAAGCAAAATACAAGCAGAGATTTACAAGAGCTTTTCATAGTTTGAATTAATAATGAACCAAATTTATATATATGCACACACACACATATATAAATATATATATAGATGGGATTCTATCTAATCAGTGGGAAAAAAAATCACTTGCTAAACCTGTAAATGTGATTAATCATACTCTATATTTACACTCCAAATACAGAACAATTTTACTGCACCTTAGAATGTTATTTCAGTTTTGTTGATACTAACATACCATGCACTTAACTGCTTAGTGACATTGCACAAGTGAGCCCTGGAAGCAGCTGAGCCCAACAGACTTGAACAAACGAGGCCGAATTGCTCAGCCTGACGGATAGAAAAGTAGAGTTCAGAAAAACTGTCAGAGGGAAGCATGGATAAAAGCAATTTTATTTAAGAAATATATTCTGAAAAGAACTTGAATCAGTTCATCTTCAGTATTTCTTCAATGCTAGACACGTCGCAGGTAGCCAAGGTCATCATTTAATTTTCCACCACGCTTTAAATACACCTGAAGGTTTGAGTTGGATTTTGAAAAAAATGTTTTTTTTCAAAGACAATAGATGTCTAAAAATAATGAGAAATAGATATCTATTTATAAATCAAGCTATAAACAAATAGTTGCAAGCCCAAACTAACTAACATAAAAAATAACCATTTCTCACCATTGTTAAAACCAAACATTCTGTACGATCTGTTTTTTGGGGTGAAGTGACTGTAAGTAAAAGACGGTGGCTCCATTGATGGCTGGGTGCATGTGATGACTTATTTACTGGCTGCATGCTGACTAATTCCCCCTAACAAGCTACTACTAACTTTAGCTAAAATGTTGACTTGTTCAACTCATACAGTGCAATTGATAGTGCAACTTTTTTTTAAATTAACATCAGTGTGAATCAGTTTTTTTCCCACAATAAATGATCCTAAGAGCACAAATGAAAGGGTCGGTCTACTTTGTATAAATGACAGCATTTTACTGTGGTGTGGAAGTCCAGCAGAGCACATATGAGAGGTGTGACCAGTTGAGAAGATGTGGCTGTGGGGCCAGAACGTGGTCGGATCAGACTGGGAAAACATGGTGCTTTGCTTGGCATCACACTGGTCTACACTGTAGAGAGGCTCCCCCTATTTCCCGGTGGTCTGCCCCACCCCCCCCAGGAAACTGTGGGATGTGCAGTTTGGTCATGACGTTACCTTGGATACATGACAGTCAGCCCCAACCAGGCTCTGTTTGGGTTCGACTCCCCTCTCTGAGCGGGATTGCGCCTTGGGGTGGAACTGGAGAAGTGGGAATGCTGGTAACATGTTCCTCTTTGGGTATGAGGAGTTGGCCATGGGTCCAAGACGCAACGAGCACTGCTCACTCATATCAGTATTGATCTGTTTTCATTGTTACCTTGACTTCTGGTCTCAATTGTGGTTTTATGAATGGACAGAGTGGGTAGCTCGTGGGCATACTTGATGACTTCAATGCCGTGGTTGAAAAAAATGCTTGACAGTGGTTTATCACTGATGACCAGTGAAAGAGACCAAAGCCTGTTCCGAGCAACTGTGGCATGTTAGCAGATGTGAAAGACAAAATTTACAAATGGCCGGGTTCACAGTATTCATGTCAACCATACCTGTATTGACCAATGTTTCATCTTAAACTTGCACTTCAGCAGCTCCATCCTGTAAGCAGTATGAACCAAGTATTTCAAAGCCACAAACAACAAAAAAGGCATGTGAAGAAAGGTGACAAGTAAAGCGTAAAACACTCTTTGCCTGAGCCTGGCTCCATTCAGTCATAAATTAGTTTAGATTTTCAGTCATGAAATGCTCAGAAAACCAACAACAGAGACCAGTACTTGGCTAAGCCTGACCAAAGGCTACTGCATTTTTTAATCAGTCCTTCTGTTGAAATGCATTATGAGTAAAATAGACTGTCTATATACAGTGTTTTTTTTTGTTTTTTTGTTAAACCGGTAAAGTTTGTTTATTTTTTTATTTACTTCTTAGTTTTACAAAAAAAAACTTCAAGTATTGTAAATTCATAGTTGGATATGTATTTTACATCCATATGCAAATCCTGTAAGTCCCTTTGGTCATACTGGTAGTTATAATACAGAATGAAAAACAGAGAACATTAGGAAAAATGAGCTTGTTATCAGTTTAGATCTTCCTCCTGAATCATTCAGTTCAGCAATAATAGCAGCAAATTTCTGCGGCTGCTCCTCCATCCAGTCCAGAGGCCATTGAAGGGAAGTCTGCTACTGTCCGTTGCAGCTTCCATTTAGTTCATTGCGCACCTCTCCACCTCAGTTGTCACTGACTGCAGTGTCCTGCCAGGCACCCAGCTGGCGTTTTTTTGTAGCACCAGTTTGTCCAGCAGCTTGGCGTTTGTGTTGGACAGGGTGTCTTACCAACACTGCAGCAGAAAGAAAAGGCCTCAGTGCAGATGATGGTGGTGGACTCTAAACCGCTGTGTCTGCCACTAAAGCTCGATAATAATAACAGTTTAACACATGATTGAAAAGAATCAAAAGAAAGACGATTGCTGTAGTTGTTAAGTAAAACACTGAATGTTGAGTGTAAGCTACAAAGTATTACTTACCAAGTGTTATTGATTGAAAGATGGCAGCAGCTCTAAATGATAAATGTGGAGCAAACCACAAGTCAATGATTTTTTTTTTGTACAGTCACATAAATCTGTGCCTTGCCATAATTCAAACACAGTGCGGTACATCCATATTTATCTCTATGTCATGAATAGTCAAGCTGGTCAAAGAATGAAGGTCAGAGTGGACCCGACAGGAGCTCTCAACCCCTCAAACCTCATGTAGTCTATTTAAGGTTCACACTGTGAGACTTTTACTTCTGGTGAAATTTGTATGCAGCTCTTTTCTTCAGCAACCATCAGAGGCTTCATACACCAGCGGCGTAATGAAAGAAAGAATTGTAGAAAAATAAAATAAAAATACAGACAAGCAACCTATTCCTGAATACCTCAAAAAAGTTTTGGATATGATGTGTTGAAAAAAATAAATTGGAAATGTGAGTGAAAGTAAATACACTCCAAAACACACATAAACAGAAGGAGCATACAGATGGAACGGCCTAAACAAAGAGGCCTACAGAAAGATTGGTGGAATGTATCTTTTCAATGAAATGCATTGGTAGAGCAGCCTTTGTTTGAACAATTTAATGAATTCTACTTGTAAATGCAGAGATGAAGTTGAATTTAAAAAAATGCCATTTGGACACCTTCAAGCGCCATGATGTCACTTCTTTCTTAGCAGATCGTCAGTGATTGCCCTTTTTTTTTTTTTTTTACCTAATTACAGAGTCAAATCCAAGCTACAACTACAGTGGAGTCATTGCTGAGACGACACATTGACAGATGTGGATATATAAATCTAGTACAATCTTTGTAAATATAAGGTTAATATAAGGTGGAGAGGATTTACTAAGTTTCAGTTTGAATCCCTTTAATTTTGTGAGACTTTAAGCTATCAGATGCTCGATTCATAGGCCTGTCAGTCTGTCGGAGATGCTCACTTCAGTTCAATGACAACATAATTTCAGGATGTGACAGTGTGATTCTCCCCAAACAAACTAAACATCACCATAGAAACTCAGATGTATGACCTCCCTTGTACATGACACAATTTGACACTGAGGCTCTGCTCCACTAGACCAGGGGTGGCCAACTCGTGTCCTCGAGGGCCCCTGTCCTGCAGGTTTTAGACATTTCCCTGCTTCAAAACACCTGATTCTGATGAAATGGATCTGTTCAAGAGCTCTGCACAAGCCTGATAATGGCATGCTGACATGAATCAGGTGTGTTTAAGCAGGGAAACTTCTAAAACCTGCAGGACAGGGGCCCTCGAGGACTGGAGTTGGCCACCCCTGCACTTGACTTTTGAAAAGGGGATTCAAACCAAATCAGATTTTACCAGAGATGCTGCTGTTATCGTGCTGAGAAGCATTTTAGCTGGAGCCAAACCAGTCTGATTTTATTAGACAGTAATTTCTATTTTGTTGCTTACATCTGTTTACGTCTCATGATATCTTCTCAATTTCCTCTGCTGTAATATCGCCCATAATATATTTTCACTTACTGTTCAAATCAGTTTTCTTTCCTTTAAATTTTTTTACTCTCTGATGTGTTTGATAGCATACAGTGCATTACCTCAGAAATCAATGCTTTGAAATAGGAAATACTGCTCCATTTCATTTTGAATGAAAAGAGACAGATCTGAAATCTTCAAGAGTGGAACAATTTTTATTCTGTCAAATTCAAACATAAAAAAATTCTAATTATAAAATGCACAATATTTGCATGCAGGTAACATTTCGATAAAGTAAGTGTTAAACAACCCCAAAAAGTAGTGAGTACATTACAATGAAGCTTTATCCTTAAAATAGACAGCGCCACTGCCTAAACTTTTTATTTAGCAATCATTGCCTTTGCTGACAAACATTACTAGCACGCGCCAATCTGTCCGTCTCTCAGAGTCGGACTGAAGGTAAGCGGTTATGGGAGGGGTAGATGAGCGAGTGAGTCCATTGCTGCGGTACTGCAGGGGGTGGAGGGGGCGGGTGTGCTGTGGAGGTGACTTTGAATAGTGGACAGTGGAACTGCCCAATTATTTAGAATTTTGACCACTGACTACATTTGGCGACAAAACCTAATGTGTACAGTGACTAATTCCACTTTCTGCCATCCCTACTGGAGCTGAGCAGCCGACTTTCAGCTCAAAAAATATACGGGGGTTGAGTCCACTACACTGGAAATAGGGGGGACTCGAAGGACTCGAGTGGACTCATGAGGACATGACGTCATGAGTCAAAACGGGTGCATTGGGTGAATGATAAGGACAGGACTCATGATTCCTGTACTATTGATTAAATAAGGACAGGACTCCCCCTTAGAGAGGGGGGAGTGCTCATATCAGATGAACCAATGAGCTCTCAGCAGCCGCCATGAAAGAACAAAAACAACTTTTTAAAAGTTTTTTGTTGAACATACATACATAGTGCGCTGCAGCTTCTGATTTATTTCATACCAGTAAAACCATTGATTTTAAACAGGAAAACAATCCATGTCATTGTGGAAAAAATAGTGACAGATTAATTGTTCTGAATAAGAAATGTTTATTTTCATCTATTAAACTTAATAATTATCAAATTGACTAGAAATTTCAAATAAAGTACTAACATACCATATTTTCAGAATCAGACATACTTTATAAATCCCAGAGGGAAATTTGTTAATATTCAATGTTAAAAAAATGTAATGTTATTTAATGTTAAAATTTAATGTGAAAATGTAATATTTATCTAACTTTGTCAATTTAATGACGTTCACTCAAGGAGGTAAACAGGTATGGCAGATGAGACCATTGCTGCTGTGTAGGGGGAGTCACTGAGTAGTGAACGACAGTGGAATTAGATAAACATGTTATGTTTAATATACATATCATTCTGTAGACAAACACAACATTTGCATTCGATAATTTTTCTATCTGCTGTCAGTCAGACAACTAAAGCTGACTTTTAGCTCAGGTACTGTACCATCAACCCCCCTCTTTGCAAGGTTTCCGGGCTGAACAATTCAGCAGGCAGCAGCTGACCCACAGACTGTCGCTTGCTGCACGCTGTGTCACACATGCACACAGGAAGAGGTGGATTTAAACAAAAAAATACAGTTTCAATGTTTTCCAAAGGACTCAGATAGTCAATAAATGTATATATTTATACAACTTTAGTTAGAATAGCAGCCTGTCAGCAAATAAAATTTTGTCTGTTCCCTTCTTAGCAGATATTCAGTTAGCTGTATCATGAATGAGTCAGTAAATGAGTTTATGGAGATGATGACTCGTGAGTCCTGAGTTTCGAGTCACTCGTTCATGACTGGCACATCACCAATCATGGTGTTACAAATGAGTGAGTGGAGCAACGAGTGAGTGGAGAAACAGCATAATTGAACCAAACACTACTATGTTTATGACATGGTAAGCGCTACCACAGGCATTTTGCATCCTTTTCAAGTTTCAGTATCCCCATGAATCTTACAGGGAGGGTTTATTAAATAAATGCAGTACCATTCATGGCAAAATTCAGGGACACATGCTACATTTTCTCATTGTGCACAACTCTCTGAGGGTGACCCTCACAGCGTTCTACAGGGCCAGCATGTTAACATTCTCGGGACCTTCTCCTGATGGGGAATGTCCAGAACACCGCCCCAGGGGAGCAACGATGAGGCGTCTGAAAAAAAAACATAGGGCTGAGCCATTCTATTCAGCTCTCAGCAGCATGGAAGAACAGTGACTCTACTCTGAGCTCCTCTTGATGGCTGAGCTGCTAACCCCTCTTCAAAGGGAGCATCCTGCTAACCTGGGAGGGAATTCCTTTCAGTTGCTTGTATTTGAGATCTATTAGTTTGATCACAGCCCAAAGTGTATGAGTAAGAGTGAAGGTTGGAGGGTCAATTGACAGGTTAAAAGAGAACTGAGTACACTTCTTCACTGTTGTATCTGTATGGATTAATCTGTCAGCCTTGCACTTAAACCTTCCCTTCTACTTGTGACCAAGAACCCAAGATACCAGAGTCCTCCACTTTTGGCAGGAGTTGTCCTAACTTGAAAAGGGGAAAGAGAATCATATACATTTACTAATTATTCTCCACCGAGTCAATTTGAAAACAATGGACGAATAAGTAAGAATTTCATTGCAGAGCTGAGACCTTCCCATGGGTGTCTGTGGGTTCAGTGCACCCATGGTGGATAATGTGGCCCTCCTGTGGGATGCTGGGAGGAAGAATCACTGGGAGACAAAAGGCACCCTGGCCTGCCCTTCCTCCCTCCCCCTCGCAGTATCTATTGCAGCGCGCTCACTCTGCTGTCATGTCCTCCCCCAGCACGCGCTCCTCCTACTAGACGGCTTCACTCGAGGGACTGTAAGAAAGAACGAAAGTTTGATGGAAAGTGAGAGTGCAGATTGAGTTGCTCACAAAGGGAGTGGCGCTCAGAGTTCTTAACCTCCTATCACTCTCCACTCTTTATCGGCTTCCCCCCTCTGAGTGAATGTGCAGAAATCCCTGCTTTCAATTGCTTAAGCCTCTTCAGTAAAACAGTCCCTATATAACCCGGGCCCACCTCCGTTCACCCGAACACGAGATCTCCCTCTGTCACACCCAACTCTATCCGCAGACTATTTTCCTTACACAGTGAGTCTGAATGCCAATATCATCAGTTCTGAATACAGGGTGGGAGGTCCTCCTCAGGTTTGGGTTACAACCTTCCACCGGTTCAAAAGTTCCTTTCTCTCATATAAGAAAGGAGCCTAAGGAATCTGCATTAGAATTGACTTTCAGAACTGTGGTGGGGAAAAAGGAGAACTGATCTATGAGGCCGATTTATATTTTTACTGGTCAGTCCACCTCCCAGTCAGATTGTTGGTCATCAGTCCTCCTTATCTATGAGATACTGATGAGCTCAAAGTTCCAGTAGGTGAAGAGTTTGTCAATGTGTTCCAGACTCTAGTTAAATTTTTATCATTAGGTAAATCAAATGAGGGGCCATAAAAGAATTGGTGATAAATTCTTTTTGCTCATTTATGTCTCATAAAACTTCACTTAACCAGAACATACTGTCATTGCTGAGTTGAATTTTTCCTATGAGTGATGACCTTTGGCCCACCAAGAGTCAGAGGCAGCTTCCTGTTTGCCTCAGCAAAGTACCACAGACAAGGACTTAGAGTGCAGCAAACACATCTTCATGTGATAGCAACCTATTCATTTGTTTTGGAAATAATAACGATTGGGAGTACAGCTGCCGCAGGAAGGTACAGAGAGTACATGTAGAGGAGAGGGCGCAGACTGCAACATGAATTTTGGGGGGTGCACAGAAAAGAGAAGCCACTGGATCCAAGGTCTTTCAGCAGCTACTTAGAACATAGCAACTCTAATAAAAGATGGTCAACAGAGTCCTCAATCAGTTTAAGCTTAAAGCTTCATTAAATAGGATGGTACATATTGTGCTAGTATTGTAAACACACTTGGAGTTGGTTCCTCAAGAGAGAAGTCAAACCAAATCCCAATTTCCAGTTTCGACCATTATGCTGCCCACTCTGTCCACTCTGAGTGCGAGTCCAAGTGCGCCCCAGGCAGTCGTAGCACGGCCCAGCCTTTGCTTGGCCCGCAGTGGCCTGGATCTGGGCTCACTTGGGTGCTGCTCCCGCCCCCCTGCCCAGCCCAGTCCTAGGCCTAACCCCCTCCTCTGCTCCTCTCGTTCAGGATCTGAGCTCATGCCGAAAGCGCTCTCCACCAGAATTGTAGGAGGAATCTGGTGGTTTTTCACGCTCATCATCATTTCCTCCTACACGGCCAACCTGGCGGCCTTCCTCACCGTAGAGAGGATGGAGTCTCCTATTGACTCCGCAGACGACCTCGCCAAGCAGACAAAGATCGAGTACGGGGTGGTCGAGGATGGTGCTACCATGACCTTCTTTAAGGTTAGTAAAACTGAATGTCATTCTGTTCTTTCCAATCTTTTTTTAATTGCTTCTGCCAATCACCATAAATATACCAACACATCCTCATACTGAAATAACACGAACAAAGCATGATTAGCAAAAATCCTGACAACTACACACCTGTATGCTCTGAACATCCTCTACAGCAGAGGATATCCTGCAGTTAATCTTTGTTCCCTTCTTCTAATGAAAGGCAATATGCAGTTCTGCTAATTGTAATGTTCACATTTGTTGAACTATTTTCAATTACCTTGCCATTTCCGCTGCCTCAATCCGCAACATTGAATGCGGTGACAACGTCCACGACGAAGGGGTTTGCTCGAGATGCAGCGTGCTAGTTATAGAGAGTCTCTTCATCAAAGCTCACCAGAGATGGGCTGGCCATGGAGCATGCATGGAAGTGCCCAGCATAACTGAAGCTCTCTCCTGTGGTAACATTTGCATGCTTCCTTGCTTCAAGGACACTCTTAAGTCCAACTTGAAAACCTGTTTGGTAAACCTGAAGACATGAAAACTGAAGCACAGGAAGGGAGGTTATGGAATGAACTATAACAGCCAGACTCAATCTAGCTTTTGGGTGCGTTCCAGTTCTCTTCCTTGATCCTCAATCCTCAACCTTACTCCTTTACCTTATTCCTTAATCTTAACCCTCAAAACGGCTAGAAATGGGACACTCCTTAATGCAGATACATCCTCAATACTGTAGGGGGCAGTCCTTAATGCAGATACATCCTCAATACTGTAGGGGGCAGCATTACGGCAAAGCGGCATTCAGTCTGTCAAGTCAGAAGAAGAAACCTTAGCAACAGCAGAAAAAGATTGTAAAAAAAAATAAAAATTAATGTTATGCAACAGCAAGGCAACTAATCCATAACGTGGGCCTAAACTAAGAGAATACAATGTATTTTGTAATATTTAGATCTCCATTAACAAAGAAATGTACATTTGTAGCTTGTCGTCTTGTATGTCCATGTAAAAACGCAATGGTAGGTAGTCCTTATTTTTAAGGGAGGTAGCAGAGCACCTCAATTTTAAGGAACGAAACGGCCATTTTGTTCCTCAAACTCGCTCCTTAATTCACCTTCCTACGAATTGGGACGGCACTTGGTTCTTGCGGGAGCACGCATTTTAAGGATTAAGGAAGAGAATTGGAACGCACCCTTTGTCCTTCCCACTACAGGCACGGCTGTTGCTTTGGAGCCATGAAGCCTAACTGACGATGCAGGCTAAGTAGCTAACTACAGTGTGTCTTTGTCCTTATTTTGTCATGTGTGCAACAATGCACATCACTCAACCTGACCAATGTACAGCAGTTATCAAAGGAGCAGCACCTATTGATACCACACTGTAGTTGACATTTTCAACACAGAGTTAAAAAAAAAGTTTTTGTATCATAATGAAAACTGTCAATCCCACTAAAATGTGACAGTCCCCACTGGAATCCTGGAACTGAATCCTCTTGCTGTGATGTGAGAGCAACAGTGCCATTAACTGTGACTGAACATTTCCCAGGTGTAACAGGATGGACGCATGGCTCCTGCAGGTCATCCTCTCATGCAGAAGCCATGCTACATATCAAGGGAATCACACAGATACTGCCAAATTTGAGGTTTTTTTCTTCTCGAGTTTTGCTTCCCATTTTACATCACTACGTGCAGTAATAATTTACGGCACCGTTCACACATGGCAGTTGTGATAAATACATTAGTGCACAGTTTGCACTGATGCGTACTCACAATCAATTAGAGAGCCGCTGTGGTGACAGTCACGCAGTCTCTTTATCATTTCACCATGCAGACTGACAAAAACAACAGTTGGTGAAAGAAGCAGCATATGTTCCTGTTAATCATCCGACCTATGCTGAGGTCCCTCCGCAGCTGTAAATTACAGCCTCAGGTACAGACACTTTTAGATCAAGTCAGTTGTGTATCGTAGAGCAGGTTGGTAGACAGAACACAGCACCCGAGTCTGCCTCGGCTGCTTTCAGCTCTTCTCAGGTGTTTGGATGCACATTCTCCACTGTTCAACACCAGCTGCATGGTACATAATGGAAAATGTGCAGAGCATTTGCAAAGCACCAATGCACTGTTGCAGAGTGACATCAGACAACAAAGCCCCAAGTACAACCAAGTACTGCAGCTAACTTATGATGTATACATGTATATTGTACAGTATATGTTCAGTAATTTTGTCACAGAAACCATGTCCACACTTTGTTTACATGTTTTCACAATTGGGGTTATGAATTCAAAAAGTTTGAGTTAATGAGTTCAAAAAGTTTGAGTGTTGTGATTGCAAGTGGCTGCTCCAACACACCTGACGTCCATCCAATGACGGCCCATTCGCAGGCTGCTACAGAGCTTGAGGACATCACACTCATTTAGAGCAGGTGTGTTGGAGCAAGGAGACATCTGACAGTCTGAGGAAGGAAAGAAGGACTGGAGGATATGTAGAATATATACAGATCCTGAGTACTGAATCACCTAGCTTCACTTTGGTTCAACCCACTTTGGAGACTTTGGCTAAACTGGTGGAGTGGGTTGGCCTTTACTCTTAAAGTTGGTGTTTCAATCTTCCACCTTTTCAAAGTTTCTTTGAGCAGGACACTGACGTCAGAGATGTTCCTATTGTTGTGTGTGTGACTGTAACTCATGAACCTGACCTACCTTTCCACTGCATACTGCTGTCCTTCCCGCGTTACACTGTAACTCATATTCACCCATTCATACACGCTCATACACCCCTGTGTGCAACTTAGGGTTTGGCCTCTTGCTCAATGACACTTCTACACTTGGCCACAGTGAGCTAGGGGAGTGAACCTTCCCTCCCTGGATTGCAAGGCCTGGAGGCCAACCCGCTCGACCAGCTGAGCCACAGTTGTTTACAGTTTAAGCCCATTTACCTCTGTAGTGAGGATTTATTCCTTTTTGCCCTGTCAAATGTGGTTTGGAGACAGGCATCAGCTCCTTCTTCACTGCATGGTTGTCGATTGACAGGACTTTAGCTTATTAGAGTCTTGTGTTCTTTATTTAGAAATTTCATTCACAGTGACGTAGGTGGTTTATTCAATTGGAGCAGATACAGCTTGACGGATTGATTTCTCTCTTCCTGCTTTTGGTTCAAACATTCTGGTTCACAGAGCTACAGTCTGCCTCCTCACCAATGCCACATTCTGGCCACGATTTCACCCCCTTAAGTTCAGCTCCTCTTTGCTCAGAGGAACCAAGTGATTTCGGACACTTTCAATTCGTTCTGATGCCATTTTTCCACTGATAATAATGCTACTTAGTCAGCAATATTCAGAGAAGTGTTGAGGCACAGCAGTATTTCAAACACTGACACCAAGTTCAGTAAAGTCTGATCAGTACACTCTACACAGGCAAATACAAGACCTGCATCTTTCGTTTCTTCCTTTATTTGTTCCTCAAACTACTAATTTTATGGGGACGCCTGAAGCTTCTTTCATTTTGGCCAAGTTTTTATTTTCTTACTGGGCTCAAATGTGTGAACTCATTTGAGCCAAGACTTGGACAAATTGACGAACAACTATTTCAAGTTGTCACGTGCGAACGCAAAACACAGCGAACACAACTTTCATTTTTTTGGGTTGTCCAAAGATAATGATGTACCCTTAGAAAAACCAAACATGTAAAGGTAGGACATGCAAACTGCACACACTCTGCTGTGAAGCAGATGCCTGACCACCGCAACACATTTCTGCACTCCGTAGTGTCGTCTTAAGACAACGTTATCGCTCCGGATATACATCTGCACTTTTGTAGGCTTTTAGTAACAGTGGTGGTGGTGAGAGAGATGATCTCATTCCAACACAGCACTGAAAAAGGAGATGAGCTATACCAGCTCGCTGCTACATAGTTAGCATCGAGAGGACGCTGAGTGTTTGAATGGTTTTGGTCAAAGGTAGACTATTTTAGGCATAGTTCACACACAACAGTGTTCTGATTTACACAGCTATCCAATGAATGTAGTGGTTTCATGCATGATGTTGTGTGCTACAGTGGTTAGCATTTTTCTTTGTCTGCTGTCAGACGTTAGTCACCGGCAACGCTTTGGGTGTGACAGTATTCTCGGATTTGAAAGGAAATCTTTTGCGTTCCAGAGAAATGTTCTGTGTCAAAAGTGTGACAGTCTGTTTAGAATTCATTGATATCAACTCGAACCACCACTGCTTCCTACATGCTAAGGTTTTTAGGTCACAGGTGAGGAAAAAATGTGTTGTTTTGAAAATGTGGCACCCAGATGTACGTACTTCTTCGAAGAAATATTATTTTTTTGAAGCGATTCAAACATGTTCACCAACTGAACTAAAACTAAAATATGACGCTATCATAAGTTGGATTCACAAGCAACCTAAATCAACATGTATCGCACGAAGCAGCAGAGTGAGCTTGATGTTGCTCCTTCTTCATTGAGGACTGATGAGTGTGGGCAGACGCAGAGGACATTTGTCCTCCGTTGGGTAAACGTATTCTGTCCACACAGCCAGCGGGAGGTGTTTAAAAGACAAGGCTGCGATGATGAATGGAGTGTTTTGACCAGGCTTATCAGCCTCGCTTGATTCATGACGGCACACCCACGGATGATGTGTGCACGCATTGTAATCACTATTTAGACCCGAGGAGAGAGACGGAAAAAAAAGACAAAATACTCACTGTTTGGGTAATTATTGTCTCCTGCTGTAAAATACATGTCTAATGGTGGCTAATTATCCAAGTGTCTGCGCGGGAAAGTCTCTGAAGCATTGATGCGTCTCACTCGTCTTCCAAGCAGGGACATTCCCAATGGACCGCTGCTACAATAACACTGAATAATTTAATAAGCAAACACACACGGCTGCTGTGTCGTGCTTGTTAGCTAATAAAATCACATCTTATTAGAGGCACGGGCGGTTTTTCACCTTGTGTGTGTGATGGGGGGGGGGGGGGGCCCGCACCCCCCCCCCCCCCCCCCCCCCCCCCCCCCCCCCCCCCCCCCCCCCCCCCCGCTCACCGAATGTGCGACACAGACAGTAGCCCTTTACACAACTGTGGCACAGGGCTCCATGTCCCTCAGGCTATACAAGCCTGGATTGTTTTGCATTAGACATAAGACAGATGGGAGGGACACCTCCAGCATGGTGATTAAACTAGGAAGATAAAGCTTATTGAGATTATGTGCCTGATACCTGGGAGAGGAGGGAGGGGTCGTGCATGCAGAACAAAAAGCTGCTGTAGCTCCTGCCTTTGCATGCCCTCACTTTTGATATTCATGTGCTTGAAATGAGACAGCATACATATAAAAACACTGATCTCCATCAACTCGAGGCACTTTCAAAGTAACGGATTTTGTCTTCACGGTTTCTTTCAAATGTGCAATTTGTGAGATCTCGAAAAACAAAAAATGCACAAAATGCCTTTAGTTTCAGGGAAAAAAGTTTGCACTTCGATAAAGAAGCAAAAGTATGGGAAATTTCTGATTTGTCGATGTGGTGTGCATGCCAGGTGGCAAGGTGGCAGTGCGACTCAACAACACTGTTGTCTGCTCAGTAATACTGTCTGTAAATATTCACTGCGATCGCTAGAATGACTCTTGGCTGTTGAGAACTGCTCAGGCACTGACAACAATATTACTTCCACATGAGGACATGTTTCCACAAGACGTTAACAAATGTGTCCCTCCTCAACGGTAAAATATACATTTTCAGACACACACAGACTTTCGTTCTTGTGCCTGTCCGGTTGGTATTCTCTTTTGGCTTGAACAAAGCAGCTTTTTTTCATCATGGTCTTTTTTAAATGGCCCTTGTCACTGTTTCTATAATCACTAATCCGTGAGTGTCCTCTGTCTATTTTTACGAGTCCGTAAAAATAAGTCGTAATCTCCCACCAACTGTATTCTCCCATCTGATCAGCTTATGTTGGATGACTTCCTGGCAGGTGTAGCTGACAAAGCTACAAAAGTGAATATAGGTGCAAACCCCCTCCTCCCTCCCTCCCTCGCTCCCTCCCTCGCTCCCTCCCTCCCTCACAGCCACTTGTGTTTAGTGTCAACAGTGTATCATAAACAGTGCGTGTAAATTGTGGTGCGAGAGAATGCTTCATAAAAGCAAAGCTGTTTGTGCTGACAGAAAGTGTGTGCCATCCCCTCAGCTCTCTGGATTCTTTTGATTAGGGCCCTTTGAAAAATATGCAAAACACTTTGGCAAGCAGCGAGCATTGCTTCTTGACAAGGACCAACACTGTACATGGAGATGGCAATCAAGGCTTCACACACACGCACACACACGCACACATGCACATGGATTATTGTGAGCACAAAAGCAAAACCCGGAGCGATGTGTTCATTCAATCTGACTCAATTGGAATGCAGATACATATAAAGCCAGACACATTTGTGTTTATTGTGTAAATACTGTTATACAGTCGGACTGCTAATGCTCCCCTTCCTCCTTTTTCTTTTCTACTCTCATGTGTGGTGACAACAGGCAGCATTTCCATTAGGTAGCCGACTGTTGAACGGTTGTTGTGTTGTCACTGTGAAAACCAGCAGACGAATGTGCCTGTTTGTCTCTATGGTGTTGACTATGAAGACATATAATCCCTGAAACTCTGGCAGCGACAGGGTTTGTGTGTAACAGTTTTCAGTATCTTGACTTGTGCTAGTGATGTAGCTACAGTCAAAGCCCCACAAACACAGTTCTCAGCAGCACAGATGTTGAAGCTGTACAACGGTAGAGATTTTAGGTCCCTACAAACTCCTGCTGGAGCTTTTAGGGTCAGACACTAAGGGTGGAGGAGAAAACCTGGCTCAAATTGAACTCAGAACTCTGTGCAGGCCACTTTCGGTCCTCCACACCAAAGATCGGGGATTATAGATTTGTGTGCGAAGATGAAAATGAATTTTTGACTTGCTCCTTCTATTTATTTAGTTCAAGGAAGGGCTCAATAAACCTGGTGATGTGCTCCAACGCGTGCTGCATTCGACAGAATAATTTAGACCTCATGTCTCTTTAAAGAAGGTGGTGAACGTTCACAGCAGTCTCCCAGGACCACAGTGTGGCCTGGCCTCTTCCTGATGAAAACCAGAGTAAATCTAGGCCTGAATCTCTAACGTCGTTATCATGTTAAATGAGTCTCCCCCTGTTAAAGCCCGCAATTTGATTTCACAGAACGAGGATGATTACCGTGCACTTTTTCCTTCCCGCTCCCGAAGGTCCTCCCGCACAGCTCCAGCCTGAGTTTTTCCTTTCATCCTTTTGTTGTGTTGACTGCGCTGCGTCGGCCAGAAAACGGGCTCATGCTCACTACGTGCCATCCCTGAACTTGCTGATCCAAACCCACTCTCAGACTTCAGTGGCACAATCAGATCGAATAAAACAATTAATTATTCATCGTTACACAAGCTCAGTTATTGTGTAGAGGCCAGTGGACATGCCTGACCGCGTCAGCTGGGCAATTTCTGCCCTGATTGAAAGTTCTTGAGTTGTGCATCAGGAGTTTCAATGAACATTTTCTGCATGAAAAAGAGGCTGAGCAGAGGGCCTTTCTACATTATCTGAATGGGCTGGACCAAACACCATCCATCCATCCATCCATCCATCCATCCATCTATCCATTTTTTTCTGCTTATCATGGTTTGGGATGAAGGGGTAGAGGTCTCAGCTTTCCCCAGGGGGTTCCTCCTGGTGGGGGCATGACCAGAACACCTCCCCAGGGAGGTGACCAGGAAGCATCCAAAACAGATGAGAACTTGGTAAAAAGTGTTGGCAGACTCCAGTCATGCACAAAAGCAAGTGCGAGTGAAAAAACAGTGGTGGCCCTTAATTGGTTTGCAATTGGGGCAATGTACCTATTCAATCACAATCAGTCACTATAATAACATATCAAAATCAAACCCAAGCGACTTTTTGGTACTCATATTTGTACTCATATTTTAAATAAAACACAGCACTTTCTACTTTCTGCTGAGACTGCTGCTCCCGCGACCCGGCTGCAGATAAGCGGTAGACAATGGATGGATGGATGGACAATACTTTCTGGTAAACAGGTTCATGTATGACGAATGTCATAGGCTCACTGCTACATGTTAAATGTTGTTGTTTTTCTGATTATTGATAGAATTGAATATCTTGAATATCTTATGTCTCCTGGCTTCTGCATCATGTAAAACCATCAGCGTGAAAACATTATGACATAAAATATGGTGCAAATTAAACAGCCCACCATGGACTAGGATGGAGGGTCCAGGAGTTACTAAAGATTTGCAGCGGCTGCAGATGCACAGAGATTTTCTTGTGAACGTTTGACAGACTGTAATTAGTATCCAATCCCTATGATTTGTCACATGCATTTTTGTGCTGGATAGAGGACAGAGCCCATCAGTTTTGCTTCAATTCCATTGATCACTTTTAGTATGTAATGAGCTCATTATGTACATTTCAGTATAAATAGCTGGAGCGCACATTACCACTGGTACCATATTGTAGTGAGCACCCAATTGATGAACAAAGGAGGACAACAAATGGGAGCTCCTCTGCTGAACAGCTGCTCAATGTAACATGCTGACACAGAGTTGTGTCATCAGTTCACGACTACATCCGTGCTCAATATACAAGTGCTTTCTCCAGTCTCACATTTGGCGCATCACTTTGGCGATTAAAAAGTATCAAGTTTTGATTTAATCTGATTTTTTTCCTCTTTGTGGTAGAAATTAACTTGTGTGTATTTACAAAAGATCTACAAATGATGTTCTGTGTGTGTAAGTGTGTGTGTGTCCAAACATCCAGTTGCAGTACTCTCCACTCTTACTGTACGCCACAGCACAGATTTGCATTCAGCAGGAGCTCGCCTGATCTATGGCCACTTCAGTGTGATGAGGAGGATCTACCAGGTCCAGGCAGATGAAAACCATCAGGCAGGCGATGACATGACGCCATCACACAGCAGAGGCTGGTGCATTCATGATTGACTCACACTCCTCCCCCAGACTCTTTGTACGGAGTTGTCCTGCCCCCCCTCCGCACACACACACACACACACACACACACACACACACACACACACACACACACACACACACACACACACACAC
>JAUESE010000010.1:17801878-17811895 GCA_032274725.1 Malacoctenus triangulatus
ACAAAACAAGTGTTTTACTTATTGATGTAGACTTATCACAAAACATCTTCTTTGACGTTGACCCCAACCCCGCCACCACCACCACCTTCATAAACCCCCATCGATGGAGTAGTATCTACACTACTTTGGGCAGCAGTTTCCAATCTGGGCTTTAATCTCTATGTGGTTAAGTTTGTCTGATTTGAGGTTATTTAAACCTGCTTTGCACTTGTGAAATAAAAAAACACACTGGAAGGCTTTCTTATCTCAAGAACAGACAAAAAAAACTGTCCATGAATTTTATTTCCAAAGTTCCCAATTTTGTGAATGAGGAAATTAGATGTGTCCACCACTGGATTCGCAATGATGTTTCAAGTTCCCCGGCCTCCCTTGAGATGACCGTGTTCAGAGATGAGAGGTTTAGAACCACTGGTCGAGGGACCTGAATGGAAACGACTCCATCCCACATCACTTAAAACATGCTGGATGTTGGGTCCTAAACACCAATCAGGGAAGCCTCTTGCAAGACTTGCAGTTGGTCTTGCCAAACTCACAGAGAAATAATATAGATCATCATTACTGTAATCAGTTATTTCTAACATCTGCAGACATTTGTAATGTAAATAAAAAAAGAAAGTGATGAATGATTAGACTTTTTGGGTTACAGAGTGATCACTTTCTGAGTTACTGTCTCCCCTTCTTGTGATTACTATTGCCTCTGCTACACAACACTTACTGCATGGACACACAGAAACTAAATGTTGGCACAGGATTTAAAACCACCCCATATAATCACCCCCCCATCCCACCCCCAAATAATAAAATACTGGGCTGCAATTAAAGGAACATGAATTTGATTGATTGGCGCACAATCAGCATCCATAACTGTAAGCTTCTGTAGGGAATTTAGTCTAAGTAATTGTTTCTGTGCCAACCACATATGATCACAGAATTTAAGTTAGGGAAACAGTCTTCATGAAACAGGCTTATCAGAAGCTGGGACAACAACAGACACAACACCGACTACTGATGACTACAAAGACCTGAAACCTCATCACCAAGTTGGGAAGAAAACAATGTGTGAAACTTCGCAAAGCGCTGCAAACATTTACAATCTGATCCAACGGAAGGTCTGCATCAATATCTGGCAAAAGCGTCAGTGATTTTTATCACCAAAACCTTCTTTTGTGTGTATTTTCTCCATTTCTAGTCAAAAGAAACTCAATTATGAGGGGCAGCTGATGTCATAAGATACTAGTAGAAGGCTAATTCTTGAGAAAAACCAATATGTCCAACTCTAACTTGCTTAATGCAGTCCGCTCAATAATTGCTTTAAAACACGTCAATTGTGCAGCTTCATGAATCCCCTGGTCTAATTAGCACCAAGCTAATCTGTGAGAATGAGCCATCTCCTTGTTTTTTCTCCCGTGAGGAAGCCCACCACACACTTTGTTTCATTACTCCTGCCTTCCCGCATTATTGAACACCACCTTCCTTCACAATGTGGGGTTGTTTTGTCACAGTGATGCTGCTCATGTCAAGTTGAAAAATGTGGTGCTAAGCATCTCTTTGTTGTGTTTCACATGCTTGACAGTGCAAACCTTCCAATTTGCATTTTATAATTACTTCTGTTCTGTAACATTAGAAAGGGTGCAAAAAAAATTAGCAGCTATTCATTTATATAATGGGACGAGCTACGCACCTTTCTATACAGTTGAGAGCCCGTTTACAGATTTTAAAGGTTAAATGAACATGTTGATGCCCTCATTGTGTTTTCTTTAAGATTACTGCATTTGCTAAATGGATTGTAATACCACCAGATGCGAGTATTGTCAGAAGATATTATACACTTGTTAAAGGTTTTATTAAAAGTATGAATAAACATTTGATAACTCGACAAACTGTAGCTCTCTGTAGGCTTTTTTCTTTGGATTCATCTCCTCAGAGTTCCATCCTTTTCTTTGTCCCTTTCACACCGCTCCAGCACATTCCATCATCACCAACAGATTGCAACTTGCTTGTTGTAAAGAAGCCCACCAAAGGTTTGGGATTTATGTTTGTTCTCCTTCAGATACACAGGCTAAATAGGGGAAATGATGCTTCCTTTTCACGCACTCAGTGTTCAAGCAAGTCCGTTGGCTAGCTGTGAAAAAATGGTCAGAAAAACGTGTCTGTTAGATCAGCAAAGCAAAACAACTGAAGCTGACCTGAAACAATTGGCTGTGGGCGATACAGTGTTCATGTGATGGTCAGTCACTGCCTGATACCTGATGATGTGTGCAGGCAAAGACTTTCATTTTGGTAGACTTTTGCAGGTAATCAACTCAAATACCAGCACGGCTGACAATATGCACAAACAGGGGGATTTAGTTGCAAGTTTTGTCTGTGAGAGAGGATTAGAAAAAAAACTTCTTAGAGGTTCAAAGTGCCCACAAACACTCTAAGAAATGTCAAAATGCTGAGCTGGATGTTTGTAAAGGGTGTTGTCAAATCAATTAGCAACATTTAAAATCAGAAAATCTGAATTTGAAAAAACAAATCCTCAGAGAAAAGTAGCAATAGAAGAGATGGAGGGAACATGACAAGACTAATGCAGATGTAGACTGTCGGAATAAAATCAAGTTGGTACAGTCCAACTGAGGAGAAGCTCCTCTACAGCATCTCCGGTCAGGAAAGCAACCATGAAAAATGGACAGTGCATGCTGTCTTGTTCACCCAGACATTTTTATACCTTCAAAACTTTTGTAAGCCAGTCTCTTAGTGTCCAATGTCACTGAAGACTCTTGTTGAATCTACACCTCAAAGAACAACACAAAATGATGACTCCCACAACATAAGATTGAATTTGGGGGCATTTATTTATGCTTCCTTCACACGTGTGATGTGCTGTCCTGGACAGAGTCAAAGTCAGGTATTTACCAAATATATGTAGAGCACCTTATTGCCCATGGGGGTAAACGCCACAGGTCAGTACTTTACATCTAAAAACTTAAACTATGAATGCAGCCGTGTGGTGAAATGCTGCTACATTTGAGCCCCACAGCGCACCTCCCGGTCACTCCCTGTGGTTTGCAGCTGATTTAGACCTCCCCTGGCCTAGACACAATACACTGGATGCTTATGTCAATGTGGCAGGGCATCATTTTATGTATACTTTCTGAGACTGAGTAAATTTCAATGAAAGCTGGATCAATCCTAAAAAAATATCATTACAAACTCTTTTGGAGCTTCCTGCTCTACAAAGATTCATACATGTGACGGTTCTGTAGGAAAGCACCAAAGAGACCATTTATTCAGTTCACTTCTCATTCACACGGAGGAAGTCACAAAATGCAAGACATCATTATGTGAGACACTTCCGTAACTTCACACTATTCACCATAACATCAGGACCACTGAGAACTAAAGTGAAGGACTCTCCTCACCCTTTTTTTTTGTTGACATCTCTTAAAAGGTGGGAGAGGCTGTCTTATTTGGTGTGTTGGATGAAATGCAAACTGCCTGTTTTGTGATGGTAGCATGACTGGGTCAAAGCATCCAAACACTTGCAGCACTTACAGAGTATTCCCAGTCTGCATTTGTCAGTATCCATCAAAAGTTGCCCAAGGGCAGAGAAACTGTGGACAGCTGACGGGTTCATCTGCGGTCAAATTTGATAAATACTCATGGGGAGTGAAAGCCGGCCCCTGTGTTTCTATCCAATACCACAATATACTGGAAAACACAGACTGCTGGTGGATTGTTCCCCAGTTTTTAAAAAGATGGGCCACAATTACACAGTACAGTTGGTTGCCAATGAGGCTGCATCAGCGCAGCCTCGTCAAGAGACCACAATTCATAAGCACCAACTAAAGTGTTAGAACTGGACTACAGTCGCTATCCACGAAGAAGGTTTCCTGGAATGATTTGGTTCTTTGTGCTGCTGACTTCTATCAAGACAGAAACCCCAGCACACCTCCACAGGTCAGATGAGGGGCTTTTCTGTAGTGCTCACTCAGCTTCACACAATTCATCTCTACTCAGTTTCACTTTTTTCTATCAGGTGATAGCTTCTGCTATCAGCTACCAGCCACTCAGCTCAAAGTTGAGTGGGAAATGTGAGGTCAACAGACCATTGGGCACTGATGGGCTAGATAGTGACTACTGTAGATCAGTAATGAAGGCGACTCCCTCAAAACAATCAAACCACCTTTTTTTTTTTTTTACCGTCAAACATGCCAAACGTCCCCACAACCCTGCAGTGGACATCATGCAAGGTTCGTGTCTACTTACTGGGACGACCTGTCCTCATGTTGAGGTGGAAAAACTGACACTGAGTCAAGTAAAGGCAAGTTGCTGTCACTGTGCACCAGGACTTCTATCACCTCCCTCAGAATGTACTGGTACTTTATTGGTGCCTGACATTGACTTCTGTCATACCTCACTAGAGAGATACTGGAAAGAGATGGAGGTCCGCAGAAGTCTTCAAGCCTCCCAAGTACAAACATGGCCAAAGTGTAAATACTATTTCTCCAGCCTCAACATTCGGTCTAACTTTTCCAAATTTGATACATAAAACATACATGAAACATAACTTCACTCTATTATATGAAAACAGCTACCCTTGCAATATCATTTATAACGTTCTGGCATACCGTTACTTGTTCCCTCTATGGTCGTTCAGCTTTATCTTTGTTTCTCAGACATCAGTAATTCCACTCCGTTCCAGAACATGTCTGCAGCACACACACACTTGTCTGCCTGTAGCGAGCAGTCACTTACAAAGGCCTGGGAACACTACAGAGGGTCCTTTGAATCACTATTCAGCAACTTCCATCATCTCCTGCTCATAAAGACTTGGCACCATCACTTCATTGAAGTGCTTGTGAGACAGGATCTTGTAATGTGGATGGAGAACAATCAGCATCGATCTGTGTGTCTGAAGCCTCATGTCAGCAGCTCAGGAACATCTCAGTCGCTCCTGCTTGATTCACAGCCCAGTCGGATTCTGCTTCAAGGTTGCTGTAGCTTTTGAATTAGCTCCTGTCAAACCGGTGGTCCGGCATGGAAAGTCATGTGCTCCCATACATGCCAATTTGAGGATGCAGGAGGATTTTCCAGTTCCTCTGCATCTTGGCTGGCCATAGCCAATGCTCAACTCCATCAGGTGATGTGGAAAAGGAACCAAATGCAGAGGGGGAGGTAGACCACTCCATCTTCACTAAATGAGAATCAGAATTAAAAATAAAGCAGCCCCTCAACAGGGGAGACACAGAGAGATAATTACTGGAGTGATGTGAAAGGAAGTGTGCACACAGACAGACAATGTACTCGACACTAAGACATCACAAAAACATAAACAAGACATAAAACAGGGAACAAATAAAGTAATAATCTAAAAGCCCCTTAAAAAAGCTGAAAATCAACAGAAGACAGATGAAACAACAAGCCTGACTTATGTGAAATAAATTTAAAGAAAGACAAAAGGTCCGCCAAATATGTCCCATCTGTCATTGATGATCAGTTGACCAGTTGTATTTTTTTCACTTATGAGCAACAAAAAGAACTTGAACCCACTGGGAACCTTTCAGTGTGAACTCAGTAAGTTTAAATTTTAAGAGGACATGATTGGTTTTATTTTTTTTGGGGGGGGGGCAGGGGGGGGACTTTTTGAGGGCTGGATAATAAAAAGTCACACCCATCGGGCCTGTATCAGAGGAAAGATTCAGCCTGAGGTACAGAAGCCCTCATGTTACCCAAAGAAGGTGCCAATGTGAGTTAAAATATGCTTGAGCAAATTATTCCTGCTAATTTAACCTCAGTTAAATCTTTCAGAAAAACTGAGTCCGGACACATAATTTTCCACTAAATCACACGCTTCGCAGACTGTCAATGGAGCATTTCTTTTGTCATTCCATGCTGGCCTGTCAGATTTCCATGATTACTATGGTTGTCCCCTTCCTCCCTCCCTCCCTCTCCTCCTCCTTTGCCTTCTCCTGCTCCTCTCTTACCTCCCTCACCCCCTCCTCCCAGCTTATCCTCCGCTTCCTTCTCCCACTCTTCCTTTTCCCACTCCTGCTCCTACTGCTGCTTTTTCCTCTCTTCCTGCCTGCTGCTGAGGCTGCCGCAGACTAACCTGGCTCTTGGGGTGCAGAGACCACCAGCTGTGTGTGAGGAACCCATCTCATCGCACCACACACACACATACTTGCATGCAGAGGATGTTCGCACACACTAAGACAATTGTTTGAAAGTGAAATGTTGTGGGTGATTAGGAGTTCTTGAAGGTGGAAACTGGCTAAGTTGTTTTGTGGCTGTTTTGTTTGTGATGAGCAGTCTGAATGGTGCGACACTGATCGGGCATGACAATATGACCATTCACTGGTGAAGTTAAAGACACAGACTGTCTGTGGTCATGTCCTGACTTCAGTGTGGGTGTGAAATCCCACCCCAAACTCTCTGAATTCCAACACTGGATCCCACATTAGCCCAAATTCCTCAAACAATAGTATATATATATTTGCAACACTATGTGGATTAAGACACAATATGATCATTAGTTTAAGATAAATAAAGATTTGCATGTCACTGGGTACTCACATAGAGTCTATGTTTTTTAGTTTGTTGCCTGTCCACCTTTCAGAGAGGTCCTATTTAGTTTAGAAGAACAGCTGTTGACCGCCTCCATTAGACCACTGATTTGCCAAAAAAATCGCAGTTAAGAGAAACACTGGCGGGACCACTCACTAAAATACAGAAGCAAGTGTCTTCCAAATAAAAACATTGGGCGACATTTCATAGAAATTGGCTAATTTGTTTTTTTAGACGATCTCAGAACAGGCAGACTTGAGGCAGATCAGAATAAGCCATCTTATTATACAAAGCATCTTGTTTTCTGTGTGTATTGCACACAGTGTAGAATAATTTAGAGTTTTGCATTAATCTCAGTTTTTCACCCTTCCAAAATAAAATCTATAAGTCAGAGAAGCATTGCTTCTTTATACTTACTTGCTGTTTTTTGATTGTTTTTTTAACACAGTTTTTGCAGTTTACCAACACAAAGCGATCTAACTGCTGGTCAACAGAGGGCAGACTGGAAGTTGTGTTTGAAGGTTCAGTGGTTCAGCTGTGGCTCCAGGGGAAGGCACGTTACACCATGTGTAACTTTGCACTCTGCATTTTTTGTGTTCTTGTCATGTAATGAGCCACATAGCCACAGAACGCAAAGCAGACTAAACTGTGTAATAAGCTGTGTTAGAGTCTGAGTATTCAGGAGGTTATTCATGTAGAGGCCTTCTGCTTTGAAACAATCTGGCCTTATTCGTATTACCAGCAGAGGGACAAAACCGAATGGAGGGTGGGACCGTCATAGCAAGGCAACAAGAAAGTTACACAATTTTTGCATAAAATCTATGTACCACAAACACAACACAACATGGTGCTCAGCAATGGTGCCTTCACCTGATGGCAAGGACCCCTCTCTTTTCCCCACATGACTTTGTGCGAAGCTTCCATTGGTCAACTTCTTTCAGTGTCAAGTGTCCATAGCAAATCACACACATTAACACAGCTGAATACATTTTGTTTAATAAAGTGATCTCCTCTCTAATAATTGTTTCAAAGTCAAAGCTTTAGTCCGTTGTTTGTTCCCTTAAAAAAACCCAAAAAAAACAGATTCACTGTGATGACAATTTGAGCTGTCGAGAAACTCTTAGTTGGCACAATCATATTGCATCCGTCAACACTAATCATTTTTTTGTTATTTTTTCATGTTGTTTCTTATTTTTTGGCCCTTCATTGACAACCTGCTAAACATGCGACCCCTGGCCATCTATTGTTTAAAACCTGGAAAAACTGTGCTGAAGACCCATGCAACACATGCATGTGTTCTAAATTTGGAGCAAAGACACAAGTGTGCACATAAAGAGCCCAAACACCATTTGAAGACCTAAGCCAAGTAAGCAGCAGGGCTGGAACGGGCTTTTTATGACTGTAGGACATAAAAAGCAGTGCGGTCATTGTATGAGCGACGTGCCTCAGAAATACTTCCACACTTCCTGTTGGTGATGTCCCTCAGACAGCAGCACGGCTCCCTTTTCGCCCCTCCCTGTGACATGCACACAGGGATTCACTCGTCACACAAGACTCACCGAAGTTATGAGTCAGGCTTTCACTAAACAGCTCAAGGATACATAGAGCTGCAGTGTTGTTTATACAGCCTCTCAATGTATTACTGTTTGGCTTTCGTCACAGTTTTATTTCCGTCTTTGCTTTTAACACAATGGTCTCAGATCCTTGTCCTGAAGGGTCACAGTCCTTTATGTATAAAACATCACACACTTGACTTCAGTGGTTTGCTTGTGAGCAACCTTTCTTGCAGAGTTTGATCACTGAACATTCATAAGAGTAGGATGTGTTAAAGCAGGACAAAATGTGCACTTGCAGGATCTTCTGTGCTCAAAACAGTAGCTTGTGAGCTCCACAGTGAAAGGTACAACCCAACAATCACTGCAGGGGGGGCAGCACTTATCACCACAATGGAGCCTGCTCACAACTCACAACCTGCTGCTAATCATCTTGGAAAAAAACACAGGCCGCTGAACCAAATATAAGTCACAAGCTTGTTTTCTTCGAGTCATTTGGAAGAATTGCATTATTATTTAGAAGCAAGTTGAGCTTCATATGTCTACAGTGCTACACACACATGGGCGGTATGTGGTGTAGGCCTTATTGATTCTTGCCAAGACCCATAAAAGTTGCAAGTGTAGCACCGAATATCTCTGTTGGCCACCTGAGAGCCACACTATTGAGATAATCAGTACTATAAAGAGGTCTTCGCTGCCGAGGACGAAGGAGGCAGACTTCTCCATGGAAGTGCTGTGCAGATGCTTTCATATTAAAAAAACAAGAGAATAAGAGAAATTGAAGTCATGCCTCACATCATCCATTATCTGCCACAAAAATGTTACCAGATGAGTAAATACATGAATTTGAGGGATTCCAATAAAAAAAGCACTCTGATGGTTTCAGTTGGTCTTATGGTAGTAACATGTACTGTACACATGTATGTGTTTCTCAAAGTAATTAGGATGACATGTAAGATGCATTTTTCCAGAGATCTGATTGGTCTGCTGGGCCAGACCTCTGACCAGACACAGCATGGTTCTAAACAAGTAAGGCATTTTGTGTAAGTTACTGTGGCAACAAGCCTTGATTGAAAGTAAGTCATATGAAAGTTACCTTGCTAAAATGGAATCCAGCTTTGTTGTTCAGGCTTCAGGCAACATATTATGACCACAGGCAGGTGAATGAATAACATTGTTTATCTCGTTGAGGCCCCTGTTAGTGGGCGGGACTTATCAGGCAGCGTGTGAATGTCTCATCCTCAAAGACAACGTCAGATGGTAGAAATGGGACAAACGTGAGATTGACAACAGCCTTGTGAACAGAATTGGATGAGTTCAAAGTCCAGAACTACAGGCTTTGTGGTTGTCGGCTATGGTCAATTTGCATGAAAAGTAAAAGTGATGACCATGAAGCCTAGGTCCAATCCAACAGACGAGCTACTGTAGCTCAAAATGCTGAATAAGTTCATGGTGGTTCTCACAGAAAGGTGTCAGAATGCACAGAGCATCACAGTTTGATGCATTTGGATCTGCATGGCTGCAGAGCATGGTTAGATGGGTGGATGTATGGATGTATGGATTTTGCCAGCAAAAGGAGGACCTACATATTACGAAGCAGGTGGTCATAATGTTATGCCTGATCAAGATGAGTCTCACTTGACAAGCACAGTTTTGTCTTCCCCCCCCCCCCCCATACACTTCTTGTTGCAGCATGTAAAGCAGGTTGTTAGGCTTAATAATCAAATCTGATGGCAATCGGCGTGTTTGAACTATGGAATACAGAATGTATTTATTTCTTTTGCAGAGGCTTTTGGTGGGAACACTGTGTAAACCTCTCACAGGTTTATCCACACTCATTTAAGAACACACACACACACACACACACACACACACACACACACACACACACACACACACACACACACACACACAC
>JAUESE010000010.1:17922476-17932918 GCA_032274725.1 Malacoctenus triangulatus
TGTGTGTGTCAGTGCGTGTATGTGTCGGTAGCGCCACGGCGGTCTCCCGTGCTCTCTGACGGAGCCACTCCGTCACAAACTCATTTGTTCAAACTTGCTGCCTTACCACTAGCGGTAAGTACCAAAAATAATCTTGTCCTCAGTCAAGTAAACATTGTACGATTTTGCTTGTCCAGCCCACATAAATGTGAATTTGGCTGCATGTGGCTCCTAAACTTGAATGACTTTGAAGCCCCTGATTGAGGCATCGTTGAGTACTGTGTTTATTATTGTGTTATTGATTGAATAGACAGAAAAAGGCCTCGAAGACAAAAAAAACATTTGGATCAACCTAAACGAACCACTAAGTAAATTGGTTCTTGAAAGGGGAATCAACATTTTTTGTTGGCCATTTATATAATAAAATCATTGAAGGAAACAAATAAAAAAAACTCAAAGGCCACATTTACATGTAGTTTGGGGTTTTTGGAGTCAAAAATAAAAAAGTGTTCTTTGTATTGACCATAAATACCCCCCACTATTGACTAGTCATTTTTGTGTGTTGGATGAAGACACAATATTTTGACATCCAGCAGAGTTTATCTCAGATTTACTTCGACTTTACTGACAGCAAATGTGGTGGGATGTTCATTATGTGGTGATTTGTAGCAGAGGGGTGCAGAGGTCAGTTTGCTGAGCTGGTTCATGATGCACCCAGCATGCGTGGACAGATTGAGTTTGCAGGCATTATTTGATATTTTGCCTTAAAAAAAGACCCCCCCCCCCCCCAAAAAAAAAAAAAAACTGTGAAGATTGAGAAATTGCTTCAGAGCCAACAAAGAACAGAGTGAAAATGTGCAACCTTTCCTTTCCTCATTAGTTTCAGCATCTCTTTGAGAGGGATGCCTGCACTCAGTCATCCCAATTAGACAACAAAATTTGCTGTTCATCTGTGCCCTTTGGAACAGCATCAGCAATTTTCTGTGGTGCCGCAAATGGTACTGCTTCAGATATAATGCAGTTTTTTTCAAAGAAAGGCACACAAGCGTAGGTACCTTCTTATAGAGTATATACATGCGCAATACAGTTTGGTTGCAGCTGAAGCATATTCATAGACCAAAATTCCTGCTGTCTCTTGCTTGAAGATATTCGTTGGGGTGCTGTTTTTAAACAGGTATCATTTACAGTCAGGATTTAAAGAAACTAGTGTTGACCTCTGACACAGCAGAACTTAATCCTCATGCTTTTCTCATTGCTTCACTTTCACCTAGTAGGGTTTGAGTGACCTGCTTTGGTCATTTTTTAAATTCAACATTCACATACTGTAATTGTCAAGTTGAAAGAGCGAAGTTTGGGGTAAAACTAGAACTCTAACTCTCGAGTTTTGAAAAAAAAAGTCTCTTTGGAACAGTGACCATCAGTGTGACAAATTAGGATATCAAACTCAAAGTTTTCACAAATTTGAACCTACTACAAGCACATCAGCTTTAATTTAACTTAACCCTTTAGGCGCCGGAGTTTTTCAAGAAAATATACAATTCTGGTATCGAAATTTCAAAAAGCTCTAACTGAGATAAAGGTATACTGTTAATGAGAAAATTGTTCAATATGACTCAAAGTCTGTGACTGGAGTGAAAATATTCATCTAATTTGCATATTATGATGTCACGAGGTGGTGGCCATATTGGAAAATGTTCAAGTTTGATATCAAGGTTTCAAAAGGCTGTAACTTTAAAGTGGTTTGAGATAAAGGCATACTGTAAATAAGAAATATCTTCAGTATAAACCAAATGTTTGGATGGAAGTAGATTTGTCATCTAATTTGATTATTGTGACATCACCAGGTGGCGGTCACATTGGAAAATATCAATTTTCCTGTAAAGATTTCAAAAGGCTGTAGTTTGACAGCAGTTTGAGATGAGGGAATACTGTCAACAGTCAATGTGAAAGATCTTTAGTATGAAACGAAATTTGGGATAGAAATAAATTCACTGATCCAATTTGTATAATCTTTTATCACTGGTTGGCGGCCATATGGAATTGTAATTTTTTCAAAGACCTTCAAAGATCAAGATGGCACTGCTTGTAGTTTTTCACTGTGTGCTGTGCCTTGCAATGAAAGGCACCTCAAAGATCTACTCCACACTGACAGCTCCTGAACTGTGTCTGTCAATGGCCTTTCGGGCGGGTGCGATCTGAACAGACAACACAATCTGGACGTTCGTTTTGCCATTGTAGATGCACCACAATTCAAAACCTGAGCTGGCCTCACTCAAGACAAATGCTTTATAGCCATCTTGTCAGGTTTTTTGGGGTTGTACAGTTTCAATGTTGACCTTCCCCTGAATGCAAAAGTCATCCAAGGAAAGTTCCTTTAGTGGACCATACACAGCAGAAAAACGAGGAATTATCAAATCAATTATGGGACGCAGTTTGAAGAGTATATCATTAGCTGGCTGGCCCCTCCCAATGCAGTCATTATTATTTACAAAATGAAGGAAAGAAAAAATGTTTTCAAATCTGTTTCTTGCAATAACTTTGCCAAAGCCATCATCATCATTATCAACGTCGCCGTGATTTAGGGTGCACCAGTGAACACCACTTCTGCAGCTATTCACTGTGTGTTTTTTTCCGGTGGCTTCTGCCGCGACAACGCGGTTGTTTTCATCCCCGCTACATTCACTGATATTTGCGGTGTTATGAGCCCCTCTGCCACCCCGACCACGTCCCCTGTTTGGCGCTCGCAGAATGTTTCAGTCGAGGCCGCGCTGAGGTGACGCATCCGCTATGATTGTGCGCTATGGCGCGCGGACTCGCCGTCACTATAAACGTCAGTTTCTGCTTCACTGGACAACTGCGTGTACTCCTCGGAATCGGAGTCAGCCAGTACCTCATGAAGTACTTCGTCTACGGCAAACCGACCTGTCGGCATCGTGAGTGAATGAAAAAACACTATTTCGCTCTGCTCCGCTCTACGCTCCGACCACTGCTGCGCTGCCGCGTCTGCGCCATACGCAGTTGCAAAAGTGTGGCCAGGGGGGCCGGTGCCACCCCCAAAGTTTGATTGGCCACCCCTGATGCCACCCCAAAAATTCTCGAAGGTCATTGGCATGCATTCCCTGAGCTTCCGGAAACTTACCTGAGAGCTGACTGGAAGCGACGATAGGAACACAAGCACCTTGACCGGGCGGGCAGCAGCAGCAGCAGCAGCCGTTATGCCCTTTTCTACAGCCTAATCATGGTAAGTCTATTTTCTTAGTCTGTCCTTTGCCCCTTTTAAGTTTCTGCTTTAATCAAACTCGCTTGAATGTCTGCTCATCTTATACAGAAGAATGTTCAACCCAACAGTACTTTCGTTTTTGGCTGGTAACACAAGCTTGAATTTGGCAAGCTAACACTCCAGAAACTAATGCGCAAGATGCACGGTTATTAAACATGTCAGTACCGTCGGGACATGTAGATGCTCTTTCAACTAACGCGCTACGTGTTAAAACAAACAGAAAAAACGAAAAAGTTGCAGCAAACAGTATGGAAAGTAACAGGATAGTCCAGATATGTCACATCATACCTCTAGAGAGTATTCCCTTCACATGTGAATGCTGTTTATTTTTAATGTTAAAAGTTTGTAGCACGTTTGTCTTGCAAGCTCTTGTACTTAATATGCTTACTGCCAATGGAAATAATATGGTCATTAGCAGTAAACAGTAAATTAGAACCTCTTTTTTGTCTATTTTTGGAGTAGTAGTGCAATCTTTAAATGTTGTTTATCATTACAGACATCTCACAGTCCAAAGCTGAGAGCCCTGCACAACCCAGACTACAGGCATTTCCTTGGACATGACAAGGAGCAAGGATGAGATCATTTAGTGACACTTGGTACCGATCATACAAATAGTTGGAATACTCAGAAAGCTATGCCACTATGCTTTTTTCATGGCAACAGTCAGTGTTGTTCTTTGTAAAGAATATTTCACATGATTATTTACCAACAGTAAAAATGAATGTCATTCCAATACTTTAAAGCAAGCTTTTATTGGTTTCTATAGTATACAGGAACAGCTCAAGTCACAAAACTGAGTGCTTTTTGGAAAGTGTTCTTTTGTAAAGTATATTTTTCATGAATATTTATTAACAATAAAAAATGACTGTCATGTCAACTATTAATTTTTGCAAGCTTTTTTAATGGTTTCTAAAGTAAAGCTATGATGCCAACTTGCTGGCTCATATCTTCAGCTCTTTTAATAGCTTTTACTGATGTGACTGCGGATACTTGGTTTATTTACAGGTCAGTACAATATTTATATGTTTAAGAGCATTACAACGTTGCTTTAAAACATTTTTAACATACTTGAATTATTTTAGCATATATAAGCTGAATATGAATGCATATAAACACATTTTTAATGTTGCCACCTCAGGATTTTCCTTAGCCCCCCCTTGGCCACCCCAGTAAAAAATTCCTAGAACCGCCACTGCTCTGCACCTCTTTTTACTCTAAAACTTTGAATAATACCACACCCTCAAATGCTGCTCAGATTACAGGCACACATGTATTAACAAGATTCGGCCCCACATTTATAGATACAACCTGTTTTTTTCAGCAATGTTGCTTGTCGCAATATTGCGACTTTGGCGCGCTTAAGGGGCTAAGATTTGCAAACGCCTGACTCCAATCCGCTCTAATTATGTGTGCTGAATTAGTCAAAAGCCTCAGGGTGTTCACTTCCTTTTTAATGCAAGATGCACTAAACCTGATGTGGAGTTTGCCAGACCATGGTGATAAACCAAGGTGACAAACTGGCTCACTGTAGCAAAGGGAAATCAAAATGCAGAGGGTTCAAGAGTAGAATGGTTAGCACATGTATCAAACTGAATCAATTTTGAATGTTTTTTATCGACACTTCATTGTCACCTCAATGGGTCTGCCAGCAGAAGGTGTTGGTGGCACTGTATTTCTGAATGCCTGGAGGGATTAAATCCCACTTGCCAAAAGCATCACATATAACAATTGACTAGATGTTGGTTTCCTGGCCAAAGATTAAAGTATTACTACATCATTACAATATTACAATATCCCATTTTGGGGGGTAAGAAATAATTTGATCTAAAGTAGGAGAGTCAACTGTAAAATGAGCAGGAGTTCTGAGGGTTTTACGTATATATCAATGGTCAAGGTCATAATACAAGGTCATGCTACACCCAAACATGTGACATTAGCAGGAGTTATGGAGGGTATCATAATCAAAGGTAGTGGTTGTGCTCTGACCATGTATGAGCTAAAATATGACCTGAACCTCATAGTGGGCTGAGTAAGTTCTGAGAAGTTGTTATTCAGGTGGGGGCATCACTGTTTATGCTATGGCACCAAATTCCATAAAGTCATTTGTTCTCAATCTACACAATGGAAATGGGGCTCATGTCACAAGCTTAGAAGAACTGCCTAACAGCACCCCCTCTTTGGGTTCATATCTGATTGCTAATTGTGTCTTGAAGGTGCAAAGGAGGAGCATTGACGTGAAGGAGAAGTGGGAATTGAAAGCTTTCTTTATTCTGAACTAAACCCAAACAAAACCAAAAGAGCAAGAGGGAGAAACAACGCTGACAAAATATGTATACCAACAAGTAGGGGACAACAGGCGACCTGAAAGAGGCATGACATTTGTTTTGTTATATGTTCTAATAACATCAGTGACGCAAGATCCTTCTGTGGAAGCTTCTGTATACCAAGGTGGAGGTTATTTAAAGAATCATTCTGCATGGGGCAAAATGGCCTGAATCCCAGGCATGGGTTAAAGCAGTTAAACGTGAATAAAATCCCAGCTGATGACAGATAAGGCATCTCCAGACTATGACAGATTGGCTCCCTCAGAATCACCTATATATCCACCACTGAAATTCCATTTCATCAGTCCGATAAGGGACAAGTGATAGCAGATAGCGATCTGTGTCAACACAAACTAAATTAAAAATGTAGAGACTTAAGAGTTGATAGTATCTCAAAACATAATGCAATTTATTCTGCCAACATTACATGTTTAACTTTGGAGGCAATTGGGGGAGGGGCAGTAGGGGAGCGGGGGTGCAGGGAAAAAAAACTGACTGTTGATTGATGGCTGCTGCAGAGGAAATATATTTACGAGGAGGTCGACCTCCATCAGCTCATGTAAGAGGCATGAACTTTGTGGCTGTAATCATCTCCAGGCCACCATTTGCTCTAAAAATAATACAACAAACCACACTAATGCTGGATAAATGCCAAAGAAATTAACTGTATATCCCTCATATACTTGCACTCTAATAAACTCCAAGGTGAGAAATGTTTCATGTTGAGACACGAATATGACATGAAGTGAAAAAGTCAGGCAATTCTTCCGCAGCTAGCATTTTTAAATGTCACACGGGTTGAAGATGAAATGCCAGTAAGAGGGCTGAAGGCCATTTGTCTCAAACTGTAATTCAAAGGACAACAGTATCAAATGCCAGCACTGTTCAAACTAAACTCGTCGCATGATGTGGCGGAACCTTGAAGTTGAATACTGCCCAAGTTCCTTCTTCACCTGAGTAATGACAGTTACTGGTGTGAAATTGATGGAGGTGACTTGAATAGCAGGAAACTGTAATCTGAATGCAGGTTTCTGCACGGCACCTCGATTTGGACCCTTCACTCAAGTTCAGATTGAAAGTCTTCCCTGATCCTTGCCATAATGGGTTCAAAACACTTTTAAATTAAACTGGAGGCCAGACAACGACATGTGCACTGGTCAACTTGTGCATCATTTAATTATGTTCCACCATCTCTCACCAACAGCTTAAAGCAGCAGCCTTCAAATCAGCACTCAGGTCTGCATCCAGTTCTGTTAGTCATCAGAGTTATATTATATTGTAATGTTGACACTTTCTGAGTCATTACTGTTGTACATATTGTTTATGACTGTTTCCTACACTCTCATTTTCTTTTGGATTTCATACTTTTTAATTACATCCTTCCTGGAGCTACTTCTTTTGGTGTTAAAACTCTGCAATCTTTGTATTGTTGTGCAGCAGTGCATCACACTGTCACCAAGCAATGTGGTTGAGATACTGTCACGTTCTGTCTCCACCTGTCACATGCTTTCACTGTCTGGTCTGGTGTCATAGTCTAATCTGTAGTCTGTCACACCTAGGTAGATCACACACCCAGTTTTAGTCTTCCCATGCATTCCTCATGTTTCCTCGGTTCCCTGTCCTCCTGTCTCCGCCCCTCACACTGATTAGTGTAGATCAGCTGCACCTGGTGGGGCGATTACTTAAAGGTGTGTTTGTGGGTGTCTCATTGCCAGATTGTCTGTGTTTCCATGCCAGCATTCCAGCGTTTCCCCGTGTCTCCCCGTGTGCTCCCCATGTGCTCCCCATGTGCTCCCCTGTTGCTGACCGCCTGTATGACCTCCTCTCCCGCCTGAGCCTCTGACAGACCCCGTTGCTGTTTACGACCTGGACCCCGCACGACCCTGAGCTTGGATCTTCCCCCGGACTGACTACCTGGTATTGACCACAGCCTGTCCCTCGGATCTCCTCGCCTGTCCTCTTCTGTTCACGTTTCCTGGCTCCGACCCATGTCTGTCAACTGACCACGTCTCCGTCCCTCCTACGTCACCCCCGTCTGCGGCCCTCGACCCTCGCTTCTGTCCTGATGTCTCTGCTGCCTGCCTGGGTTGTCTCAATAAACCATTATTGAACAGAACATAGCTCCTGGCGTGTATTTGGGTTCGCATCTCCGTGACAGATACGACATTGGCTGCAATGAATGACCTCATCTCTGTCGGCTGTCGCAGCATTATCTGAGTTCAGACCTTTGAGAGCTTTCCCATTTGCAAAAACGACCAACAAGCACTAATGTGTGATCAGTGAATTGCATGGAGGCTGTTGAGGGTAAAAAGAAGAGCAGCTCATTCTGACTCGCTGGCAGAAAGAAAGGAAGTTGTAGAGCAAACACCACACTTGTGTGTTCATCTGAAACTGGATTAATGAGACTATTAGAAATGATGGTGCTGATTGCTGAGCTGGAGTGTGAAGCAGTGTGTTAATGTAGTTAGTGTATTTGGAATCCAGGTGGGGAGGAGCAGCATAGAGTTGAGGGTGGATGGAAGCATGCAGCAGACTGGACTCTTCACATACCACATCACTTGCTTATGATGAAAGTGAGAGCAACATGGCCGATTGTGGTGCAAATAATAGGCTGAGGTGGGGTGAGCCCGACCCGGGATGCCATCTGGACCCACAGCTTTCCTGATAACAATGTGCTTTCGGGACTTGGCCACATCGTCCACTGGTAAGACTAACAAGACTAACACAGTGCTTTGCTTCCCTCTGTGTGAGTGTGTGTGTGTGTGTGTGTGTGTGTGTGTGTGTGTGTGTGTGTGTGTGTGTGTGTGTGTGTGTGTACTGGATAGTAAGGGGGGTTCTCTGCACACGGGGTGGGAGGGACGCTCCAGGTTCTCAGGTCTAATTGAGGCTTGCGGATGAGTTTTGATCATGTAGGTTCCCTTGTCTGTGAAACAGGTTTCAAAAGGAGATATTTGATTTTTTTCAGTAGAAATGTTGTCAAATACCATCACATATAAGCCAAGCATTGGTGAAATAAAAACACAGATCCTCACTGACATACAAAAGCAGGAGCCTTTAAAATAAAACTTAGAAATGGATTTTTGGGTCTGCTGTAGAATTCATGGTCTTTTTCTGGGTTGTTTTTTTTTTTGTTGTTTATTCAGAACAGGTAAAGCGTCCTTCCCCACCCCCACCGCCTGCGTGTGTGCGGAACCACTGATCTACCAGTACTTTGTTTGGCAGCTAAAGAGAGCTGTTTTTTACTTTTGTGCAAAAATCGTTCCCATGGTACGAGATCTCGACAGCAGCAGTTCTATGTACTACACCTGCTGGAGGCTGTAGTGAGCTTTACAGCCACTTGTAGTCATGTTTCTTCATACCGGCAGACCTGTAATTAGGTTGACCTTCATCCCCCCCTGCTGCAACACCACTTCTCAGTTTGTCTCGCCACCTCTCTTAATCTTAAAAAGACCGTTCTGATCTTTAAGACTCTGTTTGAGCCGTGTAAATGTGAGGCTGCTGCTCACTGCCTGCTGTCTTGCATGGTAAGTTTTAATGAGGCTGATGTTGCAACTCGTTGGATGAGTGTGTTGCAAAGTAAAGGTCCTTGGATGTGTTGAAAACCGTGTGCTGCAGAAGTGAAAACTGTGGTCCAGTGCAGATTGTGATCGCTCAGTATGATCTTTTGGGTTGACCTCCGTTTCACTGTGCTGTGGATGAGCATATGTCACCTCCGGCCTTCTGGTGATCACTGACCAACGTGTGACCAGTGCACATCAGGGCGACTCGCCATCGCCCTCTCCAGCCTTTTCTCAAACGGACTATTGTGCTTGGAAACTGTGACCCTCGTGTGACCCAGCAATTGTGTGAATGGCACCGAGACAAGACAGGGGGATGACTTGGTCCTCCCTCTCATACCTCTTGGGAGGTGTCTAAGCTGCGACAAGGCAAGACAGCATTATGTTATTGGGTAATCTGAGAAGGTGCAACAAGACAGTGCCAATAAGCTAATTTCTAACGCAAAAAGGCACTGAGAGATTTTGATGTCCAATAAACAACAGAATGGAGTTCAGCTGACAAAAGCACACATGAGAATGAAAATAAATTGGAAGGTCACAAGGTGTGTTTATTCGGCGCACTGACGTCACTAAGGAGCTTCACTCGTCACTCCCAGTTGTGTCGCCTCTTCTGTCACTGGGGCCGGCTGAGCTGGACACCATGAATTGATTTTTATACTTGACTAATAGCTGGTGTACCAAGCAGCACTGCACCTCTATCACGTGAATCTGCGTGCTGAGAGCACAGAGTTCTTGGTTACTGTAGCATTTTTTGGCCACGCTACTCAGATTACTTCTCCCCGTTCAGCACGCTGTGGACCATGTGGGGCTGCTGACACGTGTCCCCAAATCCCGCCTGGTTCGCGAGCAGTTTGATTTGCTGTGGGCATGCCGCAGGATAAATAGATAATGGGAATCCTCTCATTGACTGGCTTGCGCCTGGTAGTCCACCGAAATGGCAAACTCAGATACGAGCTAATCAGTGGGAAAAGTGGTAAGAGTGTGCGTGGGGGGCTGCAGCACTGTGCTTGAGTGTGTCAGTGTGGGTGGGTGGTAAATCCTCCAATTTGAATGACAGAGAGGGAAGGCTGCTTTGCTCTAAATGAGCTCCCAAGAGGCAGCAGTCCTTCGGTTTTTATATCCCTCCCTGTTGGTACACGTCGCCAAAGAGCTGCCGGACACACACGCACTTAGATTCTAAACGAAAGCCACTACACATTCAAACCAACAAACAAATCACACAAGGTAGATAGATAGATAGATAGATAGATAGATAGATAGATAGATAGATAGACAGACAGACAGACAGACAGACAGACAGAC
>JAUESE010000010.1:17996919-18017010 GCA_032274725.1 Malacoctenus triangulatus
GTGTGTAGTGATGGGGGGGACTGGAACTGCACTACGGAGTTCACGTTGGACCGGGTTGGGCTGGAACCTCACATGAGGTCGTCAACCACCCTGGCCCACGTCATCTCTGAGTGTGATTGTGTGGATGTGTGGAGGGTCAAACACCCCCAGGTAAGGCAGTATACATGGGTCAGAGTAGTAGACGGGAGTGTGAGTGCAGCCAGGCTGGACCGGATTTATCTGAGTGGGAGGTTTTGTAACAGACTGCTGAGCAGCCATATTTGCCCGGTGGGTTTCACTGACCATCATTTAGTTACTTTAGATTTTCTCACCTCACAGACCAGCAGGTGTAGTTCATACTGGCACTTTAACGTCAACCTGCTTCAGGATAACAGCTTCTGTCAGAAGTTTGAGGATTTTTGGTCAATCTGGAAAGCCAAGAAGGGGGAGTTTGGATGTCTGAGTCAGTGGTGGGAAGTGGGGAAAGCACACGTCCGGGTCTTCTGTCAGCAATACACCAGTCATTCCACAGTCAGGGTGAAAACAGTGATCCAGGATCTAGAAAAAGAGATCAGTGAGTTGGAGAGCAGGTTATCCCCTCATGGTAATACAGATAGCCATAGGCTGCCTTTTTGAGGGAGAGAGCCAAAGGGGCCTTGGTTAGGGCCAGGTTTACTAGTGTGAGAGACATGGATGCTCCCACCTCCTTCTTCTTTAACCTGGAGAAGTCGGTCTCTCAGGCCAAGCAGATGGTGTGTGTTCGGCTCCCTGGCGGTACGATGACAACAGACCAAGCTGCAATGAGGCGGCATGCAGTGGAGTTCTACAGCGACCTCTACAGGAGGGAGGACTGTGACCTCCAGTGTATGGACAAGCTGCTGCAGGGGCTTCCACAACTGAGCCCTGACGACAGGGCAGCCCTGGGTGCTGGGGTCTCCTTGGATGAACTGACTGCTGCTGTGGGTCAGATGGCGTCTGGTCGTTCTCCTGGTCTAGACGGGCTGCCGGTGGACTTCTACAAGCGTTTCTGTAGGTTTCTTGGCGTGGACCTGTGGGAGGTGCTGCAGGAATGTTTCAGCTCTGATCTGCTTCCGGTGTCCAGCAGGCATGCAGTTCTTTCTCTCTTGACAAAGAAGTAGAACTTGACTCTGCTTCAGAACTGGAGGCCCGTGGCATTATTATGCACGGACCACAAACTCTTTTCAAAGACACTGTCCAACAGACTGAAGCATGTTTTAGAGTCCAGAGCGACCAGTACTACTGCGTGCCGGGGAGATCCATCATGGACAACTTGTTCCTGATGAGGGACCTACTGGACATCTGTAAGATGGACGGTACTGATGTTGGCCTCATTTCCTTGGACCAAGAAAAAGCGTTTGATAGGGTGTTTATCTTGTTTCTGTCTTAAAAGCTTTTGGTTTTGGGGAGGGGTTTATTGCACAAGTGAGGCTGCTGTATGATGACGCGTTTTGTCTCCTGAAGGTGGGGGGTGGGTTGAGCTGTCCGGTGCCCTTTCAGAGGGGGATTAGGCAGGGCTGCCCTATCTCTGGGACTTTATATTCTGTAGCCATTGAGCCCCTTCTGACCAGGATAAGAGTGAGCCTGTCAGGGCTGACACTACCAGGGATACCTCAGCGGCCTCCACTGATAGTGTCTGCCTATGCAGATGACATCACCGTCATTGTGCAGGACCAGAGGGATGTAGGATTGCTGGGCAGTTGTCTGTAGCTGTATGAGAAGGCATCTTCAGCCAGAGTTAACTGGGGGAAGAGTTCAGTATTGCTAGTGGGGAAATGGGTCAGTAAGGTGGTTCCGAAATTACCAAAGGCCCCTGTGCTGGGGGAGACAAGGGTTGAAAATCTTAGGTGTGTTTTTTTTGGGACTGAGGAGTTTATGGAGAGGAACTGGGAGGGTGTTGTGGACCGGGTGTGTGCCAGACTAACAAAATGTAAATGGCTGCTGCCTCAGCTTTCCTATCGGTGACGAACGCTCATTGTCAATAACCTGGTGGCCTCGACCCTGTGGCACCGACTGATGGTCTTAGCACCGCCAAGGGGCCTGGTTGAGGAACTCCAGAAGGCAATGCTGGACTTCTTTTGGTCTGGGTTGCACTGGCTGCGTGCAGCTGTACTGTACCTCCCACTGCAGGAAGGGGGACAGGGCCTGGTGGACATTGCATCCCGTATCTTGGCCTTCAGGTTTCTAATGGCTCAGAAGCTGCTGTACACCTGTGGACTGCCATGGACGGACCTCGTCTGCTTGCTGCTGAGGAGGGCTGGAGGTCTGGGCTACGATAAGCATCTGTTTCTGCTACAGCAGGGGCCCACAGATCTGTATGGTCTCACACCATTCTACAGGTCTCTCCTGCAGGCGTGGCAGGTCCTCAGGTTTCAATTTCCATTATTTTCAAATATTTTGTCGCACAAACTCAAACATTCCAGAACGCATGATTGTTTGAGGTAATCGTTGAAGACACATATGTTCAAGTTGAAATCAACGGGATATTTGATGTTACAAGCAGCTCAACGGTTGTTACAAGCATGGTACAATTTAAAACGGCAGTAACTCGAAAACTAAGAAATGCCACAAATTCTTTTTTTTTCGATTTTCATTGACTTTCCCAAGACTGAACCCCAACCCCAAGTCTCTTATTTTTTGGTTGGTATTTCAATTACCAAAAATGTACCTGCCACTGAGAAATGAAACTGACACTTGAAGGGTTAAAAGAGGTCAATGCAAAGATAAATCAGAAATAAAATGATTTGGCTGATATATGTCGGACATTTGTCCCACCCACTTTGCTGCATATCTGTTGGGAGTTTGACAGGATATCCAAACCTTGGACTTGAATCTGCAGCTGTCTTTCCAGTATTATTGTTACTGAGGTAGGCATGGGCAAGTCATCTAACCCCACCAGAATATACTCATAACCCCCCACAACTGCCTTCTAGGTGGAGAAAGTCCATGCACCCCTCAAGAGTTTCAGGGGTAAAGATTGTTGTGATGCTTGTCATAGGTGCTCTCCCATGACAGGTTGTTTGTCTCTGCAGGATATATTGAGGTTCTGAGGCTCCTACCCCTCTATCTCTACCTGGAGGGCCAAAAAAGTGTCCTTTTGTGTGTTGACTTAAATATGTCATACAGGGACTTGCATGTATGTGCATCAATAGCTCAAGAACCTAACAAAAATACCTGACCTCTCCATCTGCCTCTATCAGTGTCCAAGTCTCCAAGGGTCTAACTTCATGCCCTCTGCTGACACTGGCCAACCAACAGATCAGACCTTTCTTGTGGATAAAAAAGGTCAGATTCCTCCTGCCTCAGTTTTGCCCAATGTCGTTGCAGCACTACAAAAACCTTCTGTACAACACCTCTACGTGTTTTTTAGAGGATGCTGAAAAAACACAGCAGGCAACACTTTTCCCTGAGAGCATAGAAAAAGGAACTTCTGGCCTTTTTCCATTAGTGGTGTATTGTGAGGAGCGGAACTTCTTGAATAGTCCTCAGATCATAAGAGATGTTGGCACTGGTCGAGCTTGACTGAAACATTACTCTCAGTTTCAGTTGTTACATGAACTGTTGGGGGGGTATCTTGGTATCTCTGGATTTTCCTCCCCTTGATGTGTGTGTAGCCCCCACATCTCTTCCTCATTTCTACGCTGCCCCCCCACCCCCCCCCCACCCCATCATGTTGTTTTTTTTGTCTCTGTGTTGGCTGTAACTCTCAGTGTGCGTCCTTAAACGTCGCAATGTCACGTTTCATGCTGCTTGGAAAGACTGCCCTCCATTCAGTCAGATGACCACTTGAACATGCTCTGACTGCTCTGTTTGCATGTGCGCTTGCTGAATGGCGACGAGCTGTCTCCATGTCACATAAGAATGGGGATCTTCATAGATCGGGGCCCTAAAAGAGTCTTTAACATGCGCCTGAAAGTGAAGGTGAGCAGTCACATCTCCAAGCTGGGTATTGCTTGAGTGGGTAAGTTTAAACTCAGATTGGTGATGTAGGCCACTTCATTTATTTTTCAAATTTTGTATTTTGAACTTAAGTAACTGTTAAATATAGGCCCAAAGTTGATAAGTTAATCGCCGCCATTACACTGTTTTCCCCACCCTGCCATTTTTGCGACAGGCGGCTTGCGGTTGATTCTTTGGTAACAGTAATTGTCTGATTGTGTGCTGTGCTCACTGATCTATTTCTGGTGACACTATTGTCTTGAGTTAATCAATGAACTATTATAAAAACACATTGCTAGTGAACAAAACAACCACACAGCCACCATGATGACATTCTGCACAGGTTCAGGTTCAGACTGTTGTGTGACCACACAAAGCGCTGTGTCACGGACAGTTTAGTCACCTGAAAGGCTTCTTTCTTTGTCCCTCTTTCCACCCCCCACCCACCCACTTTGGTTCTTTCTCCCCATGCGGAATGTGGAACTCTTTGGTTCCAGAGATCTGAGTCATGCCAGAGGTTTGTACCTGCTGCTGTACATCTGAATTCACATTTCCATCATCTCTGGTCTGGTTTCATGTCCCCTGTATTGTATGAATGGAACAGAAACGAGCACATTCACCGGCTCACATTTCAGCCATCACAATAGCAATTGAGCAGTGGCGACAGTGAATTCCAATGTAGTTGCTTGGTGGGGCCTCAGAAGATTGAAATTCTAATGAATAAAAGATAATCACTGCAGCAGAGCTTTTGTCAGGCGCTTTCAGCTCATTTTCAATTATAACCCCGTTTCCCTCGCCACCTCTGTGAATGCATTATGCTCAATAATATTTAAAGTGTCTCCCCCGCCTCCAAGACCTCGCAAGCAGCAGCCACGGAAAACGTCATGTCAGCTCTGAAAGTCTGAGGCTGGTGGGGATATTCACCTCCAATATTAAGGACTTAGTGTGAATATGCTCTCTGTGTGGGAGAACTTGCTGACAGAGCTGAGGGAGGAGTCAGATTCCAACCATCTGTGGCTCCTGTGTTTAACTTCTGAGACATTGGGCTGGGTGTGTGGATTCCACTGGGGGTGGGGGTTGGAGACTGGAGAAGGGGAGGTGGCAAGGCAACTGTACCGGCAGCAAGCAGGAACCCATGGCAAAAAAAGGGAAATATTCAAATGTGGGGGCAGAATATGATAGGTTAAAGACAAGCACAGATCAGTTACTTCTCTCCCCTTATCTAATGCTGGTGAAAAGAAAAACCCTGAACATTAAAGAGATGCTACCATGACAACAGCATCCCCCTTCTAGATTTAGCAGCAGTTTTAGGCGATGACTTGACTCCTTGGTTCAATCACATAGACGATCTGCTGCTGGTGTGTCAATGCCCAATACCACAGCTCACCTGTTGGACTCAGGGTCTCCACTGTTCAAGGCCACATCTTAATGGTGCATGTGACATTGAATGGTAGTATGTGTGACATGGTTCCTCCCCATTGTCCACCTCCCTGCCACAGTGAAAAAACATGCTTGATAGATCAGGTGGTGACCCCAAGTCGCCCATACACTAGAAATGAGCAGATGAGATCTCCAGAGGAACCGGAGAGAATCTGGGCAGTCTTGGCCTCTTGTGTCTGAAGCAGGAAAAATAAAGATGGCTGGGCGGACACATAGCCTTCACGATGGCTGATAATTAGCTGTAGCTGTGACTGACTTTACCTTGACACTCAGCTCAGAGGACTCTCAAAGTCAGCTTTTATTGGAGAAAAATATCAGAGCACAACATATATTCCAAGATAAAATACATTTTGTGATACTTGAGGACTGTAAAAAGAAAAACAGAAAAAGGCTTGATTTACAACAAACATTGACATCAGTTTACAAAAGCATCTCAGATAGGAAAATCCAACCAATACTGACAGATCATATGATATCAACATATACAGTATCTTCCCTTCACCCCCAGAAACAGTGGGATACATTCAGCACATGATCCCCATCCCTCTCAGCATGATTCTGAATAAAAAGAAATAAAAAAAAAGTTCAGTCGCAACGTTTTGGCACTTTGAGCCAATCATCAGTCGAGCAGCTGAAAAAAGTGTTACCAACTGAGAAACATTGTGGAATACATTGAAGCTCCTTTTCCTACATACATGAAAATTCGATTGTAATTCTCAATTACAAAACTCAGTTGATAAACATTTCAAGAAAAAAAGAAAAATCTTAGAGATTGTTTGGAATCCCTCAAACCTAGTCTCAGTCTTTTATAGAGTCAGACTTTATTTCTGACCTGTTAAATTCTTTATGAAAGTCACAACTTCATTCTTTTGCATTTCAACTTTACAGCTTTGCTTTATTAGAGAGTCTGGGTTTTTTCCCATCATTTTAACTGCATTCTTTGTCCTTTAAAGTGGTCCCAAATTTCCCTGGATTAAGTCAAAAATAACCATCATGTTTGAAATACAACAATTACCAGCCTATTTCAAGGTCTCCACCTCACTTAGAGTACAAAGCAGCTCGTTTAAGTTTTTTTGGCTTGAAAAATGCAAAAAAAAAATCTACAAATGAAACAAAGTCAAAACTTCCTATTCAAACCAGAAACAGCTTCAACATAAGCAAAGAAATGCTTAATTTTTAAGGTAATTACATCAAATTTTTAGTGTGATAAGATAATTGAACATGAAACAAGTCAGAGTCAGAGTAGGATTTCGTTTTTGTGCAGTGCACACACCAGGTTTTAAGAGTTTCAGTGATGGAGTATCTTAAATATCCACCCTGGCCACATTCCTACTACTTTATACCCACAGAGAGGCGGCAGAGGGACCCTGAGGACAGCGCGGGCCATTTTTTGATGGTCTTTAGCTAGTTTGGCTTGAACACAGGTGGGACCAGTCGGCTCAAGCTTCTCTCCCGATGTGACAGTTGAACCACAATAATGCCCGAGTGAGTGAGGAGAAAAAAACAAATCCAGAAACCAGCAATGTTGTGGATCCAATAATGGCAACAACTAACAGCAGTGATTTTATCAAATTACAGAAGGAAAAAAAAATAAAAATAAACACAAACATTTATTTTGCTGGGGACTTTTGATGAGACTTGTGTTACAGTTTTGGCTTAAAGAAAAAGAGCTGCTGACATACACAGAGGTTTGTTTTTCATGGCATCAGTTCCAACAGAGTAACAAACAACGTCTTCAGCCCAACACACACAAACTATTTTGTTTTGATCACAAAAACACATCATTGACATGCATACTGTTGACTTTATGCGACACCAACAACAATTGTAGAGCTGCTGTTCATCCAACCCCACTGTTGGTACACATCTGACTATTTCTCCAAAACTGTTTGAGGTTTAAAAGATGCAAGCGGTTGCTGTCATGACTGATCCTCCCGATGTCACAGCCTGGCCAATCAGTGGCCTCAATCAGCTGGAACTCCAACTAAAATTTAGGAGCTGAAAAGTATCTCGTAGCAGGAACTTTCTACTGAACAGAAATGCTGGAAACTGAAAAGAGTCAGGCTGATTAGGTGCTAGTTAACATCGAACTAGTTACTTGTTGAGTGGGGTGCTGTATAGAAGAATGATGCACTTCTCCTGCAGATCTGACCCTCTGAGACTGGAATGTGCTGGTTCCAGGTTCCGGAGGAAGGTCACACATATGTTCACTTCCTCTGTCTAGCAGTACAATGAACGTTTAATGGCTGCGTTCGATAAAAACATGGTATCGTTTGACATTTTGTGCAGTGTGGGGGTAAAGACATTGTTCACGCAGAAAAAGCTTTTCTCTGCCACTAAACCAACATTCCCTTCCTTTCATGTGCTTCAGGTGGAGTTCGATCGATTGTGTGTTAAGCCTCAGTAACTTGCCAACATCTACGCACGGAGTGCTATTCAAACTGAATAGTTGGTGACATTCAATATGCCATTTTATGGTGTATATCACTGAGTGTTATGGTATAAATGCTGTTTCTTCTTAAACAAATTGTACATACAAAGACTGTTCAATCTGAAGATATTACAGTTATTTGCATAAATAACCAGATAGCAACATTCCTTAAAAAAAAGCTCCAGAGTCTATGGAGTGTGATTGGCTCCCATGAGTAACTCTTCAATAAGAATCTAAATTTCCCTTTTTTTGTCCAGCAAAGGCAGCACCTGATGATGATAATGAAGATGAGGAGGAGGAGGAGGAGGAGTGTGGTAGGAGCTTTACATAATGTTCACGCCATGGTGTAGCCGTAGCTTCCACAGTGCAGCGCAACCAGCAGCCTGTCCCTCAGGACCTCCTGGCTCGGGTATTCTGGGAGTTTCAGCATGTTGATGCTGCAGAGAAGGTGGTACACAAAAAAGGTAAACAAAGGCCAGTTCAAACCTGTTCTAATATGTAGATTTCACCAGAATATTCCAACTGCCGCTGTTATTTGAAGGTGCAAATAGTTTTAAAAAAAAATTATTTGAATTTTTTGAAATATTATAAAATGACCCCCACTCAAAAATCAAATGTCTTTGATTTTCTTTTTGTTCTCTAATATCTGTGTAGAGAACAGAAAAAAACAGATTAAATTTGGTATGTTGACTTGATTTATGTTGCTGTTATCTGATGTGCAACCTGCCTTTTTCTACCATCACTTCTATAGTCACAGATTGAGTGGACTTTAGCGGTGCACGGGAGTGGGTTCACCGTTAATGTGAAGTGAAAAGCAGTGAAGACAAGTACTTCTGTAACAAACTGATGGCTGATTTACAAATGAGAAGAATGTTAACAAAAACCACCTAAGGAAAAAAAAAGGGGCTAGTGGTTAATGAGTGACAGATTGATGTTGGTGTCACAGCATTCAGGAGTCAGAATAAAGTCTTGGCCAGTCTGAATCCAAAACAATAAAACAGAGGTTACCAGGTGCTCGAGGTAGGCAGTAAGTTGGAAGTGTATGGCACCGCAGCAATGGTGAACTTCTGTAGGCCACTGCCACCCATCAGGTAGGCGAACCCCCCATGTGGAACCCTGGAACTGTGAAAAAGACACTTCTGACACGTAGCATGACAACTTGTAATTTGACATGAGCCTTTTCATCTTCTTTACCTGAGAAAAATGACTTTCTATGGAACCATTGACACCATCATAACTAGCATGAGAACTCCAAATCTGACATGGTAAGATATCACATTAAATAATAAAAAGCAACAACATGTGAAACAAATCAAGCAAACAAACCTTCCAGTGACAAACTGAAGCAGAAGCACCCGCTCCTCCTGAGTCAGGTTCCTCACCACCTCCCAAAACCACTGCAGAAAATAATGACACATTATGGGAAGGCTGAAGACAAAGCAGCGACAGTTCACCCAAAGGAGACATGTGTGCAGGTGCCCCTCACATTCGGGTGCTAGGCAGACATTTCAATCCCTTGGTTTCAGAACACACATCAGTTAGGTTCTAATGTGCAGTTTGGTCTCTAACGCCAACCCAGTCCTGGGTGTCCCTCATGTTCGCTAATGTGGAACTTATGCTCGTGTCAATTTGTTTTCTTTCCTCCATCGTGTAGAATTTCACATATGGTGGCAACAATTGGAAGTAGTGGGTGCATCTGGCTGTCACTCCCCATTAGGAGGTGAAAACTGAAGAGGATTACAGGCTGGATGCTGTATTACTTACTATGACTCTCGGAGCATATTTACAAGTGCCAATTAGACATATGGACATATGGACAGAGTGCACCTCTGCAGCTGCAGAATCATCTCAAAGGAATGATGCTTTGGCATATTATTTGCTCCCCAAAATGATCTACAAATGGACCTCCAGGTGTATTTCAGTGTCAACAGAACCCAATTAAGGTGAAAGGTAATGATGCTGCCGTTCAAGGTCTGGGCTTGGTACAGCTGTCAGAAGTGCGGCCCACCTGGATGACGGGCTCCTGAGTGTCATAACCACTGGTGTACTCCGTGTTCCTGCACCAGTCCTGCACATCGATCTCTGGCATCCCTGACAACAGAAGCTCCTGCACACACACACGCACACGCACACACACACGCACACACACACACAATGAAAAGAGTCAAACAGAGGCCAATCAGAAGTGCAGTACAAGTGTTGTTAAACAACATCACAAACTAGGCAGGTAATTTATGGGTAGAACTCTACTAATAGTGTAACACACACATCGCTGTCAGTGAGTGGAAAGATCATCCTGCGTGCACTATTGTGCATGACAAATTTGCTGAGGGGAAAAAAAGATGCTTTCATGGATAGGAGCAGCCTCAAGGTGACCCCAGATTCAACCACGTATCCCCCCCCCCCTCCCCCACCTCCCATCTAAAACAAGCAAGCACCTGGCAGGAGAGCACAGGAAAGGTAGCGATGATGAAAGGTGAAGGAGGAAGAGAGGCACCAACCAATTCGTATTCATCAAACAGCTGTATAAGCGAGGGTGGGATGAATGTGTGGAATCCTTGCAGGAAGGCGTTTATCTGCGGCTGGATGGCTCGCGTCATCCTCAGCTCGGTGACGAGCTGGACATACTCGGCCTGGGAGGGGAGGGGAGGGGAGGAGAGGAGAGGAGAGGAGAGGGGAGAGAGAGAGAGAGAGAGAGAGAGAGAGAGAGAGAGAGAGAGAGAGGACTTAACATTGTTATCTTTCATGTCCCTGGAAGCTGTTTTCTTTTTATTGGACAGTGCCATCTGCAGGAACATCACAGTACTACATCCCTTAATTAAGCACCTTCCAGGCAAAAAAAAGTGGAGAGAGAGAGATCAATTGCTCATCAGAGTCCACCTCCACCCAGGGGGGGCTGGAGAGCCGTCATTAGCACAACCTCCAGCCACCACAATGCAGCACTACAGCAGCAAACACTCGACACATGAAAGAAGTGAAACTCTCGCCAAAGTGTGAGAGATTAAAGTCACGATGATATCGAAGAGTAAATCAGAGAAAGAAATTATCCTGTCGACAGCTAATGTATCACTTGATTATTGTTAAAATAGCTGCTAGGTACATAATACTGAGGCATTTGATGGAGCAGGTTTTTTACAATCTAAAAGTTTCCACTTCGTTTGAAAACCTGCTTTTAAAGGCCTTTGGTGGTTGCACACATTGGATTAGATCTTTGAGAGAGAGAGAGAGAGAGAGAGAGAGAGAGAGAGAGAGAGAGAGAGAGAGAGAGAGAGAGAGAGACAGCGAGAGCGAGAGCAAGAGAGAGAGAGAGAGAGAGAGAGAGAGAGAGAGAGAGAAAAGACCTTGTTGTCCTGGGTGACCAGAATGCTCGTTCCTCCAGGTTTCAGTGGCACCTCCTCCATTGCCCCAAACACATCGGTTTCCACAGAGAAGGTGAGCTCCAGGCCCAGATCACTGATGTCATTGTCCAGGATCCACTGCAGATTCTTGGCGTACTCCGGATCGATGGACGACACATCCTGATAGTTCACAGGGATCCCTGAATGAAACAAACACAAATGGGGATAAAATTGTATTATTAATGCAAAGGCACTTTCTCTGGAAAAATCAAAAACATGAAAAGCACAACAATAGCTTTGATAACGACTAAAAAAGTTCCAACTGTTGAAACTGTTTTACATTCATATTAATATTAGGAAAAAAACATTTTCAATATTTATAGATATTTTTCATTATTTTTTTCCATTTGTTTGACAGTTTTTCGATAACACACTTTGTTTGAAATACTGGAATAAATAATAGAATGAAACACTATAACAGGGTTGAAATGTTATTGTTCTGCTGATATTTAGATTTATATTTCCAATTTCTGTCAATGCATCAGATGCTATGACGAGAGCTGCAAAAAGGCTCAGAACTTGTCAATCATGTTGCTACCTTGATTGTTATCGATGGAGGAGAGTCACCTCTAAATGGTTAGAAAAAGTGAAAGGTAGGTTTTATGATGTTAGCAGGGTTGTTGGTCTAAGATAATCTTAGTGTTGTAAACACACAATACAGCTTATGTCAGTTTTCTTTTTGTTTTCACAAATATTCTTTTTTCATATTATTTTTCAGAATTTTTTTTAAATATTTGTGTTACTTTATTGTTGGCGTTCTACAATGTTCGGCTACTTTGACAGGATAAATAGCTCATTTGGGAGAGCACTCGAGTGAGGATAAAAAGGTCCCTGGTTCAATCCCTGTGCGTTGCTTTGGACAAAAGTGTCTGCTAAATGAAACTGTAAAACTGTACTTTGGGGGGGCTTTGTTATCGTGATATTAAAAACCTATCATAATAACCAAAAATCATAGATCTCCACCATCATTGACAGGTACATGTTTTGTTTACCCAGTATGTGTTTGTAGAAGGAGCGGGTAAAATAGATGTTGACCAGCTGCCGGTGGTAAAGAGCCAGGCCCAGAATCTGACCCGCGAAGCGGAAGTAGTTCAGGTGGTCAGGGTTCACCGAGGAGTTACTGTTGGGCTGAAATGTTGTACCTGCAGATAGAGCACACACCCAGTCACTCCATGATGAGGGGTGCTGGCTACAGAGTGGTCACTGTGAGGACAGCACACATACCATCAGCTGACTGGGTGAACAGAGCATAGTCTGGGTTGATGATCTCGTTGGAAAGGATGTCGAACCACTCCCGGACCACGCCCTGCCCCTGCAGCACAAAACAAAACGGGCTCTACAAACAGGCCACAGCTCCACTGCCAATGAAACACCGAGACTGCCTGGCCATTGGCTGACAGCTGGATCAGGTTTGTCTATGTGTACACTTACCATGCCCTCCTCGCCATGGAATCGAACGGCGATGCCCTGTTTGAGTTTCTCATTGGTGGACTTGGAGACCATCTCACAGCTGCTCCTAAAAATGGAGTCTGTCAGAAACACACATACATTTATTCAGCTTGTTTTCTAAAGACAACTTGCAACAAGTTCAATTAAATATCCCTGTTTGTGCATGTTGACACTCTTTCCATCATTCATAACAACCAACGATAGTACAACATCTTTGCAGGCATACGCATATAAATGCTTACTATTCAGCTCATAGCAATTCGGGCCTTTAATTTGGTTCAAACATGAGACATGAAAGTAGCAAGCAAAAGGGAAGGTAAAGGTCCATCAAAGCTCCGTCATTGGATGACACATATCTGCAACAACTCCTCTTAAGTTTGTAACTGCAGTGCATGGACTGGTTTTATCAAGGTTTCAGCTTGTGACGGGGGTGGGTGGATGATGAGGTGGTGCTGGTGATGAGGACCGTTTGTACCTCTGTGGATGAGCAGAATATCATTCTCGTTGACTGGACGGTGAACCATGTCAGAGTCGGGCTGACCGGCTAGCAGATGCTCGTAAAACCATTCAGAGCGATCCTTGAAGGGCTGAGGGAAAGGAAGGGGGGACAGCAAGACTTTATCCTGGGGTGCATTTGACTTTGCTGAACTAATTACTGCTCCTCTGCACTCTCAAATATCCAATTGTGGCTTCCTCTGTCTCTGCTGACAGCTTAGGAAACTAATACAGAGCAGCGATGCTCATGTGGAACAAACCAGGCTGGGCTTTGTTTGCATAATTTCTGCTTTTGCTCTGTGAGCATTAGAGGTAAAGTGAAAGATGAGCATGGAGGAGGGAGCACACTGAGAGAGGAACCCAGGAATGGAATCAAATTCAGCAGGTTAAAGTCTGTAATTAAAAGGAGGCGCCTCCTCGGCAGCGGGCCATAATCCACGCATAAGGAGACTCCGATGTGATGCCACAAATATGAATCCCAAGGACAGAGAACTCTGAGCGGCACTTTAAATTCATGAGGCCGTATAAATGGAACTTAAGACAAGAGTTATCAACATGTAGTGGAACACTGTTAAACCATCCAGCAGTGCAGGCAGGGAGACTTTCGAAGTCTCTATGGACCAAACACACCAGCACTCGTGAGACAAAGATGATGCAGTTAAATGGCTTGGAAGCGACACTTTAGGCTGAATATAAGGCTAAAGAATGCAGATGAGCAGCCGGTTGGGCAGCCAGTTCGGGGATCTGGTAAAACTGGGGCATTTAAATCAATTCCGGAGACTATTACTTTGGTTCGAAAGAGTTTGGATGAGCTTTCATAGCTGCTCAATGACGTAACTTTCTGACAAAAGACACTTTGTTCAGGTTATAGAAGGCCAAATAGCTCTGGTGTGAATGATGATCTAATAATAAAAGATTCAAAAAAGGTTCCAATTACAGCTCTGCAATAAAGGGTTCTCAAGATCTAGGCCGTTTAACAGGAGCTTTTCACCGAACTGTCTGACGATGACAGCCAAACAGGAGAAAGCCAGTCAGCATGTGGTTTCTTCTGGCCTTCTAATGAGACGAGCACTAATTGTGGTGTGAGCATAACTCAGCTGTTTGACTGACGGCAGGATGCTGCCGCCAGGGAAAGAAAAGTTTGATTCGGAGGGGGAGAGAACAAAGACTCGCTGGAAAGCGATTCTGGCCTAAAATTCACACAACCACAGTTCAGAGAAAAAGTTGTTGAACAGCTGCTTTTTGTTCATTTTCCTTGATTTTGTTTGCATTAAATGTCCACCCTTCATTAGATGTGAGCAGCTGCATTCTGGCTGTTTTCAGCAAAGTGAATGTGGTCAATTCCAAAACAAACACTCCAACTTGGCAAAAGCACCTTTTGGCTATTTTCAATGGCACTAGCTTCATTTGCAATGAACGCATAAAGACAGACTGAAAGGACAGAAAGAACAACCTGTCATAGCTGCACCTGGTACCAACAACAGTCCAAGGGAGGAGCACTGGTACTTGGATGGCCTGAGCCAATGCTGAGAAAATTTAACCTCAACTTTGTGGATGGGTTGAAATCCTCAGCGATGTCGTACCTGACCCTTAATGATATGCATGAAGCGAGACATCAGCTCCGGACACTCCAGGAGGAAGTGGAAGTGGTTAAAGATGATCTTTGGATTCCTGGATAGACAGAGAACAGGAGAGATGAGTGCTTGAAGATGATGCCGGCCATAACGCAAAGAAGAATGAGCAGTGGGGCAGAGGTCCAGTCTCTGATTTGTCACTAAGAGTCTCTGCACTCACCTGGTTACAAAACACTTGAGCACCTCGTCATGCTTGCAGACAAACTCGATGAAGCGGGGGGACGTCATTCTTGGAAGTTTAAAAAAAAAAAAAAGAAGGTAGATCAAGGAAGCAGCAGTGTAAATAATGCCAAGCATCATGAATGCTGAGTGGAAGCAGGGTGAAAAGGGCAGCAGCTACTAAAAACAGACAGAATGATAGCTCCTCGAACCAACATGTCAATAACAGCCCTCTGCTGTGTCTTCATCAGGAGGCATCTTTAATGATCTAATTGCACATAATTATAGAGCCAGACAGGCGTTCACACAATGAGATCAATGTGGCTGCAAACTGGATGTAAATGAGACATAAGTGGTCACAGTAGGTGCCGTCCCACTTCTGACAAATTACCCTTGTCGAGTCGAAAGCACAACCCCAGCTATATAAAAGTTGGGATGTGGAGTACAATTACAAGGGAAAACACAATGCCTCACAAGGATAACAAACATGTAGCAGGAAAGCGTAGAATAATTGAATGCTGCGAATGAAAAATGCTCTTGAATTTGAAGAAAAATGCTCATTTTATATTTGACTCCAACAACACTTATCAGTGGACCACACTTTCAGCTGACGGATGAGAGTTGAGCACAAACCCTTGTGGCATCTGGCAGGAGCAGCACATGTAGAACGCCTGGATGACAGCGCTGAGCCGGTTGGCCGTCATCGAGATGACGTCTTCCCCGTCAGCCTCCATGACGATCGGGTGGTCCAGCAGTGAGGGGAGCTTGGTTCCAGTGCCGGAATGCTCCGACTCACGCTGTTTGAGAAGCAGCGAGGCGATCTCACTGCTGGAGGGTGGAGATGAGGGGTTCTTTGTGTTTCTCTCCAGCTCTGTGGAGATGAGCACCAGCCACTCATCCAGGGAATGCCAGAGCAACTCCAAAGGCTACACATGGACCAATGGGGGAGAGGGGGAGAAAAAAGTGGCATGTGAAGACATCACACCAGACGACTAATCTCAGCATTCCTCCAGGTTAAACAAATTGATGCAAGCTTCTACTTTCGAACAAATGTTACATCAAACAAGTACAGAAAGAAGCTAAAGTCAAGCAAAAAGAGTTTTGTTCTTAGCTGAGCTTTAAACGACCTGAGCATCCTGCGTCAACACTGTTTTTCTTCTCACAGTCAAAAAAGTTTAAAATGGCAAAAAAAAAAGACATTTTCCCACGATACAAAAATACTAAGCAAAAGCGAGCAGACAAAAAAGTGGTTGAAAGTTCAGAGGACCTGAGGCGCTGGATAAAAAGAGAAATAAGTCATGACCAACAGCATTTCTAGGCTAAATGATAATCATAATATTGGTTTCTGTTTTAAAAGTCCCTTTGTCTTTACAAAGGTCACAACAGAAAGAGTTGACTCCAACCATCACTGGGCAAACAGCTGCCAGGTGATATCTGAACAGGATGCTGTCCATGACTGTAACACAGAGAACATCATGCACATACATCACTTCTATGTGCAGCTTATGGAAACTGCTCTGCTTGTTTCCACTCAGCTCAGCTCTCCTTCGTTTTTAGGTGTTTCCATTAACACATTGGGCAGGTGGTCTCACCTCAGGCTGAGGTGACAGGAACTGACACCAAATACTTTATTTAGTACCCAATTAGACCTGGTTCCACAGTTGGTTGCCATTAGGCAGCCTTCACATCAGAAAAAAAATATTTCGATCTACAATTAAAATGATAAGTCCCAAAGTAGATCAATTGGCACAAAAGAGTTTTTTGTTTTGTGTTACCAACACCACAGGACACCAGTCAGCGAGTATAATGTCACTTTGCCGTGACCTGTGATGTTGCATTGCGCCTGTGTGGGTGAAAAATAATGCAATGCTCTTTTGTTTAGATAATAGATAATAGCATTTTAGATAATATATTTTTGTCATGGAAACTTTCCATGGTGCTGAAAAAGTGACAGCGACAGACTGTAGGACTCAAATCAGCCACAAAGTGATGGGAATAAATGAGTTAAGACACCATCTTGTCCAGTAGAATGCTTTTCAAGAGCCTTTCATTAGGAACTCTGTTTTGTTTCCTCTATCAACACGGTAAAATGTCAACATTTTGAACAAGTAGGGACTATAAACCTGCCTCAATGTCTTCTATTGTTGTTTTTGTATCAACAACTGATGACCTTTGGGTCGTGTTGCTATGGTGACCCTACCCTTGTTAAAATGAGGAGCTATTGTTATGGAAAAAACACACACACAAAAACAAACAAGTAGAGTCAAGTTGAAGCGCGAAGAAGTGCAAAATTTGTTTGATAGAAAAGCATCAGCAGAATCACGAGTAGCATCCTTCGTCGCCAGGACAAAGCAGGAAAACCTGCACAGGCAAAGGGACAGGCACTGAAACAGTGTTTCCATAGATGCTGGTTACAACTTGGCCCTTAGTTGGGGCCATGTTGTGGCTTGGTCCTCGCTCTCTGACCTCTCAGGAGGTCGTTACAAAGGGGAGAGGAGGCCAGGCAGCATTCTGTTTGCAAGCGGGACGCTGCGGTAGTGAGAAACGACAATGATGATCCATTGACATACAAACTCGACAGGCACTGGGAGACTTTGACATTCAAAAGACTACAAATCAGTACTTCCTCACACCTGTTGAGAGAAGCAGCATGAGAATGATGCTAACTGGGAAAGTGGCAAAGTGCCCGAGCTGCTAGCTCCTGTACGACTTGAGGAAATCAATAAAAACATCACCAGTATGTAAACGTACACCGACATACATAGAGCCTCAGTACGTATACATCACACTGGAGCCTCCCTGTGTCTTCACTCGTCTCTTCCCATTGTTCACTCGTCTCTTCCCCTGTTCAGGAAAGACAATTGGGCTTGAAGCTCAAAACAGCTCCACCTTAGCTGGTCCATGTAAGATGCTTTTCAGGCAGCCTGACAGCGCAAATAAGACCTGGCGCTATGACAGCATCAGCCAAATCCTCAGTGTGAAAGGTGGTATGGCTTCTGTGGGCTTAAGTACTTCAAAGTTTGAAATAGTTTTGAGACAATATTTAATTCAGAAAATTCTTTTTGTGGTATCGAATATGTACAGAGAATGGTGGAAATCCACTGGCACTGGAATCGACAACTGAAATTGTGGCATCGCCATAAGCCTCCTTGTATCAGGTGCACACTTCACACGAGCTGATGGAGAAAACTTTTGCACGCATCAAAGAAGCCAAGTGAGCATTTTCTATGCCCTCCATTGCACCCTGGTTCACTTATCTGTGCTGTCTGTCCACGATCTACCAAACACTTTGACCCTTGTGTGTCCAAACCTCTTATGGCAGGTTGTGACTTGGGTTTCATCCATCGCCGAGCAAGCAAACAGAGGCGGGACCACAAGTCACTTTAAATCACCAAAATGTAAACATTTCATCACCTCCAGTCGAACTGATCGATGCAACAAACTACAAGTATTCACTGTGGATCTGGGATGGACAGAGGGAGCAGAGTTGAAATGGCATGCCTTTGGCTGCCACTGTGTTGTGCAGTTGTGCACAGAGGCACCAAAAAAAAAAGCAGAGAAAGTGCAAGAGCGGAAGGAGAATAGGACCAAGGATAGTGTATTATACATACAGCACAAGTCCCAGCCAGCATCCACTTTACTTTTCTGTTGTGTGCAGAGTCGGGGTGCTTGTAGTGTGGACAGTCTGCACGGGCCTCACACTTTGGGCTGCAACTGGACAGCTACATACAGCAGATGTGTGTTGTTTATACACATATACCTTGTATACAAAGATGAAATGACAAGTTCAAATGGAGTTAATCGGTTATTGAGAGCAGTAGCGGATTAGAATGGAGGGGCCCTGCAGCCTTTCACATTACACAAATCACACCAAAGCAGTGCGTCTATGCTATCAGGATCAACTGCAGAGTAAATCTGAAAAAACTGACCGTTTTGTGATGCTCCACACATAAATTTCCACTCCTGACAAACAGTCAGTGCTGATGTGCGACTTGGTTTTGGTGAGACTTATCACAGTGAACGCTCGAAACAGCTCATACTGACCTTGAATACCTGGCTGCGGGGAGTCTTGTTGCCGTTGTAGCCCATGTCATTGCCATTGTTGGGAGAGGAAGGTCCAAGACGAAACACGTGGCAGAAGATTCGAACGATCCTCAGCAGACTCTTCATCTGAGCTTCGTAACTGCTGGACAGACTGAGGGGAGGGGGCAGGAGGGGAAATACACCCATCCATATCTTAGATACTGCAGAATGTGGCAACTTGATGCTCAGATGAAGAAAAAGCAGCTCAGACAGCAAGCAGGTGAGTGTTACATATGACTTAGAGATGGTGTGACTTCCGGAAGGATTTGGATCCACAATATTTAATAATCGACTTCAGCAACAGGAAGTGAACCATCTTCTTTCCTGAAAAACCAGCTCAGGTAGATGCAGATGGAACATATTCACAATCTGGCCAAAAATATCCAAATGCAGGATTTGTACTTACAATAAAAAATATATATGTAAACAAGTATAATGTAATTGCATCCATAGACTTTGAATATGGAGTTGCTCCCCTTTTACAGCCAAACCAGCTTTTCACATGACATATGTGGGAATTTGTGCCCAATATAATTTCCACTTCATTCCACAAACTTTTGCCACAGAGTTGGAGGCATAAAACTGTCCCGAGGTAAGGCATAAACATGAACCTTCCCTGGAGATAAGAGGGCCAAGTCTGAAACAGCCCTGCCATGACCAATCCTCCTTCAGACTTCACAGTCAACTCGATGCAGTCAGGCTCGTGACATTCTCCAGGCGTCTACCACCAAGATCGAAACAAAACTGCCCCATCTGGGTGCAAACATGGGGCCTACTTAGTGTGAGGCGCGAGTACATGCCACTGCACCCACATGCAGCCCTACATTTAAAAAACGCAAGACATTTTCTGAAGGAAAAAATGCCAACATGGTGCTTTATGTACCTGAGAAGCTTGTGTCCATTGGTGGTCGCCACTTCGGCAAGACTGGTCAGGATCTTCTGGTAGTGATTGTCACTCTGCTGAGAGACGTGCTCCAGAACCTGCCTGAGCTAAAACACACACACACACACACACACACACACACACACACACACACACACACACACACACACACACACACACACA
>JAUESE010000010.1:18041755-18059784 GCA_032274725.1 Malacoctenus triangulatus
TCGGATCTCCTCGCCTGTCCTCTGCTGTTCACGTCTGCTGGCTCCGACCCACGTCTGTCTACTGACCACGTCTCCGTACGTCCTTCGTCACCCCTGTCTGTGGCCCTCGACCCTCGCTTCTGTCCTGACGTCTCCACTGCCTGCCTTAGCTGTGTCAATAGACCACTATTGAACAGAAGAACGCTCTCGGCGTGTATTTGGGTTCGGGTCCTCATGACACACTCTTTCCTTTGTCTTAATTATTTTGTTCTTTTCTCCAGTTAAAACCATAATGTACTGATATATCATTTGCTGCAACATTCTTATGGACCTTCTGGTTGAGTTTCTGTGGATTAACAATTTTTAATTTGAATATTTAACGGGGTTGTGCAGAGTGAGCTAATTTGGCATCATGCTCGCTGAAACTTTTTTTTCCTCACTTCCCTCTTTTCCATACTGATGTCAGGAGGTCGTGCTCTGCGTGCCGCGGCCGTATAATGCCCAGACAGTTTCACATGGGATGTGAAGCCTTCTTTTAGTTATGTGAAATTATTTTTTTTTACCTTTTTATAGTGTTGAAACTTGCAGTGTGGCTCGGTGTGTGTGACGCCTGTGTGATTTTTCTTTTATTCTGAAGGTATGTTGGTTCAGCTCGTTTGTTTTCCAAAATATATATTTTTCCACTACAAGAAAAAAGGATTGTTAATGTGGGTGAAATGGTTTATTTTTTTACTGGGAAGTGGGAAATATTTAATGTATTTTCATTGCATTGCTCATAGTGTGAGCTATACACTATTGTGTAATATACAGTGGCAAAAGAGCAGTGTGAGCTCTGAACTGAGTGTGGAGACTTGCAGTGTGGCTCAGTGTGTGTGAGACGCCTGTGTTTTTCTTTTATTCTGAAGATTAAAAGCCCCATCAATACTCAACACTGGTGTGTGCTGCACTTGTGCACTACACAACACAACACAGAAAACTGCCTGCAACAAATAGTGCCATGACCCAGATGCTTCAGATCAGCCACTGCACATTGCCGAGGTCAAGCTGTGAGCAAGTAAGCGCATCATGCTGGGCCCAGGAAGAATCCAAGGATCAGAGTCATTGTTTATTGTGTTTCTTGAAAAAAAAGAAAATAATAATTTAAAAAGGAAGGATTGAGAAAGAGAAAACTTATTTTTATTAAAAAAAAGGAAAAGAAATCATCCCCATTCTAGATTTTCCCTCCCAATTCAGAAACTGTTGGTCATCTCTACACTGGTTTTACAGTGTAAAACTAGCCAACTGTTTGATCATTTTGTATCTGCCATATTATTTTGACTGCCCTGTATTGAATTAATCTAAACTGCAATGGAGTTTACGCCAGTTTCCAGCATTAGGAGGGGTAGAAGCCTCAGATATGCAAATCTCCCAGACGGAGAACGGGTTGGGCAGCTAAGTTTTGGGAGTGGTCTAAGTGTGGGTGGGGCCAGATCTGGAGAGCAGCCTACACCTGAAATGAAGCCCAAGTCTTCCACCCCACCACCACTGATGGCGGTACTGATATCACCTTAGAACAGATATGTGGCCTGCTGGGAGAGTTGGGGACGCAGATTGGTGACTCTATTGCTAATTGCTTAGGCAACCAGACATCACCCCTCATAAGAGGCTCTCCACCCCCCACTACTCCTCAATTGCTGAATCCCTCACCATTCTCACCTGTTATGTCCCGACTGAGTGTTTTGGTGAAGCCAGATGCTAAAGAACCAGCTGTGTACCGATGAGACGGCACAGACAAATACACTGTCCAAGAGTGGATAGATGTGATGGACACATATCTGAACAAAAAGAGCTGCTCCACTATGGAACAGGTGGATGAGATCCTTGGTCACCTGTTGGGACGAGCAAAGAATATCATCAAGGTAGGACTGAAGAGTAATTCATACAAGGCTGCAAATCCTGAAATAATATATGACATCCTAAGAAGATATTTCAGCAACTGTCCCATGTCCAGTTTACCTTTGGTGGATTTCCACGCTACGAAGCCAGATGTGGATGTGGAAATCATTGGATTTCTTGCTCAAAGTGTGGCCAAAAACACCCAACTGTGCTTCATAAGGTCAGTGCAGCAACGACAGATCAGGCTGAAAGAAGCATTAAGGTGACTGTGGGCTTACAGGGGCTGGTGAGATGGATTGCAAGCTTCCTATTGTGCCGGTCAAAGTGCAGGTGAAGAAGGGAAATAAAAACATTCAAACTTGTGCTTTTTTTGGATCAGCGAAGTATTGCAGTGTTTTGTACTGAGAGTCTGAAGCAGAAGCTCAACTTGTCCGGGAAGAGAGTCAACATTCTGCTCAGGACTATGGGGCAGGAGAAGGCAGTCAGTAGCTCCATCGTGCCTGAGCCGGAGGTGGCAGCTCTGGAAGATGAAACCTTCATTGAGTTGTCAACGGCATTCGCACAGTTGTCGATGTCATAGAGTAAGGCAAACATTCCAACAAGTGAGGATCTGACATGGTGGCCATATTTGAAGCAAATCTCCTTACCTCAAATTAAGGCTGGAATTGGACTGCTGATTGAAACAAATGTCCCACATGCCATGGAACCACTAGAAGTCATCCACAAAATGGACCCTACACTATCAGGACAGTGCTGGGCTGGACGGTAAATGGATGGTGGAGAGGCCAATGACAGTGAGCAGCCTGTAACTGTGAAAACTATGTCCATTGTGAATTTAGATGAACTATGGCAGCAGCAATTTAAGATGGATTTTCCAGAATCTGCTGTGGAGAAACAGGTGGATCTGTCTAGAGAGGACTTGAGGTTCATGGACATGGTCACAACTTCAGTCAAACATATTGATGGGCACTACCAGGTTGCCCTGCCTTTAAAAAATCTAAGCATCAGCATGCCAAATAACGGGAATGTGGTCATACAGCGCCTACATCTACCTACACAGGTTTGGTATATACCGCACCATGGTGTTTATCATCTGACAAAGGGGAAATTCAGGGTTCTTTTTGATTGTGGTGCCAGCTATAAAGCACAATCCCCGAATGAAGAACCGTTGAAAGGCCCAGATCTAACCAGCTCACTCATCAGAATTGTAACGAGGTTCAGGAAGGAACCTGTGGTCATAATGGCTGACAAAGAAACTATGGTTCACCATGTACGAGTGCTCAAAGCAGATTCCGACCTGCTGCGATTCCTCTGGTGACCAGAAGGAGAACTGAGCCAAGTTCCATGTGAGTATAGGATGAGGGTGCATCTTTTTGGAGCTACATCTTCCCCTAGCTGCGCCAACTTCGCCTTCAGAAAATGTGCAGAAGATTTTGGGCATGAGAACAAGGAGGAAACGGTGAACAAGCTGCAGCACTGCTTCTATGTGGATGACTGTCTGGTGTGAGTTGCAACAGAGGAGGAAGCACAGACTCTCTGCCAGGAGCTCATGTATCTGTGCTCTAAGGAGGGGTTCTGTTTATTTAAGTGGCACAGCTACAGACCAAAAGTACTCAAGGTTGTCCCAGAGACACGCAGAGCTAAGGGCATTTGGACCTGGATTGAAAGTTTGTGCCCCTTGAAAGAGTGCTGTGTGTGGAGTTTTGTATCAGGTCAGACACCTTTAAATTCAAAATTGTGTGGAAGGACAGACCACTTACCCGTAGAGGCCTTCTTTCTGCTGTTAGTTTCGTGTATGACCCTCTAGGTATGTTAAGTCCCCTTGTTCTGACAGCAAAAAGGATCTTGAGGGATTTGTGCAGAAGAAGAGTTGGTTGGGATGATACCAGAGGCTGTCTCCAAGGAGTGGCTTAAGTGGGTGCAAGCGCTCCACCTACTGGACAGCTTCAAGCTCCCCAGATGTTTGAAACCTCTTAGGTTTGGAAATGTTATTTCTGCAAAATTACATAATTTCTGTGATGCCTGTGAAGAAGGCTATGGTGCAGTTACTTACCTGCTTGTAGAGAATCAGCACCTCCAAATGCACAGTGCTTTCATTACGGGAAAGGCTCGTGTTGCTCCGCTGAAGACAGTCACTACCCTGAGGATGGAACTGATTGCTGCAACAAATGGCCAGCCGCATGGACTTCTTGTAGAAGAAAGAGCTCCATATGCATCTGGAGGAACCTGTGTTTTGGACAGTACAGCACCCCATAATTCCTGGATTATGGGACGTGTCTTGCACAAGACCGCTTGAGGCTCGGGGGCCTGAGTCCATGGGCTGAGCATCCCGAGGCGGTGTGAGGTCCGTGTTCCAACTCGACGGATCACCGGTAATGGCCCCTGTCACGTCGGAGCCGGTATTCCCGGCATTGGGTTGTTTGTGAATGGAGCCCAAAGCGGGTGGTAAACTCCATCTAAGGCTAAATACAGGCACGACCCAGGCCTCTGAGCCCCGAGCAGTCTTCCGTACACCACATTTCCCGCCTCCACCCGCCGGGCGAGGATTCGGCGCCCTCTTTGCTTGTTGCAACTGAGGGAATCCTTGTTAGTTTCTTTTCCTCCGCTTAGCAACATGCTTAAATTCAGCGGGTTGTCTCATCTGATCTGAGGTCGTAGTTGGAGCATGCACCCGCGCAGTGTGGCTCCCCTCTCGGGGAGGCTCACGGGCTTTGGCTGCGTGAGGGAAAAATGGGGGAACCCCGTCATCCAAGCGCCTCCGTGACCCGCCGTTTCGAGGCCGCGGGCAGCGCAAAGGACTGACGTCCACCAGCAGCTGCGCCCCGACCTGAGCAGATCAGTTTAAATGGCAATGTTTATGTTTCTACATCTTTGTGCGATAAAGTTGCATCAACTGTTTAAAACACAAGAAGAAGGAAGTCCCGCAGTGGGACTGGATTTGAGCTTAAAATCCAGCCAATCAGATCAATCAGAAGAGAGATGCCCCCAAGTGACAAATACACCCACTTAGACAGACAAATACGCCCACTGAACACAGCGAGGGTGCAGAAATTTACAGCGAGAGGGTGCAGAAAAGTGGAGGGGGTGCGTATTAGCCTCACCGTGTGCCCCTGAAGAGAGCTTTGCACTCTCTCAGTTGAGAGCTTTGTGCGCCTGTGAAGAGAGCGGTGACAGCTTTGCACGCCCACGTAGAGAGCTTTGCGCTCTTGTGATTTATGGCAGCAATGTGATGCATACTTATGTGATAAGAAGAAGAGCCAAAGAGTGATGCTGGAGTCCCGGAATAACTGTCGTAGACAAACTGTACATCAACGGTCAGTTATTCTACGACAAACTGTTATGTGACCAGATAAAAACGAACTATCCACATACATAATAGATGCTGGGGCACAATGTTCCGTTGATATTTTCATATATATTTAACGCAGCCACAGTTGGTTCGGGGACACGGTGACTGCCAACAGCAGCAGAGCATCTATGCTTTGCCATGCTCTAGCGACTCTCTTAAAGTTGTCAGAGATCCCATCCAAAAACTGTTCAGCTCGGAGTGACAAGACAGAAGACCCAGATGTGTTGTCTTCACGGGGGCTTCAAATAAGTAGACAAGGTGTGTCATGTAAACTTAGACTGTTTACTATAAACTTGCAGCATACACAGACAGTACAGCATTACCCCATGGCGACATGACGTGCACCGTCCTGGCCTCCGCCGACTGCTTCCTATTACTGTTGCATGCTGGGTATTATAGTCCTCGTCTTGTTGCACACATAACACCACACCAGAAAATTATTTCTATGGATTTGTGAAGAACATCGTCAGAGATGCTTTTAGTGATCAGGAGAGTATGAATGCAATCAGACATTGTAACAAATGCATGTGTTTAGCAGAAGATGTAGCTGCTCATGTTAGCTGCTCATGTTAGCCACTCATATTAGCTGCTCTGTTAGCCGCTGTTTACATATAGTTGATCACCAGAATCCGACTTACTTCTCTCAGCTTAACATTTTTCTAGAGATGCGGTATTTTCGGGTCAGCCCAGCCTGCTGTGAAACATCTGTAGTCATCCTTGCCTGTGAAAGCATTCTTTCTCCCGTGTATGAAGAGGGGTTCTTATGTATCTGATGGATGTAGCCGATGTCATCTGTGTGAAAACTTCTGCAGGGACTCTGTTCGGAATGCACCCAATAAAAAAGATTTTTTTCTGTTGAATCTTTTCAGTACTCAGTGATTAAAATTATGCTACACATACTTTGTCTCTGCCATCATCTCATCCATTCTCAGGTCAGGATGAAGCTGCATCACTCTCTGCAATCACTCGAAAGCAGAGACCATTTTGATCCGAGTTTTGTTTGTTCCTTTGTGTGCAATAGTCCTCTTTTGTCCCGGCAGCTGGCCTTGGTCGCTCATTTTAGGTTGTTTGTTTGTTTGTTTGTTTGTTTTCTCCCCAAACCTATGAAAGCCATTTTTACCGCTCTGTGAGGCTGGAGTGGAGACAGCATTCGGTGACTGGAGAGGAGAGGGGAGGGGCGGGTAGTTGACGGAGTGACAGATAATTGACACAAATCTACAAAAACCATTAATTCAGGCTGAAACGTACAACTGGTCAGAAAAACATGAATACATAATAAAGGGTGCATTTTTGTCCTCCAGCACTTGGTGCATTCCTTGGATTTTAATCCCACATGTCTATTAGGCAAATTTTGAAATTACAATAGAAAAAAAGTCTAAAATTGCAAAAAAGGTAAGCATTCCTTTAATTTGAACAATTTCAATACTGTAGATGACCATTTCAGAATGAAAACAATTGTCTGCATACAGCTTGAAATGATAACACATTGGGAGGTGTTTTGCAACTGATACATTTTAAAGACTCAGCAACTTAGGGATTTGATGGTCTATGTGTTTGGCTTACTACACTTTACAATCACAAAAACATATGAGAAGTATAAATTTGTCATTTTACAAGCTATTGGACAGTTCCATCTTCCACCTAACACAATGGGCTTAACTATTTTTCAGTAACAATGTTGCAGCTGTTAAAACTTCCAAACAAAATTACAACTAAATACATTATTTGAAGCCTTTTAAAAATGAGCTTAATGAAAACATGAACTTCTGAATTTATGAGCTCCAGTAAAACCTGCATCCAAGTATGATGTGTCGTGGGACACAATATATTAATCTTATATTCCTTCTAAAATCATGTGTCTTCTTTATTTCACAAAGAGGCAACTTACACAGGGTTTAAATGCTGTATAACAATCTTACATTAGCCAATAGTAGAGATGGAAGTCAACAGTTGCATGTATCTTTGTTTATTTCACAAAGCAGCAACTTATACAGAGTAAAATCGCTAATATGTTTGCTAAACTTAGCGCGTATAAAACTGTCCAAAATAAACGATTTGTCGCCCCGCCGATATATCCACTCTCACCCAAGCACTCAGCTCTGAATGAAATGTATATACCGTGGGAATCTGTGCACAGTGTGATATGTGGTAACAAAAACAGTGTTGTGAGTCTAAGAGGTCAGCAGGTGTGGGCCTGGTTCAATGAAATGGCAGGTTTTATGATTCACAACACCAGCGATTCCCGGGCACGGCTGGTCCCAGGCACAGCTGGCACTGCCCTCACGGCCAAACCCAAACCCAAGCCCAGAACCTACCCCCCAGATGATAGCAATGCCGAACCATTGCACCCTCACCCTGGCTACACCATAGACACCACCAAGGACACCACTCAGGTGCAGCAAACCCCACGAGAGCACAATAGGCGGATCCAGAGCACCAGGCACGGTGCCACCAGTCCCGGTCCTCAAAGAGATTATGAGGGCAATGAGGCTGCCATCCTGCCCGACCGAACGGCACAGCACCTGTGGAGATTCCCCACAGGGTTGGGAGTGAGCCCACAGCCAGCCTGTGGAGCTGAGGGCCAGTCCCTGAAACTCCTTCACGGAGACCAGAACCTGCAGGCCCCTCTTTAACCAAAACCGGAGACTCCACCAAAGCCCACGAGGAGCCCTGCTGGGAAACCCAGGCTGCGGTAGATCACAGCCCCCACCAGGGCGGGAGAGGAGGGGGACCCTGGAGGCAGGTGGGGTGGGATGAAACCAAGCTGACAGGGGGAGGGATGTGGGGTGAGGGACAGGCAGAGTGCCAGCGGAGGCCACAATCACACGACCCCCACGAACAGCCCAGCAGGCACCAGAAGGGGCCAGCCACCCCCATCCCAGTCCAAGGGACAGAAAAGCACCCAGCCAATGATGGGCGCAGGGACGGGGCCACGAAGTCCACCTACCAGTTCGTGGGAGCTTCCAGCTAGCCTGGTGTCTGATGTGCAGGGTGACCATTATTAATGAGCATGCTGTAAATGTTTTAAGTGACCTCCGCTTACATGACTCAGTAGGACTTATTTCCTGTTCTAAGAGGTAAGAGATGTGAAGACAAGAAAATAAGGTTATTCACACAGTTTGCTGTAACCTTACATTTGATTGTGAATATTCTAATGGCACCTGCTTGCTTTATTTACAGAGTGTCTAATAAATTCTTGGCCCCTTAAACTCTTTAAGACTGATTGACAACATCAAGCCCACCTGTAAAAACGTTTCTATTGTCCTTCAAGATGGTAGAGAGGGCAGGTATGACATAAACCCTACGTGGCTCAAATATGTTTGGCAGGTAGAAATGTCAATTTAAATTTAAAAGTGGAATCATTATAAATATAATTAATTGGTAATAATTTATAACCGCTAAAAAATAAAATGCTGATAACAAGTAAGGCAAGTTAAAAGAGAATAACTGACACACATTTTTGAACAGCACCTTTGTTTTTTCTTTTTCTTTTCTGAATAGCTCACCTATTTCAAAACCTCAATAGTAATGTCCCATTAATTAAAGGCAATATTAATATAGATAGATAGATAGATAGATAGATAGATAGATAGATAGATAGATAGATAGATAGATAGATAGATAGATAGATAGACAAAAAAACTCAAGATGACAAATAGTAAATGTTCAAACACAAAATGTTGGACTCAGACTTTTATTTTGTGAGTCAACTGATTGAACAATAAACACTTAAATCAACAATCTCTACAATAAATATCAGTGACAAAAATACACGACAAGCTGATAAATAGGAAGTTTGTTTCAGTAAAAATAGATTAAATAAAGTGAGCCTGTCACACAATGCAGTGTATGCTGTCCTGACTCACTGCTTTTCATCACTTGGTTCACTGATAAAACAATGAAAATCATAACTGAACATGTGCGATACAGACCAGTAACCTTTCACACTGGTCACACAAATTTCCTTGCTTGTGCTTCTGGTTTTCTTTACTAAATCCACATTTGTGACCTTGACCATAATATTCAAGTCACAGTAAATAGCTGAGGCATGGAAGCAAAATGAGTACAATGACAGTTAATGGAGAGGCTGAGACAGGGAAAATACTGAGGTCTCAGCCCCCACACTGATGCACACAGAAAAAGATTCAAAACAGATGGAGTGAGTACATTGTTGCAAGGCAGCTCCTCCCCAATTGGTAAAAGCTGCTCAGGTCAATGATCAGACGAGGCAGAAGTAGCGCTGTGTCACTGTATCTGCAGCCACTACCTGTAAAACACAAACACAATAGACACCAGACATTAATCACCTAGCAAACAGCAGCACATTGCCAGAGGCTCTCTGTCAATGATGGCACTGTCAGGCTTTGCATGGCATATACAGGATATTGAACTTAGACGGAAGTTCTGCTCGAGGCTTAGTAGATAGCAAATTTATTGTAACATTTGTGAAAAGTAGAACTCATGTATGATTAGTGGTCAACTGCTGACCTTTAATTAGGTCTTGGCTAAGGTTTACAGTGACGGAGATAGTGGTTTACTAATAACCAACTAGCAGACTAAACTAGAATACCAAAATGCATCACGAAAATGCATCTAAAGAAATTCTGCAACTTCAATTGGCCTTTTGGATTTTTAGAAAAAGGTCTGATGTGGTGATTAACAAGTCCGCCAGGTGACGCACTGTAAAACTATTGGTTGCACGTGCACTCACAAATATCCATGTCCAATAAAAAAAAAAATGCAACTCCATGTAGGGTGGTGGGTCCTTGTCACTAATTATGTGGGGGTTCGTCTGTGTTCCCATGCCAGTTGCTACCAGCCTTTGTTCCCTGCCATAGTTCCTAGTTCCATGTACTAACCTGTTTGTTTTAATTTCCGAGCCTGCCTTCACTTCGACATTGCTTGGTGTTGTGTATTACCCCATGGACTGTTTCTGGATTTGGATTTGCCTCGCCTCCATGGATTCCCCTTTTTGGTGCCTGACCCCTGCCTGTCCCCGGATCTTCTACGCTACGCCTCTGCTGGTTCTGACCTCTGGACTGTTGACTTGTGTAAACAGGAAATGTTGCATTCTCTGCTCTATGTAAACCAATGCCACCTGCTGCTTGTTTGACTGTGATGTTGGTTTACCTGTCTTTGTTTCAGGTAACAAAAATACTGGGGTTTGATTTTTATTTTTTTTCATTTTTTTAAACGAAGCATCTTCACAACTTCCTGGCCAAACAGAGGTCTGCAGTCTGTCAACGTCATGCTTTCAGGAGACCCAGTTTGCTCGGAACCATGGCTGAGCAGGTAGCAAATATCTGGAAGCGGATACAGTTTGCCAATTTACTACATACTACTGAGAGATAAAACAGGGTCAAAGGCACTTCTGAATAGGGGTCTCCTTGTTGGGTACACATAAATATCCAAATGACATTAGTGCATATGAGGGAGTCAACAGTATGAAAATGTTATATCATGGTTGTTGTAAATGCACGATTAGAGTTATCTTTATTATGATTGAAATATTCTTCCAATGTGCTGAAATATTTAAAAAGTCTTATATACACACACTGAAGTAATTAATCAAAGTTATTTGGAAAAAAAAGTGCAAAATGTGAAATTAAAGACACTCCTTCTATTATAAACAAATCCTAAGTGCAGTTGTTTCGAAAAATGACCGTTACCTCCCTTCACAGATTTTTTCCCGACATTTTCTTCAGACAGGGTTTTCAGCTTCTCAGAAATTTCAGAAATTTGAACTGGAAACAATGATACTATCCGCCGGGTTAAAACCGGTTAATCATTTTATTGAAGACAGTTGGGTTCTTATAGAATACTTACAATAACAGAACAGTCTCAATTAAAAATAGTATGAAATCCACCATAGGAGGAATACAGCTGAAATCTGACCCACAGTGTTACATTATTTTCTGCCAAGTCAAGCAAAGGGAAAACAAGTTTAATGCCACATTAACTGTTTTAAACATGAATATCTTCCAGTGAGTTATACCCCTTTGGTGGTTCTTACATGATCCAGCAGGAAGTCTTCCATTGGGAAAGGACTCTTTTCACCTGTTGTGGTAATCATTCAGCTTTATGTAATCTCAGCTTGTGCAAAAGCTGCTTGCATTGCATGCTGGGTGCTGAACAGTCAAACAGGCAGCAGAGTGTTTGGTTGTTTTGCAGCAGAGAGAAGGATGTCATTTTGATTTGATTGGGGATTAAAGGTCACAAGGATGTATTTAAAGGCTCCTGCTCAAGACTTGGCTAATCAATCCTGCACAGCTGTGAGCTGGAGGAGTCAGCGGTGCCCTCAGATCACATTGCGTTGTCTCCCACTTTGCAGTGACAGAGCCTTACCCACCCAGCTGTTAATCCTCTTCAGCAAAGTTTGGAGTAAGCTGACGGCATGGAAGGAGATAAATAAGGATTTTCATTTCTTTACTCTGTAATGAAAAATAGCATTGCACTTCTCTACTTGCTGCATTTATCTTTATGCAATTTCAGATATTCCTTTGCTGTAATTAACCACAATGCATGAAACTTCCCCCCTTTTTTCAGAAGTCCAGCGGAATGAAACTTCCTTCCTAGCTTCAACACTTTCGCCAACAACAGACTCGGTGTATAGCACATTTGTACGCAGGAGAGAACTTCTCCCCTTTAGAGCTAAGAGACTGAGAACATCAGTGACAAATGTCTTGCATTAACTTTGTTGTTTATTTTTCCCCAGAAGATGTGAAATAACCCTATTAAATCAAGTAGTCACTTGGCCATTAATCTCAATGCAGCTGACTAGTCCCTCAAAGCTAATGGGGTTTAGAATTTGCATGAGGCTAGTTTTCCCACAAAGCCTTGCCTAAGAGGATTGCTGTTCAGACAGAGAGCTTATTGTCACACTTATTCATAGACATGGATTAACGATACCAGGCCGAAAGAACTCCACCAACTGTGGCAGCAACTCACAAATTCCTCTTTACTGGCTCAGATCTGTGTTTCAGAGGGAAAGGGATTCAGATAGACTGAAGCATGCAAGACAAATAACAAATACTCATTTAATATACAAGAACATTTATCCACTGTCGGTTTGTTAAGCATTCATCAAAATCGCGTCTTTCAGCAATGTCATTATTAAAGCAAAAAACAATAAAGCCAAAACTAATTATTGCTTTTGCACCCCTGTTTAAATGATTTTCCAGGACATACCCTCTTTTCCTGGGGTATCAACATATCTTTCAGTATTTAGTTTTTCCTATATTATCCCAGTGCGGTGTACTCTTGATTTACAGGTCAGTGTTGTCAACTTACTTTTTTTATGATTATATTTTTTTATTCCAAGATAATTTGAATAAGCCTATATCACAAATAAGGCATCTGCAGTGTTTCATAAAGACTAAAGCAGCTTTGCAGACTAAACATAACATGTATCAACTGCATTAATTCTTCAATATTTATCAGTAGGAAAAAGGTGCTCAAAATGTAGCTTATATCTGTGTTTGAAATTTAGAAGTGAAAAACAGCAAAGAAAAGACAAATGTATCCACAATTTCTTTTGATGTAGTTTGATGAAATCATGCTCATTTTATGATTTCATCCTTAAAACATCACCTATATTTTATTGTAGAGAGTTTTTCTGTCCACATTGTCAACCCCTATGAACTTTTAGACTGTGGCATAAGGTCTTAAAAGTCTGTCAACAAGCCCCTGATGATGGGAGACAGAGGTTAGCCCAGTGTTGCTTGGCCCAAACACACAAGAACTGGACTGCAAAGAATTAGAAGAATGTACTGTGGTCAGATAATTCCAGTTTCTAGCTTTATAATTCTACTGCTAACTTGAGGGGGATACAGAAAGCCAGGCCAAGCATTATCTCCATCATGTACAGTACTTCCTGTCAAGCATGTTACTATAGGGATGAGTACTGCTGTGGCAAGTACTGTTCCATTCTTGAAACCAACATGCTCCCTTCTGCATGTGTACTATTCCACTGTGGTTGGAACTGGAACTTTCAAGAAATTATTGTCCCCTGCCAAACATCCAGGGCGAGTAGAACTAACTGCAGGAACACACTATCCAGGGCTTACAGTGACCAACTCAATACCTGGTCATGAGCCCCATTAAAACTCCATGATGGACCATAAAAATGTCTATTTCAAAGCATAAATGAAAGAATTAAAAACAGAATTCCAGAAAGCTGAGAAAAGATTACCACTCACCTTTTTTTTTCAGTTTTTTTGACTTTCATGTTGGAAATGTTGGAAACTGGCATATTAAAAATGTCAGGAAAATTTAGATTAGCTACTTTTTCTTGTTAAAATAAACAAAAGCTATAGCATTTGTAATTGTATTTGTAATTATATGTTTAATACAGCCACACCTTTTACAAAAGGATATTTAGCATGGATATTTGTATAAGTATTTGGTTTTGAAAAATCTCCAAGGAGATTACCAAATGTTGCTCAGTGTGAATGTTGTCAATGATTTGCTTGAAAACAAAGAAGAAAGTGCAATGTCAAAACTCTTTTTTTTCACTGTATAATTTACCTCATGGCAGTGACATGTAACCAGGAAAATCCCACCATTAACCTTAAGCAAGATGCCAGGGCAGTGCAGGTAGTGTAACTTCTCTAGAAAAAGTGTAAGGCAGTTATTGGATAATTTTGAGTGCAATAAAGAGCCAAGCTATTGATTAGGCAGCTGAATCACTTCCTCTGTTTTTTATGTCATTATTTTATTATTATTATGATTTTCTAATTATTTATTATTTTATTTAGAGTGCAATAAAGAGCCAAGCTATTGATTAGGCAGCTGAAGTACTTCCTCTGTTATTTATGTCATTGTGACCCACAATAAGCTGATGTATAGCACATCCTCCCTTCCTTCCTGTCTAATCTCTTGTGTGTTCTGTGACTCTTTTTTTTTTTTATAAAATTTACATTCTCTCTCTGGCTGCATGTCTGATTATGGAAACTGAGAATCATTAGATTCCAAAATTTCACAATGCTTACAAAATGCCGCAAATATATAAAAATATAAAATATAACAGCCATCCTCTCTTCCCACTGAGCAAAACATCAAGTCAACTGTATTTCAACCAGTTTGATTAAAAGTTGTTATTTTAAGGATCATTTTAAGCTGCTTGATTAAATTTAATGTACTTGGCCCAACACAATTTTTAAATCCAGAGACTTAAAGTCGAGAATGACATTTCTGAGCTTTATTATTACTGTTTTCAACTTTGAAATTCTTATCATTTCTAGCCATGTCAGACTGAAATAATAATCAGTAATCTATAGACACACTACTTTTGACTACCATTTTATTCACTCGTAATTAAATGGTAATGCTGTATTTCACCTGACACAAATACAGACAGAGATTGTATGTTACCTCATTTGCCATTCCTTTGTCATTGCGGCTGAACTTTTTATAACTTTAATTATTTTTACTTGCAAACAATTTTATATCATGAAACTGTAAAAAACGGCAATATTTATGATGAAACAACTTGGAGATCTTAAAGATGATTTACAGGTTTTCCACTTCCACAGATCAAAATTTATAGTTCCAGAGTTGTGAGTGAGGTTTACAGAGTAATCAAAACCCCAAGGTTTTGACTGATGTGCTTTTCGTCCCCCCCAACAAAAAAGCCTTGTCATGGAGTGGAAGCAACTCCCGGCATGAGGGACTATGCTCACCAGCTGTCTGAGGTGTTTACGGACATCTTTAACACCTCCCTCTCACAGGCAGCCGTGCCAACCTGCCTGAAGACTGCCACCATCATCCCCTTTCCAAAGAGCTCCACAATGACAGGCCTGAATGACTATCAGCCGGTAGCCCTCACCTCGATAGTCATGAAGTGCTTCAAGAGGCTGGTTATGGCCCTCATTAAAGACATCAACATCACTGTGGACCCCCATCAGCACGCCTACAGGAAGAACCACTCCACTGATGGTGCCATTTCATCAGTGGTCCATACAGCCCTCACCCACCTGGACAGCAAGAACTCTTATGTCCGCCTGCTCTTCTTGGACTTCACTTCTGCATTTAACACCATCATCCCTCAGACTCTGGTGCAGAAGTTAACAACCCTTGGATTAAGCCCCTCCCTTGGCAACTGCGCCCTGGACTTTCTCACCCACACGCCACAGACTGTCAAGATCCCAACATCCCCCCCATCAACCTCAGCACTGGCTCCCCTCAGGGCTGTGTGCTGAGCCCCCTCCATTTCACCCTGCTGACATATGACTGCTCTCCAAAACACCTGAGCTCTCACATCGTAAAGTTTGCAGATGACACAACAGTGGTGGGATGCATCACTTACAATGATAAGTCCGAATACAGAGAGGAGGTGGAAGATCTGGAGGGGTTGATGCCGAGAAAACAACCTCTGCATCAACATGAAAAAGACCAAGGAGATGATCGTGGATTTTAGGAGGGGCAGACAACCCCCCCCCCCTGCACATTGGTGGAGCAGCCGTGGAGGCGTCTCAGCTGATCAGCGCTAGTCTGCACTGTGGTACACAGAGACAAGCTGAATCCGAGGTCGGGGAGTTGGGACAGGTCCGTCTCCTTTGACAGGCTGTGCTCCTTCAGCTTGATGGCGCTGTGCCATTTTTGCGGACAGTCTCTGAGCTTCTGCCTTCACCACTCTGCGAGGTCTCTGAGGTTGTATGGTTTTAGGCTGTTGGTGCTGAGGCTCCCTTGAATCTGCAGATGCTCCACGAAGTTGTCTCTCATCTGTTGAGGGAGCTTGCTCAGTAGCAGGTCAACATGGCCAGTCGACATCACTTCCATCCCATTTGGCCCTTCCAATGAGGTTAGCATTCCCACCAGCAGATCAACGTTGAGGGCGAAGCTCTGGAAGGCTTTGGGATCTCCGAATTTGAGATCAGGTGAGTTCAGGATGGCTGCAATTTCACTTTGTGCCAACTGATGCGGCTGCCTGTACTGTCTCTGCAAAGCCTGCATGGTGTGAGGCTGTACATATTGTCTGCATGCCTGAGGTATCAGCTTGGCTTCGTCCAAGACCAAGTGTTCCATGAGCACATGGTATTTGTTGTGCTCAGAAGTTCAGTGTGTGGATTGAGCAGGTGATCAAGCACCATCTTTAAGTCAGCAAACTCTCTCTCACCATCTAGTCCTCCGGACAGCCTGTTTCAGTACCTGAACTGCCTAAGTTGGTGCATGACAGTGTATGGTGCCTGCAGTGGTGAATTCTTGGGACTGGGGGCTGTACTGAGCCAGTAGCGCCGGTGCAGGCTGTTGCAGGGGAAGGCTAGCAGGGGAAGCCACCAGTTGATAGGCTCACTGAGTTGAAGGGGGGAGGCAGAGGCTGTACTTGCAGATGTTGGTTCTGTCATGATGGTGGCAACTGGTATATCGGCTGTGTGGAGATGGTTGATGGAAGTTGATAGACGCCTCCCAGAGGAAGAGCGGGGCTGTATGGCGATGGATTCCTATCTGAATGAATGGGAGCTGCAACAGGTAGCTGCGGTTATCTGGGGTTGATACACTGGCCGTGCAGACAGGAGTGGGGTGTATTACTGCACTGATGCTGGATTTACTAGGGGTGTCTGCATAGGTAGGTATTGCAGCTGTGCAGCTGGTGGTACTCTGTCCTGCACATTGGTAACCATCGGTGTAGGAGGCTGGTTAGACTGGTAACCAGATGTAGCTGTTGTGTGTGCACTCGTAAAAGTCACTACTTGTGAGGTTTGAGGAGTAGACTGCAGCATGGACACATTTGGCATGGTGGAGGGAGGCGGTGCCCATGCAGATGTCACAGTTGAAGGCAGAGACTGTGTCAGTCTCTACTAGTCTCAGTCTCAGTGTCAGTCTCAGTCTACTACCTGGCATAGGAGTTGTTGCTGCTTGAAGCTTTAATGCTGCACAGGTGGTATGTGGCAGTGTAGACAGCTGTGACTCATGTAAAGGCAGCCTCACTGGTCCAAGCTCAAGGTTGGATGGCTGTGGCAGGAGGTGCTGTGAACTACTGGGCAGCTTAACCAGGGTGACTGATATGGTGGGATCGTCATGTTGAGATTAGCTGGTAGCTGTAGGACGGGAGAGCCCTGGCTCCTCTGATAGCTTCACTCCGTCACTGATAGCTAGCTCATTTGGCCTGTTAGCTGGCTGGGTAAGTCACTTCCACATGTCGGCATGTTGTACTCCCTCGCCTCTTTGGCTGTCTACTGCGATAATTGATGCTCTGGGATGGCATGTGTGCTGTGTGGCTGGTCTGCTTTACTCACAGACTCGGTCTGTAGGCTGAGTGACTTCTGCTGCTGTGCGCCAACACTTTCTCTTTGGTCTTTAATGCAGGTGCCATGTGGAAAGAGGGACTGGGGCAGGCTAACCTGGTAGCTTTCAAGGCTCTCTTCCAGTTAGTGTGCAGCTGTCCGCGACCATTGTTATTGGTGTGTCCATTTCTCTGTCGCGAGTGAGGAAGTCCAGCTCGAAGGACCAAAATTGAAGAACTGAGGGGAAAAGTGATATGCTGGGACTCTTCACCCGTGAGCGTATTCCGGTTAGGGAATAAGGACACTGTTTTGCGTTTTCACGGCCCTTGATATAACTGTTGCAGCAATGTACTTTACATGACCTTGTTAACCCACTGAACATCTCTCCGAGGACCCCCCACGTCCCACATAGCTGCCCGCTAAAATGCCCAACTCAAACACAGACTTGACAAATAGGGCCTGAATAAATTAGCCTGCTTCAATGAACATGAAAATCATCATTTGTATTTAACAGTTTGACACATTAAAGGAGCACTACGGAATTATGTGGCCAAAACATGGAACTGCAGCACTCTTCTGCTCGTTCTCGTGCGCGCTCGTAC
>JAUESE010000010.1:18095460-18111034 GCA_032274725.1 Malacoctenus triangulatus
GTACGAGCGCGCACGAGAACGAGCAGAAGAGTGCTGCAGTTCCATGTTTTGGCCACAAAACTCCGTTTTGCCCCTTTAAGGTTGAGGATTGAGGATTAAGGAAGAGAATTGGAAGTGTCGTGCCCTGACAGATATAGAGTTAGTGACTTTATTATTTTGTGAGCAACTCAAGGTTTTGTTTGACTCTGGTCCTGACGAGAGCTTTATGGACTGTAGACTCACTGAAAAACTCAAGTTAGTGATATTTGCCTTCCAGAGCCATTGACAGCCAGTTCCTGAGAGGGGAGGCTACTTTACACTGTCACTCACCACACTAAACCTTTGAAGATTGTTTTGGCCCAGGGTCATAGTGAACAGATCAGTTTTTACCTTTTTTCTTCACCTTTGCATTCGATTATTCTGGGATTTCCTTGGTAAACAGATTGTCAGTTTTGATTTGCTGTTGCTATTGTAAAAAAAAAAAATAAAAAAAATTACAAGACACTTCTTTATGGGCACTTGATGAAGCACCTGTGACTGAATCAACAAACTTTCGCACTTTGTCACACTTACGAAAGCTTTTCCTACTGTCTAATTTCTTGCTTGTGTTTTACGTTGCTTTGGACAAAAATGTCTGCTAAATGAAACTGTAGAACTGTAGCTCAGCATAACCCTCACATAGACTGGTCCACCCGAGAGATTACAGGTTGGGGAGGAGCTTGTCAGAAAGACTGTTTCTCTGCCTCCATTTATGCAGAGCCCCAAGGGGTTCTTCAGTTTGATTATGAGAACACAGGGGCCTCAGATTACCTTGGACAGAAGGATAATTCTGATTACTCTGACTTATCCAAAGTTCCACCATGTTATCATGAGCTTAAAATAGCATTAAATAAGTCCCGAGCCACATGGATGTGCAATTGACCCGCTCCCTGGAACCTCTTCCCCCAAAGGGTCATTTATACTTCTCAGCCTCCTTGAAGGCTGGGATCATCCAGCCTTCTTCGTCCTCAGCTGGAGTAGCTGGAGTGCTTTTTTTGTTGTTTTTTTTTTTGTTGTTGAGAAGGACAAATCACTCCAGTCTTGTGTTGACTATCGGGGACTAAATGAAATCACCATCCATGACTGGTATCTGCTCCCTCTCATGTCATCTGCTTTTGAACTGTTGCTGGACTTAAACAACATTTATCACCTCGTGAGAGTGAGGTAGGGGGATAAATGGAAGACTGGATTTAACACTCCCAGTGTACATTATCTTTGTCTAACCAATGCAGCAGCTATTTTTCCAGCTTTAAGTTTAAGGTTAATTATGTCCTCCAAGACATGCTCAATGTCTTTGTGTATTTGGAGGATATCCTTTTTTTCTCCCAATAAGGCCTCCGAAAAGAGCCTCCTCCAGCAGAACATATATGCCAAAGTGAAGAAGTGTTAATTTATCCAGTCTTCAGTCTCTTTCTTAGGTTATGTCATCATGGAACAAGATGTCCAGATGGATCCGGATAAGGTCAGTGCAGTGCCAGACTGGCCTTCCCTTGCCTTAAGAAGGGACATGCAACAGTTCATTGGTTTCGCAAATTTTAATTGCAAGTTCACTAGAAACCTCAGTTCTGTTGCTGCTTTGTTGCATCAGCTTACTTCCCCCAAGGTTCCATTCACATGGACTCCCAAGGCTGACAAGGCATTTCCATGCCATATGAGGGGTTTCACCTTAGCACCTGTGCTTCCTATCCCTGACCCCGCCCTACAGTCTGTGATGGAAGATGCCTCAAAGACCGGAGTCGGGGATGTCCTTGGACTTGAAGGACTTGAAGAACCTGCGGTGAGCCAAAAGGCTTAGCTCTCATTGGGCAAGTTGGGCATTATTTTTCAACAACTTCTGTTTTAGCATTTACTACAGACCAGGGGCTTAGAATGGCACTCCTGACATACCCAGTGTGTTATCTTCACAGAGATCCAAGCCTGACCATGCACCCATCCACCCAGTGTCTAACTTTGTAGTCCCAGAAGGCGGTCTGCCCAACTGGCTGTTTGTCCCTGTTCCCATCCGCTAGTCATCCACTGGGCACACACTGCTCAGACCTCCTGCCATCTTGGAGTGCACTGTCCAATGCAATGTCCTTATCCAGCAGCGTTTTTGGTGGCCTGGTATGGAAAGTTAGGTGGCAGAATACATTGCTGGATGCACAAAGTGTGCCACTTCTGTAGAAGTGGCACACTATAGAAAAAGTCCATTTGAAATTTTAGTCAAGAAAACACTTTTTCAATCACGTAGATTTCTTGGACAATGTCAGTCAAGTCCTCATTCCTTGGTGACTCAGGCCTGAGCCATCTTCTGGTAACGGCCTTTTTACTTGCTGCAAGAAGAATGTAAAGTAGTTTCTTGTCTCTGTTGTTGAGGCCATCTCGTGCAATGTTACCAAGATACAAAGTTTTGAATGAAAAGGGGAAAACAATGAAAAATACATTTTGTATGTGCTGATGTATTTCAACCTAGTATTTGTGAATAATCTGACAGTTCCAAAAAACATGGAAGTGGTTAGCTCCTTCAGCGCCACAACTCCAACAAGCATCTCCAGTTCCCCGATATCTTTTATGGACTTTTGTAATGAAAAAATGCATGATATTTTTCCAACAGAATTCATGCCAAATATTTGAACCAGTTGAGAGATACTGGATTTCACAAACGTGCTCCCAGTTCTCCTCAGTTATTGTAAGGCTCCCTTCTCTTTCCCATTTTTTTTCACGTAATATATGCCTCTCCCCCCACACAGCAGCATACCGTTGCACAATTTAGATGGAATTTTGGAGGGAGATGCTGATTTTGTTAATGATATACAGGTCCTTCTAAAAATTAGCATATTGTGATAAAGTTCATTATTTTCTGTTATGTACTGATAAAGTTTAGACTTTCATATATTTTAGATTCACTACACACAACTGAAGTAGTTCAATCCTTTTATTGTTTTAATATTGATGATTTTGGCAAAAAGTAAATAAGAAACAAAAATCCCTATCTCAAAAAATTAGCATATTTCATCCGACCAATTAAAGAAAAGTGTTTTTAATACAAAAAAGTCAACCTTCGAATAATTATGTTCATTTATGCACTCAATACTTGGTCGGGAATCTTTTTGCAGAAGTGACTGCTTCAGTGCGGCGTGGAGGCAATCAGCCTGTGGCACTGCTGAGGTGTTATGGAGGCCCAGGATGCTTTGATTGCAGCCATAAGCTCATCCACAGTGTTGGGTCTGGTGTCTCTCAACTTCCTCTTCACAATATCCCACAGATTCTCAATGGGGTTCACGTCAGGAGAGTTGGCAGGCCAATTGAGCACAGTAACACCATGGTCAGTAAACCATTTACCAGTGGTTTTGGCAGTGTGAGCAGGTGCCAGGTCGTGCCAGGTCATGCTGAACAATCTTCATCTCCATAAAGCTTTTCAGCAGATGGAAGGATGAAGTGCTCCAAAATCACCTGATGGCTAGCTGCATTGACCCTTGACAAAACACAGTGGACCAACACCAGCAGCTGACATGGCACCCCAGACCATCACTGACTGGGGAGAAGGAAATGCCAAAATGCCTGAAGTCCAGTGTCAAGTACCCACAGTCTTCCTCCAGACTCTGGCACCTTGTTTTCTGAATGAAATGCAATTTTTTTTTTCATCCGAAAAAGTACTTTGGACCAGTGAGCAACAGTCCAGTGCTGCTTCTCTGTAGCCCAGGTGAGGCGCTTCTGCCGTTGTTTCTGGTTCAAAAGTGGCTTGACCTGGGGGAAAGCAGCACCTGTAGCACACACCTGTGCACGGTAGCTCTGGATGTTTTTTTACTCCAGACTCAGTCCACTGCTACTGCAGGTCCCCCAACGTCTGGAATCAGCCCTTCTCCACAATCCTCCTCAGGGTCCGGTCACCCCTTCTGGTTGTGCAGCGTTTTCTGCCAAACTTTCCTTCCCACAGACTTCCCACTGAGGTGTCTTGATACAGCACTCTGGGAACAGCCTATTCGCTCTGAAATTTCTTTCTGTGTCTTACCCTCTTGCTTGAGGGTGTCAATGATGGCTTTCTGGACAGCAGTCAGGTCGGCAGTCTTACCCATGATTGTAGTTTTGAGTAATGAACCAGGCTGGGAGTTTTTAAAAGGCTCAGGAATATTTTGCAGGTGTTTGGAGTTAATTTGTTGATTCAGATGATTAGGTTAATAGCTCTTTTAGAGTACCTTTTCATGATGTGCTAATTTTTTTGAGATAGAAATTTTGGGTTTTCATGAGCTATATGCTAAAATCATCAGTATTAAAACAATAAAAGACCTGAAATATTTCAGTTGGTGTGTAATGAATCTAAAATATATGAAAGTCTAATGTTTATCAGTAAATTACAGAAAATAATGAACTTTATCACAATATGCTGATTTTTTGAGAAGGACCTGTAATGTTTGAATCAGCCCTTGGTCAGGTGAAGTTGTTGTAATGCTCTGGTTAAAATAGTGTGTGACCTGTAGGTATCTGAAAAACAACCTCAGCACCTCATTCATGTTGTTGCTTCAGACTGTCAAGATTTTCAGAAGCCCCTTTGTGGACGAATGACTTGTAATTGGTTAGTCCTTTGAAAATCCATATTTTAAATCAATCATCACACTTGTTAGGAATGAAATCCGAGTTGTATGCACACCAATGTAGAATTTTAGATTCCTGCTCCAAGCTGCATAGTTAAATTGTCTCATTCCAGGTTGTTGTTGCATAGGATGCACTCAGCTGGGAGGTTCTGTTTAAATTGCAATTGTTTGTCTTTGAGTGGTATCCCTCTCATTATTGCCTCTTCTGTCTTTCCACCCTGCTGTGTAAACTGGGCAGCATATACACATCAGGGGTCTCAACTGGGCAGCATAATAGTATTCTCATAAGTGTGGGAGGCTCACGCCACCCCTCTTCTTTATTTGTTAAATTTTAAACCTAATTCTAGGTTTTTTACCCTTCCATAGAAAGTTTGATAGAATGTTATCCCATTCTACAAAATGTTTTTGAGGTATTAAAAATGGCAGACAGTGGATTAAATATAACATTCGAGGAAGGATTTTCATTCTAATTCAATCAATCCAAAAGTACAGGTTTAAAAAGGGTACAATGTTCCACCTCTCCTAGTCAAATTTCATTTTTGTATTTAGAGGTCTGTAATTAACATCATATATCATAGTGGAGTCACTATGTAATAAAACTCTGAGTAAAGGTAAAGTCTGGGTGAAATTGGATATGGTTAGCAATAAGTCATCAGCAAACAAGGCCAGTTTCTGTTCTTTTCTTGCAATGGTTCCCACTTGAATATCTTGTCTTTGTCTGATCCATTGGCCAAGTGGTTCGATATAAAGAGCAAAAAAGAGTGCAGATAAATTGAACCTCTGTCTCTCTCCTCTTTTAAGAGTTATTGACTCAGTTAGGTCTCCGTTAATCTTAATTCTAGCAACTAGCTTGTTGTACAACCCTACAATTATTTCAATTACTGCTTTATGAAATCCAAATTTATTGAATACTTTGTACAGAAAGGACAACCTCACCGAGTCAAATGCTATATCTGTGACTAAAATCATCACCAAGGCCTCCGGCTTATGCTCTACTTCATGTAGCAATCTACTTGTGCTGTCCTGGGCCTGTCTTTGTTAAATTAATCCAGTCTGGTTTTTATGTGTCAAAAGTGGAAAAATAATTTCAATTCTTCTTGATGAGATAGATGCAAACAGTTTGTAATCAGTATTTAAGACACTAATTGGGCAAAAATTGCGACATTCCATTTTGTCTTTTCCATCTTTTGGTATGATGGAGACTATTGCTTTATTCCATGAGGGAGGGACTGTTTTATTCTGCATCACCCAGTTGAACGTCTTCAGTAAAGATGGGGTTAGACAACTCTCCATTATTTTGTACTACTTAGGGCAAAACCCATCTGTTCCTGCCATATTTCCTTTTTTCAGCTTTTTTGATTGCCAGGTGGATTTCTTCTTCAGTTATTGAAAAAAGGAGTTTATTATTTTTGCTCATCTGTCAATTTTGGTATATTTATCTGTGAGGGAAATCTATCTATGTTCTGATCTTTGCCCAGAATGGTCTCAGAATATAGCTTTAGCTACTAATTTTGGAAGCACTGTTTAATTTTGTCTTGTTCATTTTCAGTTTTATCATTCAAATTTCTTACTTTTGTAAACGTTTTTTTCAGCTTGTTGTTTCCTCAGTTTATAAGAGAGAAGTTTAAGAGATCTCCCACTTGCTACATAGTACTGTTGTTTAGTGAAGGTAAGCTTTTTTTGTACGCCCATCGTATTAATGTCATCTATTTCTTTCTTCAGGTGTTTTATTTCAGATTTGATCTTATCTTTCATACTTTTAGAGTGTTCCCGTTGTAGTTTCAATAATTCCTCTTCTAAGCTGACCATTTTGTGAAGGTTGTTTTTTTTGATGGGAAGAGATATTTATTGTCTTCTTCCAAATTACTGCCTTAAATGCATCCAAAACTATTCCTGGGCTGACTTCGTCATTTTCATTGTGTTCAAAGTATTCCCTGATTGCAACTCTCAAGCGGTCTTTAATTTTTGGATAGTTCAAAATGATTTTGTTTAATTTCCAAAAAGTGGATCTTTTAATCCTTATGAGGGAGACTTGCACATCAACAAGATTATGGTCAGTAATTGTACAGGGCCCAATTTCACAATTCTGTATCCTAGACAAAAATTTTTTGATCATATATCAACATCTAATCGAGAGTAGACAGTGTGGGCATGGGAGTAGTGAGTATATTCCCTTTTAGTTGGATTAATATCTCTCCATACATAGAGGACAACTGTATCTTCCCGAAAGTTTCTCATCTTTTTCCCCATATTTCCTGAGTGGCCTTTCCAATTTGAAGAGTTTAGTCTTGCATTCAGAGTAATGTTGAAATCTCCACCACATAATAAGGTTCCCTGACATTTACTTGTCAATATTTCTAGTATATATTTATAGAAGGACCAGTCGCTGCCTGGGGGGGGACATAAACATTTAGTAAAGTTGTAAGCGTACCTTCAATCATACCAGTTATCATTATGTATCTGCCTTCCTTATCTTTAAATACAGATATATGTTCGTACTTTTACGCCCCGGTTATCAGATTTGCAACATCTCTATTTTTCACACAGCTCAGAAAAGCATAGAGTATGTGTCATCAGAAAGAAGTGGTTCTTGCATCATAGCGATTTGTACTTTATCTCTTCAGAGTTTGGAAAGGGTTTTTCATCTTTTGACTGTGTTATGCAAGCCAATGACATTTATTGTGACCAATTCTACTTGTTTTCCCAAAATTTATATTAGACCTTTAGCTGTTGTGTGTATGTAATTGAACTTCACTCTCCATAGTGAACAATGAACATATGAGAAAAGTATCAATAACAAGAAAACAACAACAAGAGAACTTAAACAATGTGAGCTCCCAAGGCTAAGGTATTTTAGATAGACCCTGCTGAGCCTTTAAAGGCAACTTCCACATCAACTCAATGATGGGGGTCCTTCTTGGCTGGGGCTCTGCTGTGGAATGTCGTCCCTCAGAACCGTATTGTTTGCTCCCATAAAAATGTTCACAATGTTTATTTTGTCAAAATTAAAATAATTGGTGTATAAGGTTCTTAACTGTCAAAACGGAGACTAAATTTCCTGAGGGGTGAGCTGCAGGTCTCCTGAAGGCACGGAGCTTTTCCTTGTACGATTTCCTAAGGGAAAAAATACTACATTTAAACAACTATGTAGATTGTGATTTTCTGGTATTAGATTGAAACCAATGGAAGTTTTATATATCAAAATATGTTCTGTTGCTGTATTTTTAAAACTACAAAAATAACTTCAGCCATTACCAATTCAACCTTTTAGCTGAAAGATTCCGATGTAATCTGACAGGGCACATGTGTGTTTCTGTTTTCTGGAAAATGTGTGTCTAACTTTTTGGACCATGAAACCAAATTGCACACAGAAGTGAAGAGTGGCGGGCTGCTTATTGCACCTGTTAGAGTTACCGTGTATGCTGATCTTTATTTTCGGACTTCTCCTGGGTTATGTACAGAACATGTAGCAGTGGTGAATCTGAAGTCCAAAAAGTGCAGATGGTTTTGTGGTGGAAAAGTGTCCTTACCTCAATCTGAAGCAGCGCCTCCTCTCTCTGATGAAGAGCCTCCATGTCCTCCTCACTGATCTCAGAGAGAAAAGCCTGAGCTCCTCCCTTCGAGCCCACTGCTTCTCCAAATAGTGGCCCCTCCTCGAGCAACTCAATTGACGGGCTCTGTGGGGACACATGTTCGAGTGAAAGAGTAAACACCTGCAGTGGGTGCTGTTGGCAGGTGGATATTTATGAAAAGTGAGGACCCTTACTTGTGCTTTGCCACACCAATGAGCAATTGACACAACAGTGTTCAAGAAGAAAGAAAAAAAAGACAAAGTGCATCCAAATGGATGCCTGAGAGATTTAGCCCAAATAAATTTAGAGATAGTGTTATCCCACTTAGTAATGGTGAGCAACCTATAAGAAGTAACCACAGGTGACACTCATCATATGCCTGTGCGTGAACATGCCTTCTCACGGATATCTCTTACTTTGTTCATTAAACCTCTCGGCTTCAACTGCTGATTCTCTGGCCTCCTCCTTTTGGTTTCATTATTGCTTTCTTTAAAGTCAGAAGTTTTCATGCATTAAGAATGCTATACATTAAATCAATTTAGTTAAGTCCAGATGATATCAAATCTTTGGAAACTTCTGAGAGATTTATTGAAATCATTTGAGTGAATTAGAAAGAGACCTGTGGATGTGTTTTTAGGCACACCTGGAACACAATGCTTCTTTATGTAACATCATGGAAATGTCAAAACAAAAAAAAAAAAAAAACACGAGCCAAGACATCAGGAATAGAATTGTGGACCTGCACCATCCTTGGGTGTAATTTCCAGATGCCTGAAGATGTTCAAACAAATACCGCAAGAATCAACACCAATCTCGAGCCATCATACCACTCAGAAAGGACACAAGTCCTGTTTCCCCGAGATGAACATACTTTGGTCTTAACTGTGTTAAAGGTGGAGTCCGACATTCCCCCTCCTGAAAATAAACACTAGATTTAAAAAGCTGAAAACCAGCTCAATCCGTAGACTTGGGTCTGTACTCTTGAGTGGTAGTGACATTTCTTTGCAACTCCCCCTCCCCCTGGCTTTATTTTTATCTTTCCCATTTGTGTACCTCGCATGGGATTTCTCTTGGTGGAGATTTTGTTATTGTCTCCAGCCAATTACGGCGCTATGGGCATGACGCTCTGTGGGGAAAGTCATTGACTGGGAAATGCCAGACAGAGTCGCTGAAACTTTTGAAAAAATGGCGGAAGCTGCGAAGAAAAGGAAATATTCTGCTGCAAAGAAAAGTTTAGATCGTGCACGCTCGAAAACCAGAGTCAACATTGGTATCGCTTTCACTCGCTTCCGAGCGTTGAAGGAGAGGCTTGGACTGAAGAGTGATGCGGATTTGGCCTGCTTACTCTTGGACCGGTACGTGCAAACAGCATTACTGATAGCCTGCTAATTTAGCAGCATGCTAAGCTGCTAACCAAGTAGAGTATTTATTAGTAAGTTAGCCTGCACTATCGTGCATTGTAAGCAGTCTCTCTGTGTTCGCGACTAATAACTGTGAATGTAAAAATGCCGGTGTTGACCGAGTGCGTGTGTACTAGCTGTGCTGGAAGAGACTGTAGGGCACCGATTAGCCGATGGGAGGGACTCTCAGTTAGAACAGTGTTTGTAAACAGAAATGGGGAACAGCTTCGGACTCCACCTTTAATCAACCAAAACAGAAGTGAAATAGATGGAGCCATTTGGAAAGAACATTTTATGGGAATACTGAAGTAGCATTTCGAGACATCAGCCAGGAAGTTGAAGCTTGGGCGCGAGAGGGTCTTCGAAATGGGCAATGACCCGAGACACAGTGTCAAACTGGTAACTGGCTTAAGGATAACAAAGTCAATGTTTTGCAGTGGCCATCACCAAGTCCTGATCTTGTTGAAAATTTTGGGACGGAGCTAAAGAGGCATGTGTAAGCAAGGCGGCTGGCAAACTTGGTTCAGTTATGCCAGTTCTGTCAGGAGGAATGGGCCAAATTTCCAAACTTTGTGAGAAGCTTGTGGAAGGCTATCCCAAACAACTGCCCCAAAATAATACAATTTATACATATATATATATATATATATATGTATGGCACGTGAGGTAACACCAAGTGACTGAACACACTTAACACCCAAAGAAAGGGTTGCTCTGTTAACCGGGTTGTGTGCACTGGTGATCGCAGGTTCTCCGGAGTTGCTTACAGGTCATGAGAGTTATGCGGTGTTGTGATGTGTGTGTGTGTATGGGTGCGCAGTGCGCATGTGGTTAGTAAAGGAGAGAGGGAGAGAGAGAGAAAAAGAGAAGCGCGTACGCTCCACAGTGGCTCGAGGGAAAATCGCGAATGACGCGATCGGCGTCTTGCAGCCAAAATGCAACACACGCGGCTAGTAGCACGATGCTCACCCGTCTGATTAAACAAAGCGGCTTCTCGCGGCAACAGCTTCAGTTACAGACAGACCCGGTGGTCCTTGAAACAAATAAGCAAAAGAGAAACAAACCGAACACGGAAACAGTTTCAAGAAAAACACAGTTCACACTAAGCTAACAGTCTCTGCCCAGATACAGAAGCTCTCTTACTTGACGTCGCTGGTTGCGACTCGTGTGCTTCCCGGTGTTGCTGATCCTTCGATGGGGAACGTGTGAGGTGAATTTGGCTGGTCTTGGCCAATGAGGAACGTGAGTTGGAACCCAACCCCTTACAGGGGTCTAATGTCAGACTGGATGCAGTATCGGTGGTGCCGTCATTTCCTTTATCACCAGTTCGGGAGGGTTGCCAGGTTTGACATGGTGCGGCCCCAACAGCCTTTCAAAACTTGCATAATAACATCTGATGCTATCCAAAAAGTTAAACATCACAAGTTCTGAGAATACTTATGCTTGCTTCATTTCTCTATTTTGCCATTTTGTCATTTTCTGAAATGATGCACAAAACATGTTATCAAACTGGTCAATTGTCCCAAAGGTGTCCTGGCCACCACCTCCAGCTCCTCTGCGAGGCATTCCCAGGCCAGCCGGGTAATGTAATTTGTCCAGCGTGTCTGAGTTTTTGCCTGGGGCCTCCTCCCATTGGGGCATGCATGGAACACCTCCCAAGGGAGGCAACTAGTAGGCTTGTTTCCAAGATCTCATTCTTTCGGTTATGACCCAGAGTTCATGACCATAGGTAAGGGTGGAAATGTAGACTGACCAGTAAAAGGACAGCTTCACTTTTTGGCTCAACTCCTTCTTCACCATGACAGACAGATACATTGACCACATCACTGTGGCTACAGCACCGATCCGCCTGTTTCCCTCTCGTTTCATTCTGCCCCCACTCATAATCAAGACCCCGAGATACTTGAACTCTTTCACCTGAGGCAGGAACTCATTTCCAGCCCGGAGAGAGCAAACCACCTTTTTACAATCAAGAGCCATGGCCTCAGATTTTTAGGTGCTGATTATGATCCCATCTGCTTTACACTCCGCTGCAAACCGCTCCAGCACACGCTGAAGGTCGTGATCTGAGGGTGCCAAGGGTGAAACCCACATTGTTCCTCTTGGATCCGAAGTTTTAACAACTGGCCAAATCCTCCTCTCCAGAACCCTGGGGTAGACTTTCCCAGGAAGGCTGAGGAGTGTGATCCTCCTGTAGTTGGAGCACACCCTCCGGTCCCCCTTCTTGAAAAGAGGTACCACCACCCCGGTTTACCAGTCTAGCGGCACTGTCCCAACCGCCATCCGATGCAACAAAGATGTGTCAGCCAAGACAGCCAGGCCACATCCAATTACTCATCCACCTGTGGAGCTTTGCCACCGAGGAGCTTGCAAACCAAGTCAGTGACTTCAACTTGGGTGATGACAGAGTCAATTTCTGCTTCCACAGCCTCTGCTTCCTGTGCGGAAGGCACATTGACAGGATTGAGGAGATTCTCAAAGTATTCCTTCTACCTCCCAACATAATCCTGAGTCCAGTTCAACAGTTTCCCACCTCCACTGTAAACGGGAGGGGGAAGTGGCACCTTGCCAACACAAGGATGCCGGATGGTTATCCAGAACCTCTTAGAGGCCAACCGAAAGTCCTCCTCCATGGCCTTCCTGAACTCCTCTCAGAGCCGAGTTTTTGCCCCCAACAGCCCGGGCCCCCACACGCTTGACCTTCCAGTATCTGTCAGCTGCCTCAGGAGTCCCACAGGCCAAGAAAGCCCAATAAGACTCCTTCAGCTGGACAGCAGTCCTTACTTCAGTCCTACAGTCCTTACTTACTACTATGCACAGCTAATCGAAACAGTGATGCCAACGTGGGCCCGAGCAAAGGATCAGACCTGGAAATGTCACAACGGGAACTTAATCTTGCACACAAGCATCTCACCTATGAATATATTTTTCCATCAAACTAATGGTAAAATACTCTGACACAGAAAGCTACCTTTTAGCTTCTGCTAGAAAAGTTTCTCCTGCCCAATGTTCTCAGTTTAATGTCTTCAATTGCAGCTGATTCCTCTGATACGAACTTCAGGAAGCAGTCAATAACATTAGCATTGTTATGAAACAAACAAAGTAGTTCTATAGAGTATGTATGGATGGCTGAAAAAATGCATATGTATGATATTCAGAATGAGAGGATGCCTTTGATCTTTTTTTTTTGCAATTTGCAAACTAAAAATATCTCATCAATTCAACTGCAGCAGAAAATCCAGACCAGTCGCAGCAGATCTTTTTTTCTGGACATAAGAAAAATTAACTTTTCTACCCCATTGTGTCATATGATTGCTGAATTACAGCTTTGCATTCAGAGCAGTCTGGCTCATATAATGTGTCATCCAACTTGCCAGCCCCCCTACGTCCCTCCTCTATGTAACGCCACAAGGAATGCGTGTTTATCAGTCCCTCCAGAATAATACAGGCATAAATGACAAAATATGTGATAGGAATATTCAAGGGACCAATGTAATTTGTCCTTCTATGAGGAAAAGTAGCAAGCGTTTGTGGAGCTGTATGAAATTATTTACTCGTACAGGCAACTTTTCTTAAAATTTGGGTAAATTTCATTGAAAATTCTAGAAGTTTTACTATTTTTTTCAGATTGGGCACCTTTGAGCAAGTATTTGGCCTCCACCTCACAATGTGGAATGCAGCTTTTCCACTGAAGGCAAGAATGCAACATTTTAATACTCCGTAAACTATGCTGCAAATGTACAAGGTGAATTTTTTTTTTTTAATAAAAAACAATTTCAATGCACCACAGCTGAATATGAAAACCCATGGCCTTGAAACAAGATATATATCACCCTAATGATTTGGTAGGGTTTGGAATCGGCTATGGATGAATAGTCTGCCATCTGAAGTAAGGTTCGAGAAATATTGGGGACGCAGCATCAGAAAGAGATGTTTTTTTACAGGAATTGTGTAGTTGTTTTCTTATGAATGATACTTGCAGTGGCTGTCACTATAGAGTTAAAAACAAGGTACCGGTTGCAAAAGGATTATTACCAGTCCATGAGCAAGTGGGAAAATATACACCATAGTGATACTCTCACATTTTATGATTAATATGTCAGACATTATTCATTTCATTGAAAAGTTTATTCCTTTGTCAATGCCGATCCTCTGACTATTCTAATACAATGAATACTCGTTTTTATTTGACCTGTACAGTTTATTTGCCAACAATACTCCTCTAAGCACCACTTACCATCTATAAGGGACCACACAAACAACACTAGCCTTAGTGAGTGAACAGATTAGAATCAGAGCACAAAGGCTTTAACAGTGTAGGAGAGAAATGGGAACAGAGTCCACTGCAAGATCACAGAGGAGGATACCAGACAGAGCTTCAAACAAACTCTTGTGAGGATGTAATTGAGCAGAGAAATCTCAAACTGCTCTTTTGTGAATGAGAGTGAAACAAGTCGTGGATTTTTCCCGGTATATCAGCTCACCTTTTTCTTGTCTTTCTGTGTCAGAGGGAGCAGTGCTTTTGAGCGCTCTGCAATTTTCTGTGAAAGGAGCAAATGAAAAGACAGACTGAAGATGCTTTTTTAGAGACATTACAGATTTCTTTTCTTGCCTGTAAAGGTGCAGCAAGCAGTACTTTGCTTTCTATCTGTGAAGCGTTCTAACTGTATTATAATGCATTAATGAGAATTGATGGGAATGAGCAGTCAAAAGTGTTATTGTTTCACATAGATACTTTTTGCAGGTCCCCATAACGCTGTACCGACTCCGACAGTTCAGTCTTTAGCCTGGTCAAGCGCAGACGGTCTTGCTGTGCGACAAAACAAGATTAGCTTCAATGACATTGAATATTGTTTAATCAACTGTTTATTTGACAAAATAACAGTAAACTCGGGAGGAAGGGGAGCATAAAATACCCGTGAAGAGCCGCTGATTATATCAGAGAGCTGTTTGATGAGCTGGCTGGTGCTGGTGGTGACTTTGTTGGTTTGCTGCTGAGTGAAGTGTCTGGAAAAACCAAAACATGGAAAGACAGATGGAGAGCATTTATCAAATTGTGAAAACATCAGGAAAAACTTAGGGTGTGAAAAGAAGAGCATGAGTCATTTCACAGCAGGAGAGGTTTATTAATTCATTCATCGTCTTTTCCAAAATATGGTCTGAAAAAAACATCAAAACAAAGCACAATGTTTTCAGTATTTACTTTAAAGAGAGGGCATGTCAGGGAGTCAGATTTGATCCTTGTGGCCCAAAAACAGAAACTGTTTTAGCTCTGGCCACTGTGGGTGTGTGTTGATGGTGCACACTAAACCTCCTCAGTTGGCCCACAGTCAAAGGGGCACTTCTCCCCTTTATCAGTGGCCAGGTGACGTTCACAGAGCCAGTTGCAGCAGTGATTAACTCTCTACCTGAAACTGAAAACTTAGTGTTTCTTCTGTGGGTTAACATTCGCATCGTTTCCACTAAACCTGCTTCCTGTAATACTCTTCTCTTACAAAAAACAGCTTAAACTAACACAATGAACTAGGGAAAGAATGAGAGTTGACACAGTGGACTCAGGGACAAAAACAAAAACGAGCCATTAAATAAGACAATCAGGGTGATTGTCTTTCAATCCAATGGTTGGTGGTTCCATCCTCTTATTGCCCTGTACATGTGTCAAAGTTGGATGTCCAAATGTAGTGGGTATTTATTATACCTTGATGGCAACTGTGTGATGAATAAACTTGATGGAAAGTAAGCAAAAATTGATGTCATTAGACTAGATTCACCAGGCTGTAGAAAAAGAAACACAAAATTTACAGTCATTGACAGAAGTCTTGTCACATAAAGACATCGTAACTTAAAATTACATATAACTTCATTTCTAATCAATAAATTGTGACAATAAATGGCTCATTTTGATGTCAAGGCCTTTCACATTAATAATTGTGTGCAAAATGAAACCATCAAAAGGTGTCCTAATGTTCACAGCTTGGTAAAGGCCATGACATCTGTTTTTGCAAGGACAAAA
>JAUESE010000010.1:18117840-18133739 GCA_032274725.1 Malacoctenus triangulatus
TCCAATGACGGGCCAGATGTGTCGGCGGACCGCCATTTTGACCTGGGGTGCCAGGTTGAGACAGTTGTCAGGTTATGAGGCATGCTGAGGTCCCAACACTTTCAATGTAGTATATCTTTCTACATCATGTATATATTCTCCAATGAGAACACTCGACCGAGCAAACGGCCCGCCTCCCTCCGCTCCGTCCCCCAGCTGATACACTGGCTGGCAGGCGAGTCCCCTTGCGTGCTAGTCCACTGGCATGCCTGTCTGCTGCACTTGAGGAGAGGATGCCATCGAAAAAGGGGAGCAGCTTTTTCCGAGGGTGCTCAAGAAGGAATGTAAGCTTCCATGTACTCCCGAAGGCTGAAAGAATCAGAAGAGTGGCTGAAGTTCATTTATGGGGAAGTGCCACTCAATTGTAGCCCTCATTTGAGACTTTGTTCGGCACACTTTACTGAAGACTGCTCCCTGGACATGTTTAAATTCAAGTCGTGATTTTGCAACAAACTTATTTTAGAGAAATCATTAGTACCAACACTGAAGGAAATGACCACAATATCGTTAACCGCAAGTTTATTTATTTTATAAATGTTGTCTTGTCTGATAAACGTAATTCACGTTCTGAAGAGCTCATGGTGCTGACAGATCAGATGCTCTGGTTATCAAACAAACACCATTAGCAGAAATTAATTCACTTGGTCTCTGGGTAGAGCCACATATCATCAACCCTTTGTACTTAGGAGGGGAAATCTGGCCTGCCAAAACAATCTCCTCATTTTTTCGTTTTGACAATTCACATATGCAGCAATATCAACTACATGAACTAGTTTCAACTGCTGTGTCATGACCTTTTAACTCCGATCTAACTTTTAAATCGATATCGGAAAATATTTCAAAGAACAAATATAATGAAGAATGCAATTGTAATTGTAGGACAAACAGCTCCAGTGGATTCCAGGTCTGGACTGACGTGAGTGTGTTTGTGCTTTTGAGTTTCTAACCCACGCAAAAGCCTTGAAAGCACCAAAGTGCTTCAGCAATCCTGACTCCACTGTATCCACATCAACTGCAGTAGTTTGGAATGGAATCAGTAAGCCTGGCCCATACAGTCAGTCACCACACATTTAATTTTTTTCAAGACACAGCTGACCTTAATGAACTAGGCCCATTTTGACCAATCTGCTCATGCTGACATCCTTATCCCAACACTAATTTGAAGCTAATACCCTTATTAGTTCTCACACTGAGTACAATTAAGTGACTCAGGTCAATGGATATATAAACATATTAGATAGAATTTTTTCACTAACCTAGAAATGTCTTTTGGTATTATTCCAGCTTCGATTTCTGAGTTAATCCGCAGTTTCTGTGTGGCTCCAGGCAGCACCAATAGTTCAGTAACAGCAATAAGGGCAAACAGCCACAGATAGAAGATTTTCTGTCATGACAACACAGTGAGCTCATACCAAATCGATGAAGGCATGAAAAAAGGACTGTGCTGTGTTTTGAGATCGTTTTTCACAAATTTTACTGCACATACACATGCATTGTCCTTAGTCCAACATGACACTTTATCTGCTGGACAGGGTTCGTAATGAATTCACAAAAAAGTTGATATTTCAACTAAAACCAATAACAAATACTCTAATAAAAAAAAAAAAAAAAAAAAAACTGAAACAAGATTTTAAATATTAGAGTGAAATGCAGGTGCATCATATTGTGGAACTGCACCATGGAAAAAGTTTCTTGGTAAACTGAATCACATTCAGATCACATTATTTTGACAAACCAAACATTTCTAAGGATGCTGTTCTTAATTGTGTGACACTAATTTCCCAGTATAAATAAAGGATTTGTGAGATGCTGAGAATACATCTTTTTTATGATAAATGTTTTATTTTAGTAGATAGAAAAATGACCACAATAAGTTCAAAATATGGTCATGTATTTGTTTTTTTGGTTGCTTGAAAGCTAATCACTTAGTTCAAAAAGCACCTGAATAACTTCTTTGTGACTTTTTGAACAGTTGTAAATGATGGGCCAATCATTGCTGCACAAAGCCAAGACAACATACTTTCTAACTGGCAGGAAGATAGAAACTTATTTTAGATGGTCTAAATAACTATTGCAGTGAAAAAAGTACAAATATACAAGTTGCTTCCAACCAACCTTTGCTGTCATTTTGCTAGTGTGCAGATTGTGGCCATGTGACATTACACAGACTAATGTGCCAGTGCTTATTCCTTGTAGCTACACTGCCAATCTGCTGTTAATGTGAGGTTAATGTAAAAGGAAGTTTTGGAGATACCGCGAAGAGTACCCAAGTTGCTGCTGGTGTGATTGCAGGCTTTTTAATGTGCGTACTTGAAGATTCGGATATGCAGTTCACTTGCAGATATGTACGACATGATCAAAGTCAAGGCCAAAAATCAAAAGGCATGCGTGTATGTTTACAGGTTCAAGCCTCCTTAGTAGCTTCTTCAGAGAAAAGAGGAAGGATGAACTCCAAATCAGTGTCTTTGTTATAACATCCCTCATACCCTCTTTTTATTGTCACCTCTTCAGCTGACACAGCCCAACTTAAGGATTGCTTGTGTGTGTTGACGAAAGCTTCCCTCCTTTTCCCTTGTCTGATCTCGGGTCATTCCATCAGCACTGGCTCCCTTTGAAAATACCCTTCGGGCTGAAGAGGAGGGTGCTGTGAGGAAAAAAAAAAGTGCCACCACCTCTGGGCAGTGAAATTGCCTTGTCACACAAAAAGGAGTCATTATTGAGATAAATCACCCCATTCTGTTCCATAACTAAACTCTGCATCAGCTTACTTTCCAGTGGCACCTGCCATCCGGGCTGAGCACTCACACGTTCTCTCCCTCACCACACTGAGTCTGGAATACTGCCTCTGGTTGCTGTGCTCTGACTTTTGCTTCAATGTAATTTTTCTTTTGTGCAGCTCAGTTTCAAACGGCTAATAGACTGTCTGTCTGAAATGAGACTGACTGTTAATGTGGTGTTACCTACCCCTCCCTACTGTGCTCACCGAAACCCTTTATTCAGACGGTAAAAGGAGATAAAGTTTATGTGTGTTTTAGCTTCAAGTCAAGTGCACTTGTACAATCCTGATTTCCACTTCCAATATCCTCAGCTGTTTGTGCCAGTGTCCACTCACATGTAAGAACTTGCTCTATTTGCATGCAAATGAAGAAAAACACAATCAATTTCACAACACATGCATGGCATAGACAAGCAATCCAACAAAGTGATAAACTGTAACATGATACAAAAAGGCTGTGCAAGGTCAAACAGAGCTCCCAAATACATACACTCTGTTTTAGCTCAACTTGCCACCCACAAAAAAAAAAAAAATGAAATGCATGGTTTGAATGATATCTTCATGTATGAAATCTTTATGCAAACAAACAAAAATGGTAGTGATAATCTTACTTGAAAAAACATGTTTTCAATTTGGGAAAAACCACAAAACTAGTTACCCTCAGCAAAACACCATCATGCAACAATAAACTTGTGTTGTTTGCAAATGTTATCTCAACGGCTCTTCTTAAACTCACTGCCATGTTGGAAAAGGTTTGCTCTGTGGGGTGTCCAGAGGCAGTCTTAGAGATAGAGTGAACGGCTCAGTTCCACAACAGAGCTCAGAGTAGAGTTGCTGCTTCTCCACAAAGAGAGGAGCTAGCTGAGGAAGCTCCAGCATCTGTCCATGGTGCCTCCTGCTAAGACTGCTGCACCACGACCTGGCAATTGAGCAGCGGACAGTACAAAAGCAATTTTTTGCTTCATATTCTTTGCTTCCCATGACAGACTTTTGACAAGTAGTTCAAATTGGGGACCTTCTGCACCACTGAAATGTAACATGACCGGAAACTAAGAAACAACTGAGAAGGACTGGGAAAAATTGCCATCAAAAAGAAAATCATATTCTACAGATTACAAGAAATATGCAGTCGAAAAACAGTTATCGAGCAGCAGAAAGAATGTTTGAAGTGAGCGAGTAACTTGTGAGGGACTGGTGGAAAGCAGTGGTTGATGAATGGAGAGCACAGCTTCACGGCAATTGGGAGAATGCGCCGTGCAACCTTCCTTGAAGTCATTGGATGGATTGACAAAGCCTGGGCTTCAGTGACACTGAAACCTTCCATGGGGATTCAGAAAGGCTGGAATAATTATTGGAACTACAACTGATGAGCCTGACATGCAGAATACGGAGCAGTGCTTCCTCTACCTCCAGAGTTGGCGGAGTTGTTTTGAAGTGACATTGAGGATAAAGAATTCAATGGTTATAGTAAATGACCTTGAAGGATTGTAAACTGTTCTTTATGCTATAGCTTTTTGAATAACTGTTGCTTATTATAATGTGTTGTGTTTACATACAAGAAATGTTTGCAGTTTGGTGTCGATGCACAATGTTGCAGAGTTTGCTACATGAGCATACATTATACCTATTCAGTTTGTTTGTCTTCTAATCTATTAGTGTTTTAGGTTGCCTGCAAGATAAAATGTCTGTTCTTGGTCTTGAATTTTCTTTAATAAATTTCACCCCAAAATGCAACTTATATATGTTTTTTCTTCTTTATTATGCATTTTTTGGCTTGTGCGGTGTATACAGTGAACCCTCATTTATCGCAGGCGTTATGTTCCAAAAGAATCCCCGATAGGCCAAATCCATGAAGTAGTCGTCTTTTTTTTTTTTTAAAGTTTGTCTTGACTTATTAAATGTCACATTTTGCCCAGAGTCCTATGAACAGTAAGCAAGATGCTGGTTTGCAATATGTCCCGACATTGTATGCCTGGTAGGTTAAAATGCCTGTAACTCAAACATGTGGGCAGAATGAATAATTTTTTAGCTTACTGTCAATTCTTGCTGAATTCATGGACAAAAGTGAAGCACTGTGATAGCAGAGAAAAACCGAAGGGGGGTTTCTCGCCAACTGGGTGATACTTGTTGCCCCCACCGCTCTTGCCCAAGTTCTCTGTGCTCTCTAATTGGAACAACCTCCTTAATTGGGTTTGGAAACCATGGAGACAGCCACTCCATCTGGAAGCCAATAACCTGAGGAAGACACCTTCAAGACAGAAGATAATGCCAAGCGAGACGGCCTCGGCTTTGAGTCACGACAACTGGAAATGAGGTAGCAACAGGGAAGTCTTCCATCAGTGCCAAAACATGTTCCTGCACATTACTGCGCTGCAGCTGGTCAATCAGACAACAGGACCACCGGAGCACAACATGTTCTGTGTTACAGATTCTGTGTTACAGTTCAGTTACCTGCTGTTCAAAGAAAAAACATCAAATTCTTAGCACAGGCCCAAAGTCAGCCAGTTATAACACAAAGTTACAGTCCAGACACAAACAGGCATGTATTGTGTTTTTATACCAAAAAGTATGTGTGCCGCTCATCTGATCTCCCTGGTCACAATGTCTCACGAGGGTGCTAAAATACTGTGGTCTGTGAAGGAATTTAACCATGTAACCATGTACTATTTCTTTTCTTTACTTATTATTTACAGGAATTAGGGTGAAAAGTTCACTGTAAGTTAGGATCTTTGAGTGCTTTCAGTGAAGATAAACAATGTGACAGTTGTGTAGTGTTGTTTAGTTGATTTTTATTGTGGGGGTCTGGAGCCTCCATCTTTATGTCTTTATTGTGGAGAACTCTTGTTTATCATTTCTTCTTCCTGCATTCCTCAGTGCCCTGGTCTCCTTTTAGTTCCGGTTGGTACTTGTGCTCTTTTCCAGGTAATAAACAAGCAGTCTTGCAGGAAACCAGATCACAGCTTCAACCCCCCACAGTACTTGTGCTCTTTTCTAGGTAATAAACAAACAGTCTTGCAGGAAACCAGATCACAGCTTCAAACCCCCACAACTCACTGCAACAGATTATGAGCCTTTGTATGAATGCTGGAGGACACTTGTGAAAGAAACAATCGTGTGTCTGGACATTGATTATGCCACGATTCGAAGGTGCCCCCTGCCAATGAGAAATGAAGGGACCAACCCACGACTGAGGGATAAGAAAAGCAAGTTAGGTGTCAAAGTTAGGTGTCTTTTTCTCAGACGAGCAAAAGAAGCGCCGTTTTCTGTCTGAATTGCTAGAAAGAAAAAGAACCAGAGCTCTGCATCAGCACATTCAATTCTGATTGTAAGAACATTGGTGAAGTAAAATACACACTTTTTTGAATTGATCAATGACTCTGTTTTAATCCAATTAACAAACATGCAGGAAATCTGGGTAAGAGGACAGAAATTCCAACATCTGCCAAGTCAGTGTTATGTCCACACAGGTTTTGGACACTGATTGAGACTTTTACTAAAATGTGTCCTCTGATGATTTTTTTTTTCCAGAACTGAAGGACTGATTGGGAAGAATTTTATTTTGCATATATTGTCCCACCAGTCCTCTCTACAAAAAGACAGACATTCATTTATGATACATTGTGACTTTTTCCAAATCTAAAAAATGAACTCCTTTGCATGTCGGAGTCTGCATGTGGAGGGAAGAGTGACTCTCTGTCCCTCACAGCTCTGTGCAATGCACCAAGACCCTGTTTCATGATGTGAAGAGAATTAAGTTCTCCAAAATGTGGTTGCACTTCAGTAAGATTGAAACAGACAATGCTTGTTGTCACACATGCAGCAAGTTATTTGCATGTGAGAGTGTAAGCACCAGCAAATCTAGCCAAATACCTTGCTAAAGTACCTCACCTACAGCCAGGAAAGGGATATACTTTGTTCATTGTTAACCCAAGTATGGTTTGTATGCTCATGGTACTGAGCCCAAATCAAAGTAGGTCAAATTATATGAACATGTTTGAATATTAGCATTAACTATGACTATGTGTTCATAAATTCAGCCTGACATTCATTGGTTACACTTTCAGACGATAGAGCAGTAGAGATTTATTCATTTTGGGGCTGTGGACAAACCATATATTTTTTTATTTCCAGTTTTGCCCGAACTGAATGTTGCTGTCAGTTATAGAGATACTTCCACTTTTTACATACTTTGACATGGGAAAGTTACTGTCAAAAAAAAGAATTGCTTGGTTCAAAAGTGACAACTGAAAGAGGTTTAGTGAGGAAAACATACTGCTATTTACCTGACATCTGTTCACAGTGGCGCTTCTAACTCATATATATTGCTAAAAGGTCAAAAGGTCAGACTTGATTCCTGAACCATTTAAAGATTTTGACATTCACATTGAAATCCAAGAGCTTTATGTCAAAGTTTCAGGACATCCTGAGTTGCATTGATAACATTAAAATATTTTTTGTTACTGAAGTACCTTCACAAAATGTATCAACCCATTGATTCCACACACACAAAAAATTGAAACAATAAAAAAAATCTGTGGCATAAAAATGGTCAATGCCATTGCTGCACTGAAAGATGTGCCAGAACTAGCCATTTCATCAGCAGGGTGGAGCGCCCCCAGCCAGGATCATTACGTTACTGTGATAGTGGCACTACACAAGGCAGTTTGATACAGAGGGTCCTCCACATCAGCGGCTGTGTACAAGCCACAGACTTGGTGATGCAGAAGCTGTGGAGATTGCTGACATCTGGAGGACTTTGACATTCTGCTGAGCAAGGTTGTTGTCGTAACTGTGGGCCAATGCTGGCGATATGGATGTTGCAATAAAGTGGCTACATATGCAAAACAAAATAAAAAAAAAAAATTGGGGGCAATTCACGCTTCTTTTGGCGATTCTCGATACTAATTAACATAATTGAAAAAAAAAAAACTCATGCATTTCAAAATTCAGTCCCTTTTAGAACTGTTACGGTGTTGATGTCCACCATACTTCAACAATTTTTCAAATTTTAATTACAGTTTTAAATTTTAGAATCACTTTAAATTCTTTAAAAAATGGTCAGTGTTTCAAGTGGTTTTTTTAGAGTTTATAATTTCTCCGCTTTTATCTGCTCAGATGCAAAATATCTCTTACAACCTAACTTTCAAATAGCCCAAGGTACTGTTGCTCCAGCAACACTTGTAGAAGGTGTAGACATCTTTCACACAGAGGATTTAGGTAGCAGCCTCACAGCACTGGGACCTGTTGGCGCTATCAGTTGACCAGAAGAACCAATTCACACAAACCAGTTTAGGCTACATTGTTTTGAGCTCACACACAGCAAGCCAGAAGGTTCGGGGTGACGTATAAAATACATGTTTTTTGTACTGATAAAGCTTTTGTTGATTTTCTTCTGCTATGCGAGCAAGTGGCTTGGGCACCCAGCAATTTTCCCAGTTACCCTTTATTCTTAGGCATGTTTTCTTCAGCTGTATAAATGGCAATGGCCTGTACAATCTCCTGGTAACAGGTTGCGTTTGTTAAATGTCAGCTGATCATCCCATCCTGCTACTGTCATTTGCTGCTTACACCTAAAATGTCACCTTGTCTCATCCCCAATTCCTGAGAGGTCACAAAGTGGAGCAGCCAACCCCACGCCCAGCACGCCTCAGGACCTTGCACACAGATGCAGAAAAGCAATAAGAGGGATAATCTTTCAGGGGCAGAATGGCCTTTATTAGGTCAGCTATTGTTTTCAGCTTTTTTCCTCTAATGATGACGAAACAGCTGTTCTTCTGCAGCATCAGTCCTCGGCCCAGATTGACACATCTACCTTGTATATGGCCCAGTGTACCCCACACTGAGCAGAGACCACAGACAGCTAAGTAGGTTATAAAGCAAATTTTAGACACGTATGGTTAAAGGTATGGCTGTGAGATGATCTGAAACAGATTCATGTGCTGTAAAAGCAGTTGCACTTGCTTTTAGGAAGTTTGATGAAAAATTAAAGAGGCTGATAATACACACAACTTAAGAGCTGAAAAGAAATACCAAAGAGAGCAGAGAAGAACTCCAACGTCAAGAACAGATCACACCATTTGGCCAACGTCGACTTAATTTCAGGCAACCACGGTTGAATGAAAAAAGAGCATGTGATTGGCCAAACAGCAGTGTAGAAAGCCACAAAGCTTTTAGGAAAGTACCCTTGGGTCAAACTGGAGTGCGAGTGCCATCTTTATGGACACAAAGGTAAGGCACACACAAAAACAGAACACCGTACCCTCCATAAGTCATTGAAAAGGCTTGGCTTTGTATTGAAACTGCTGCACAGATATTGGTCACAATCACAGGTCATTGATCTTTTTAAAGACACACTATGGAACTTTGCAGATTTTTGCTCTCTATCGCCCCTTAAAGTCCTACGATGGTACGATGCTGTCGGAAAACCAAACATTCATCTGTGTGCCATGTCAGCAGCGCTTTGCGAGTTGACGTCATTGCCCAAACTTCAATGATGCTCATACATCTGATGAGCACATAAAAAGCTGCAATGTCCAGCGACAAGGTACAGTATATTCACGAGACATAAAAACAAGATAGCATAAGCTAAGCTACGAGTATAGCCACCACTGCATTGAGCCACACAGATGTGTCGGCCAAACCATGCCAAGAGCCCTTTCGACCACAACACTGTTGACACGGGTGGATTTCATTACACTATCACACAAAAAACATTGTGTCTAATAGTATTTTATTTATCGATCCAACATCAACAAGGCTCATTCTGCATCCATCTTGCACCCCGTTCTTTCTCTCAGTTCTCTCCAATCCAGTGCTGACTCTTGTCTTGTCTCTCGCTCTATCGCTTTCTCGCTTTCTTTTGCTTGCTTGCTCCAACAATGTTTTTCTTAGGTTTCTTTGCTGGATCAGTCATTGTGCACAGCGTCCGGTTCTAGCTGCAGCCAGGTGTGTTTATATACAATTGTTGGTATGTGATGTAATTGCCGTAAAGCAAAATGCAGATGCAACGTAAGGTGGTGTCCTGGAGACCCAAAGTTACATAGTGCAGTGGCTGAGCTTCGGGACGCCGCTGGGTAGTGACGGCTCGAAAAATGTGCTTAATGGATGGTGGTGTACCGTCAAAACGAGTCAGAAAAGCATATTTTTAAGGTCTAAAAGTTACATAGTGTGTCTTTAAAGGATAATAACCTAAGACACAAATAACACCCAAGAATGGCATAAACATCGCCTAAGTAGCCCCTTCTGAGCTCTGTCCTAAATCCTATCAAACATTTGAATTTGAATTTGAATCATTTTGTTGTCATTGGACAATCTGAGAAAGGAGCCAAAACATTCTGTCTGGAGCATCCATAAGCATAAGACACCTGGAGCAATTGCCCATCAGGAATGGAACAAAATACCTGTTGACAAGGTACAAAAGTTGTATTAAGAGTGACACAACGCTTTTGCCTGAAGAAGTAAAATCATTTACTGTACCTCTTTTTCCAACTTTGTCCATGTCTGTAAAGCAAGTCCTTTCACCAGTTAATGAGACTTGTATCTTTTTTAACTTTACAGAAAGTCAAAGCACGATAGGAGTGCTTCAGCCAGAGGTGACCTTGAGTCAGAGGCCTAAAGTGCTATGCTGCTTTTTCATTTGTCTGAAAGGACCACAGAAGTTGCCCTCGTCGCACTTATATGATTGAATTGTCAATGGCAGGGTGAGAATTTTGTACCACACGCCATTTTCTCACACGCATACAAATGCAAAGTGTAGCAGGTGATGATCCTAAGGGGAAACTGTTCATTATTCCACAAGTCCTCTCACTAATATGTGATTAAGAATTGTTCTGCTCCCATTCTCTGTACAGCTCCATCACGCTCCCTCCCAATGTGGCTGTGGCTTTTTTTTAAAGGACAGCGAAGCATGCAGGACACTTCATCTGGCCTCCTTTTCATCTGACCTTTGAGAAAAGTAGCTGTTATGTTACCTCAAGGTTGTATAACACAAACACGCGCACGCACGCTTACGGTCATATCTCAAGTCAGGCACTTCAAGAGCTATCTCGGCTAGTTGTATTTTTAGAACGATGGTTCTTGATAGAGAAAAAAGTAAACAAGTATAAATAGCCAGAAGGCATATGATCATTGCTAAGGTTGAACAAATCACAACAAAAACTTGTATGTCTCTGCTGCATGTTTTAGAGATATCAGACATAAGCAGCAATTTTTCATTTAAACATGTTTGTGTGAGAAAAACACAACTGTTGTCATTGTTACTCAAAATTTTTTTACAAACACTTGCATCTAAAAAATGTATGCAACCATAATAGAGTCTACAAATCACTTGGTGGTCCTAGAAAAAAGGGACCTCAAGTGAAGTTAACAGTAGAGGAAGCTGTCAAAAGATGTGCATGGGACTGAAATGAACCCAGAAATTGACAGTGACACAGGCCATATTTCCAGTGGAGAGGAAATTGTATTGGACTATGACCTCAAAGAAAGGAGTGGTTGAGATGAAGAGTTTAGGCAATCAATGTCAAAAGCATGTACAGATGTGAGATGTTCAGAATTTAGTTGAAAAATTCCCGAGTCTTTCACTTTATGTTGCTGCTTATTGTGTCCAGGTGACTGTGTGCCACGTCATTGACATTTGCTTCCAGTCTAAGCTTATTTTGCTTATCTCTGTTTTAAATCTGTTTTTGATGTTCAACCAGATCCCTTAAAAAACAAAAATTTACAGTGGAAAGATTTTAAACAAATTATAGCAAAATTTCAAAGATGGTCCAAAACAGTTTTTGATTCTCATGTGCATGTTGCTTCACAGCATCACCAGACGTGAATCTTTACACTTTTTAGAGTCTGTTGTTGAGTTTTGAAGGGGTGAAGTAATCAGAAAAAAGTTTCATTTAACTTTTTCTACACATAGCAAGGGGGTAAAACTAATGGTTTCATGTTGCACTGTTCTTTTGTAACTTTTTTTGTTCACACTTTGTTGGTCCTATGTTAAAATAGCCAGTGTGAGCTTAAAGCAAATCAGAATCCAGTGGAACTCTGGCCAGGATGAAGTCACAGTAAAAACTCTGCTTTGGAGGTTCTTGATGCAGTAAAACTCTAATGAAACTCTTTTTACGTGTTTCAGCAATTAAAGAAATTGTCCTGATCTAATAGTTTCAGTCAGTTTAATACCTGGAAGCACCCACAGAAAACAAACACCAGAAGAAGAGGTAGATTCCCCACAAGGGCAAATTGCAAGTTCATCAAGAGACTTGTGCATGATGACTGTGCCAACACATCCAATCCAAAAAATAGATATTTAGACACCAAGTAATGCAAAACTTGAAATGAACAACATTTCCCATTTCCTTCACCTGAAGTTACTATCTTGTCCATGTTCAGTCACCTACTCATTTGGTGAATCGCTTTTACCATCGAACAGCGGTTGTCGTGGAGCCAATCCACTCACTGTGCAGCCCCTCTTGTCCCAGTTGTTCATTCTTGCTCATGCATGATTCATTTTTGATAAGAAATGCCCTGTATCATCTTTAAATCCCTGACACCTAAAACACAAGTGATTAAATGCACTTACTTGTAAAACACATTAAATGAATCACTGAGTAATGAAAAATCCTCACACACAAGCCTCAAATAATCTCATCTTGTAGTTTTTCCCCATTTGGAGCACAGTGGCACAGCCTTCGGATTTGGCCTCAGATAAGAAAGTGATGATCTTTGGCTGATGAGCAGGCCCCTGCTGGGTGTCCACTTCCACTTTAATGGCGTCATTCTACACTAAACAAATGCACCACATGGACTCGTCACTGTACTGAAAAAGGTTTCCTGGAAGGCTCACAGAGAGCATCTGAAGTCCATAGTCTGCGATGTGCCGGGAGGATGGGGGGAAGGGTGGTGGCAAACGCTGTCCAGAGCCCTGGCATTTGAAAATGTCATTCTTCCTCTGTGGTTTCTGTTGAGGAAAGGGCTTCCTGGCCCTGTGTGCAAGACTACAACAGATGGCCAACTGGACATCCACGATGCGGCCTTCTGGTGCCATACTCATACTACATATGCTTCTCCCCGTGGCTATGACTTCCTGGAGATTGCTTTCTCAGTCCCTCACAACCGTCACCATGGCCACGTAATCCCAACTGTAGGGATCAGGCCTCAGGATGAGCAAACAAACATACAAGCAATGAAAAACCCTCTTTAAGCTCTTTCAAAACACTGCAAGGCCTCAATTTGCTATCGTGTTAAGAGCCATAAAATAGAGTGGAAATTCTGGACGCTATGGTTATTAAGTGAAGTGAGGGTCACTTCAGATTGCATATGTCATCAAGCTGGGATGTTGGAGTTCTGTAACAAGATGCAATCCTTCCTTTTATAGCTTGAAAAAAACAGCAAACTCTTGAATGAATTGATTTCCCTCTCCGGTCCTGACAAGATAATCATGGGTGCTTAGGAACAACAATCGCAAGAAGTCAGCTGGTCATGCTTAAGCTTTGGCTGATCGCGGAATACTTTGAAAGCACACAATTGATTATTTTGCCAATTTATGAATGGAAATTGGCTATGCAGAGTGTGGTGGATGAGGGGCACAGCCAGGTGGACAAATGCTGTAAAAGTAAACATGAAAGGGTGTTTTGAAGAAATGAAATCATAATCACAAAGGCAGCCCCCCTCGCCAATTGTATAAAGCTGAATGTAAATAAGTAGTTTGAGAGCTTCAAGGAAATGGTTCAGTTGCTTCAAGTCTATGAACTGAAACAAACTAAACACAGATAAGGTTGTTTTTTTGTTGTTCTTGTTGTCTCTTCTATTTAACTGTCACAACCGCTTTTTTTCTGATGTGGTTCAAATGAGTGCTGCAGCAGGAGTCTGAGATTCACTCAAAATGGTCTCAGTAAATAAGACACACCATCTCACGCCAGCATCGATCACTGTCTGACCCCTCCTGTGACACATAGTTTAGTTGTTTGTCGAAGTCAGTGGATAACTGGCTCTGATTACCCAAAGAATTGCCAATTGTGAAAAACAAAACTGTATACCCTACCAAATGAAATAATGTTCAGCGTTCTTAATGTGTTAACTTGCGTAGCCTTCTAAACTCTTGATAAAGAGGGTCTTGGTTTTCCAGTTATTGTGCTCATTTATGCAAAAGATTTAAAACATGGACATTGTGTCCATGATGTCACTCGTGCATTTCTGATACACTGCTCTGAGGCCAATCGATGGAAACAGCCATCCTTAAATTAAGCGTTTCCTTTTTCTCAGACTCCAGTCAAGAGGTGGAGTTCAGGTGGGCTGATATATCGTTAAACATGTTTCATTTAGCGCAAGGCTATGGCTGAGCTAGATGCCACACAACAGGGCCAATATACACTAACCTTGTGCAAAACTGACTGTGGTCCAGACTTTCTGTGACATTTTGAGGTGAGTTATTCCGACATCAAAACAGTTTGAGGTCAGTCATGGGATCAAGAGTTTAGCCTCCAAGCTAAGAGCTAATAAGCGCTCACTTGTCAATCAAGACAACAGTGCCTCTGTTACATAAAAGATGCAAAGTGGGAATATAATGAGAAGGTAAATAAGTGAAAGAACAGAGCTTTTGATTGAACCATGCTGTAAATGTGTTTTCTTGAATGCTTTTAATGCTCTAAAGTCTGTTTTTTGGGGGGTGGGGTGGGGATGGGGGTTCTTCAGCCACCCTTAAAGTGGCCCTATTATGCTATGTCGACTTTTTTTTCAGCGATTCACAGTGTAATAGTGTTGAAAGCTCATTCAGACAAGTGTGAGCAGAGCTCCCTCTTTTCACATAAACTCATGTTTGAGATATTTAGCGTGTCTCTCTATGCAGTTTCTGTCGTGGTAAAAACATAAGGTTTCAGAGAGTTTTTTCACATCAGTTTTTTAGTGACGTCACAAGGAGGAGTTCAGTGATTGGACAACTTCTCTATGTTGTGCACGTTCATGAGAAGAGAGGCGGCTCACCTTTCCCGAAGTGGTTGTCAAGTAGTTATCGTGACGCATCCTTCATCAACAACATGTCACACAAGTGTTTCTTCGGCTGTGTCAGAAAGTTGCACTTGTTCAAATTCCCAAATGAAACTACGGCCAGACAGCAATGGATACAGTTAGTTTTCGGGAACCAGATGCAGAGTTGTTCCAATATGTTTGTTTGCGATCAACATTTCACCAACAACTGCTGGCTGAACAAGGGCCAGTACGATGGCGGATTTGCAAACAAGCTTTTGCTGAAACAAGGGTCTGTCCCCTCAATCAGGAGGACTGCGTTTCTGATCCGGAGCCACACGCTGTAAGTAATACTGAATAAACTGTCTGAGAAGAAATAACTTACACTGACTTACTTCATAAATGGAATGTCTAGGCTTCATACAACTGGTAATTAGCAAAGCTAAACAATAGCTGTGAATGGGGGGATGCTAACAGGCATAGCAATCAGGTTGTAAACATCGAGGCGATTACCCACGTGAAATGATAGCTGTGGACGGGGGGATGCTAACAGAAGTAGCCATCAACCTCGGTTTGTTTACGAGTAATACCGGTGTCTCTGTGGCGTGAACGTTTATGTGTGCACTCCCGACAATGCCCCGATCAGAGGCATCCTGCATCATTGTAGGGGTGGGGATTACTGCAGAAGAGCCTCATTCTGCTTGTCTCGAAAATGGCTTCTCTTAGGGCTGAAGGAGACGACCGAGATATAATGAATAACGGTGTTTGAGAAAAAGAGCTTGATAAATTTCTGTCATTGTGGACTTGCATACGGAGACAAAGACATCCAAAATGCGTATAATAGGTCCACTTTAATCGAGCACTTGATAAACTTCAGCATTTTCCACTTGTACCAATGCAGGGTTGACCTTCTGCGGAAGTTATTTTGGAGAATGCACTTCGTTCTATTCATTGGATTACGTTTTTGTCATTGATGCTGACAGTATGTCAGTACATTTCATTTTTCCAGATAAACCAAATGTCACGCCCTCTACCTCCGACCCGTCTTAGTGGCAGGATTTTTTCTTTGTTTTCCCTCCTTCCCTCTTCTCTCCCTCTCCCCAGGTGGGCGTGGCAGTGTGTGGGGAGTGAGCAG
>JAUESE010000010.1:18133839-18144845 GCA_032274725.1 Malacoctenus triangulatus
TTTGTTTTGTAACGAGTGTGTGTGTGTGTGTGTGTGTGTGTGTGTGTGTGTGTGTGTGTGTGTGTGTGTGTGTGTGTGTGTGTGAATGGCTTATTTTGACTAAGTTTGGGCCATGCAGAGCATGCTGAGCATGGTCCATTCAAGGTAAATGGACCTTCGCCGAAATGGACTTCATAGAGTGGGACATTTTCAGAAGTTGTTACCAAACCGACACAGGGTACTCTACAATACACTGTGCAAAGTCGACAACCATTTGCTGTTCACATGAGTTAGGCTGGATACTATTCACACAGTCACCTGGAGACTAAACATTATTAAAGGTCCCATGACATCAACATTGACTGTTCTGGGGTTTTGGGGGGTATTATATGACCTGCTGTGCACTCATGAGACCATGTGAACGGCAAAAGTGAGTATCAAAGTCCCTGTTAATGGTCTGTCAACTTTCTGTCTTTGTTCAGAAACTGTAGAATCCTAAAAAAGCCTTTCTTTCTGCGAAGATTCACACACTATGTATTTAATTTTCACACTACCGAGAACCCCCCCCCCATGCACCTGCTCACAGGCGAGTCCACTAGCATGGTAGTCCGCTAGCAGGCCTGTCTGCTGCACTGGAGGAGAGGATGGTGTCGAAAAAGGGGAGCTGCTTTTTTCCAGGGTGCTCAAAAATGAAACATTTTTCTTATCCGACACCGAGATTTATGGTTGTGTGGTTTCAAGAAAGTGCTTTAATACACTGCAACTTGTTGAGAGTTATGCATGTCCTCGGCTGTGTGTTAATAGCAGATTTAAGCCTGTTCATACAGAAGCATGTACATGCATGTCAAGGTGTCTTCATGCAAAGTATGTTTTTCATCTTCTGATGATACGACAGGCTCAAACATATATGGGAGCAAACCTCCACTTGGTGAAATGAATTTGAGATGACGTGTTGCGCCGAGAAGACCGGTGTGGATGTGGGGGGGTTTGACTAGCTTTCCAAATGAGGTAGTAGCCAATTAGAAATTAAGAGAATTTGGTCTCCGAGTAGAGCCGCATATCATTACTGCACCGACCCTTTTTACTAAGGAGGGAAATCTGGCCTGCCAAAACAGTCTCCCAGTGACAAAAAAGTTTTTTTCGTTTGATAATTGACATATGCAGCCATATCGACTACATGGAATAGTTTATACTGCTGTGTCATGGGACCTTTAACAGCATCTGATGGTACAGCACATGTTTTCAAGGGTACCATCCACTTTGCCCATGGTGTCTTCAGAGCATCAGATCCCAATTCAAAAAAAAACAAAAACATATATTTCAGGTTCTGTTAGCCCCTCTGAGTCTGTCAAAGCAGCCTGGCATTGCAGAAAAAGAGTCTGAACAAAGGGGAGGCCCTGATGTTGTTCCAAACAGCGGAGATGTTACACAATGGGAGAAATGGCCCTCTACCAACTTAATTCAGATGTTTTGGAAAATTTTAACGAAAGAATAAAACATCAGCAAGGCACAAGGAAGTGTAAAACTTTGCTCACTTGGATGTTGTTGATAATGATTTTATTTTCTAAAGAAAACTATGAAAAGAAATGTTCTTGAATCAGGCCTTTTATTTCAGGGCGGGGTTGAAATGAAATGATTAAAAAAAAAAAACAAAAAAAAAAAAACAGCTGCTGAATCTTTCTTGTTAAAATCTGCAGTCCACATTCTCAACCAGATTTGATCATATTCTCAATTCCAGTACAATTACTCAAAAGTGTGTTTTGTTTTTTTTTTTAAAATGCACATTGACTCTTCATCTTGTAACATGATGAATCTGCATATTAAATGGTACTCAATAGCTTGCAATTTTCAGAAACAAAAAAAGTAAATGACTACAATACAGCGAGTGAGCTGGTACATAAATGCGAACGGAATCACGCAAGCTCCACCTGAGGTTAAGGTTACCATTCTGGCAGCCACTTCTAAAGTGATCAGAGTGGTGTTTTCAAGTTCAGGGCTGTCAGAAGTTTGTGGTCTTTAGTGGTCCACCTGTTGTCTTATCAAAGGTTGTGCTTGTGGCCTGTAAGACGTGACTTGTGGAATCTTGTCGTGCGGTTCCTCAGGGCCTCTCATCAGCAAACGTCTCAGGTCTCTGTCTCAGGTCCCTCCTCATGCAGCTCGAGGGTTTATTAAACATTCATGCTTTAATTAAGCAATTTTACCACTGATAGTTAGTGGCTGATGATTAAAAACTCTGCTCCAGGATGAGCAGACAGGCGTGTGTGTGTGTGCATGTACGTGCGTGCGTGCGTGCGCGCGTGTGTGTTTGTGTGTGTGTGTGTGTGTGTGTGTGTGTGTGTGTGTGTGTGTGTGTGTGTGTGTGTGTCTAAAAAGTGTCCTCTGCCAGAGGCCATTAATTTCCTGCCATACGGAGAAGTGTGGGGATTAGGGAAAAGACAAGCTGAACTTTTTTCTACCTTTGTCATCAGTCATGTGTGACTGCAGGAGAATAGTTGGCTGATGATGTTAGGAAGTCAGAGGGATCCTTTTTTTTTTTTTGACAGGCGGTCTGTGACTGCTCCTCTCCCTCCATTCTCTCCTCTTCATTTAACACCTCATCACTCTGTTTTTTCCTCTGCTTTAGATACCGCTGGAGTGGCAAAGATTTGAAACTTCTCTCCTCCTCAGAGAGATGTTCTATTAAGAAGTGACAGTGTTGTGTCTTCAAAGGGTGAAATTGTATGTGAGCAAGAAAATGGAGAATTAAGAGCGTGTTCATTTTGCCAATCTCCTTGACTGTGAGGACATTCGATGCAAGTCTAATTGTCTCGCTGATGTTTCCCTGCATTTGATGACTTGGACAATGAAGATAAATTACCTGAGATCTCACACTGCAGTGTGCAGCTTTACCGCTGCCATGAGCCCGAGCTGGTTCACACTGTGTGTTTGTGTGCATGTGCACAGATGCTTGTATGTTTGTGGTGTGTCCACATTGCTTTCGTGTCCTTGTTAAGAGCAGGCGGTAGCTCTGCAGAATCACTGTAAAGGTGGCTCTCCTTTGTGAAATCAACCTGGAATGACACCCAGAGGTGACACACTGTCAGAACGCACACCCACACACAACACAAGGCACGGCGCGCGTGCGCGCGTACACACACACACACACACACACACACACACACACACACACACACACACACACACACACACTATAGGATGCCTGCCAGATCCAGGGAAAGCATTCATTAGTCGAGTCATGTTCCATGAACCGTTGTAACACAAGTACACATACAAGACAAATAAAGACGTGGTCCTGTTGCTACCCACTAGTTATTAAAGTGGAAATTTCAGTTCTCTATTTAATACAAGAACATCAAACAAAGCAGGTTATTAAAACATTGCAGAAAAAAGCGGGACAGCACCTGAGTGTTGCAGGCATCAGATATTAGCTTTGACTGTAACAGCAGTAGCAGACGCCCCTGACTTATAAACTAGTCCAAAGAGTGCAGCCCACTGGCTTTCTCTCTGCATCGGTCTGCAGAAAAGAGGCTCATAATCCCAAATAATGTTGCTCAGCAAATGCGTATGGTGGTGTGACATCTGTGCACCTTTGAGTGTTAAGCCCTCCATGCTTATCTTTTACTGTCACCAATGGTGACGCGCACGGTGCTCACGCACCACTAAGGGAACTCTGAGTTCAGTGTTTTGCCCAAGGACACTCATGACAAGGTGAGATGGGGAATCAAACCACCAGTTTTCTTTGTTTTTTCCTGAGCCATTGATATTATTGAAATGCAGCAAATTCAGTTGTAGAGCTCACAGGGCAGACAGGGTGACATGAGACAGCAAAACGCGAGAGGGAAACGGCACCACACATGACTGTTGGAGACAAGATCAGGTAAACAACAGCGAGCTCTAAAGTCTTCAAAGACCCAGGCTATTATTACGGAGATGGGTGAGAAGGTGAGGAGGTTCTCACCCTGATGCTCCCGCTGCCACTCAGGTCATCTGAGACACAGATGGAGAGAACTGGAGAGAAGTGAGAGCTGCACAAAAGACAGTTCTCTCAGATGTGCAGAGGCAGCAAAGACAAGCTTGTTGTGTTTTCCATCAATTCTCAGCTCCTACATGTCTCCGTTTGTGGTCTGCAGTCAGATATCTCCAGTGGGTTGTCGCTATCGTTGGGTAGTTGCTTCCGGGGAACATCTGGTCCAGCAGGTCTGCGGTACGCTCGTGCCTACGGTCAGTTTCTGAAGTGTAACTCGTATTTTTTTTTAGTTTGTTGCATTTGGACAGACATTTAATAATTCTTGTCCCAATAAAAACACAAACACACTACTTATTTCACAAAATATGATCGCCTAATGCAATGGAATAGCAAGCTTTAAATACTGCAGTACTGCATTGATTCATTAATGTCAACTGTCGAGGTGGCAGATTATCATTTGGAGTTAGAGAAGGGAAAAAAAAATCAAGCATTGTTTGTCATTTTGTTACACTATTGAAGGTAGTCATGAGGGTGGGCTTGAGCTTCCAAGTGGACCAGCAAGCCATACGGTCAGGTTGGATTTCCCAGCTCACGTTTGTACTTTTTAAAAAATTCTTTTTTTTTTTTTTTTTTTTTATATTGAAAACACATTTAATCTCTTCAGGAAATTGGAAATGTGTATTTGAAATATCAAAAAAAAAAAACACCAACCGTTTGGATAATATGAGGCTTTTCTATGACTGCAAACCTAATTAAATGTGTTTACAAAAATAAAAAGCAAAACTAACTGTCTAAATAGTGTCTGTATAAAGCATCTCTTCGTGTCATGTTATGACAAGAAAGTGACACGACAAAATAAACAAAAAAAGAAGTGCATGTCATGTGGCTGACTTCATTGTATGGCATTCACAAAGCTGCTCAACACAAAGGTGCTGTTTGTCATTTTAATCAGTGAGTCATGTTGTGCAATAATTACTTTCCTAGGAAGTTGCTTTCATTCAATTTGTCTCTTGCAAACTTACTATTCCTTTCGACCCGACCCCTTAACCTGACCAAACCATGATCTTTCTGTTAAACATGTCTTCACTGAGACGATTGTTGTAGTTTTGTAATGAGAAACTGCGTTTTGTCATCATGATGATGACAAGTTCCCGTTTTACCTAAGTAAATTAACTTGCAAAGATTGACTTTACTGACTGTATATAATGCCGACCCTGTGACGGGGAGACAAACCAGACGACTGAGCCATAGACATCACTGTGACAGATCCTCCAGGGAGAACACTCATACCTGTAGATACAGATAAGAAAAGTCAGGTTATTTTAGGATTCTCCACATATTCACTCATGTGCCAATCGAATGTGTATTCTGTCTAGACTATAGGAAGGAGACAGGAGAACATTCCTTCCAGCGCTTGACTGGTCACTGATTCCCCAACGGTGCTGACATTAAGACAGAAAACCAAACACATATGTGCGCACGCATCCATGTACTTCAAATTGAGTGAGAAAAAAATGGCACGCAGAAGACGTGTAGCGTCCACATACCTCGGCATTCCGGTCAGGCAATCCACAATACAAATGTTTTTTTTCTGAGAGAGGCAAGAGCACCAACTCCACTCTGAGTGCTGCCTACCTGCCCTGCTACACACCACCGAAATCTGCAGCTGCAATGGTCCATATAGACAACTGCCTGTAGTCCAGAGGATGGATCCCATGAACACGTCACATCGGCTTTGTTTTGTTTTTGTGTCTCATAAAATCTTTACACAATGAGACAGACCTCAAAATTTACAACCTACTTTTCATAATGCCACAAGGCCGGCAATGAATAAGAACAGTATGTGCTGCTGGTGTGTGTGTCTGGAAGTGCAGGAAGGGTCAGCTCTATAACAGCCAAGGAATTACAGTCATTTACGGTGACATTAGAATTTCAGATTCAGGGATACATGTGGGGGATGTTAATATCTGCACTGCCAGCTACATCAAATAAAAACAACCAGAGGTCATAAACATCATAGGACATATCATACTTGTATCTGGTGATAATGCGCTAAGTTTCCATTAGCTGCAGCAAGCTGCTTCTGCTTCCTTTCATGTTCAGAGTGAGTTATTCGCTGGTTTATTTCTCATCAAAGCATCTGAACATAATTTGAGCTGTGAAACTGCTTTTTTCACAATTTTAACGTCCATACATATGACAGACTCCTTATCTGTTCATGGCACTCAAATCTGCTAAGAGATTATATTTTCTCAATCTAATCTAAAACAAGAATAATAATTAATTTTTCGGGCATTCTGAAACACATATTCTGTTATTGCAGCATAGACACCCTGAAGGCTCTGCTGTAAGTAAATCTTTTCTCGTCTTCCTCGGTTAAATCAAATTCTCTCTCCGCCTACTGCAGATCTGAGCGTCGCTCTCCGTGCAGTGTGGCAGAAAGATCACTAATGAATTATCTTTATCTGGATTGTGCTGGGAGTGTTTCTGCTCCTGCTTTCAATTTAGGAGATAAATGTGGTTTAAAGTGTCTGATAGTTTGATTGTTCGAGGTTAAAAACCACTAATCTTGGACGAAGCTTTGTAGGGACTGAAATCAGCCAACATCCATCACCTGTGCTCAGTTTGAGGGGCTCACCAAGGATTTGCTCACAAAAAAAAAGTGATGCTGCTGACCGCGGCTCCAGTTACCTCAAACTAGGAAATAGATTGACTCAAAAATTGTCAAGAAAATGTCAAATGTGTGTCCAATTTTTCACTGCTGCCACCTGTCGTAGTTGTTGAGTTTCCCCAGGTTCTTTATACCCTTGAAAGCACCGTTCAGACAACTGCAATTTAACTGTCTCATGGGTGAAGACATCAGCGCAAATTCAAATCCGTTCATCCAGACAGACACAGCAGTGGTGACTGCTCTCAGACTGCAAGGGAAGCTCTACCTACTTCTAATATTCCAAGATAAATGGTAAAATATGTAACCACAGAATTTGTATTTCATTGATCAAAAATGTGTTAAAATGTGATCATCTCTCTGGGCATCTATAGTTCTGATTCACTGCAGCCAAACTTGACAATCATTAGATAAACCCTATGATTTTTGTTCCATTTGTGGACGCTGAGCTTCTCTGGGAGTCAATGGGGCTGTGAGCGGGGCTGAGTGCTGAGCTCCGTATGGTGATTAGAGGAGCTGCTTAAGGACTGACTTTGGAGTTGTTGAGAATGTCCCGGGAGGGGACCCAGCAGCGTTCTTCTGAGCCGCACCCCTCTCAGTCCACCAGGTACTGACGACCCTTCCCTTTACGGACCACCAGGAGCTTCCGGACCAGATAAACAAGAGATCCATCCAAGATGCAGGGAGGAGGAGGAGGGGGCCTGGACTCTGGGACGAGGGGACTGGTCTCGACGGGCTTGATGTTGCTGGTGTGAAAAGTTGGGTGCACCCTCATCGGACGGGGGAGCTTCAGCCACACAGAAATAGGGTTAACCACTTTCGAAACGGGGAATGGTCCAGTGAAACGAGGGAGTAGCTTACGGGATGGGCCCTGCAGGCGGAGATCTCGGGTGGACAACCAAACCTGCTGCCCTGGCCGGTACTGGGGTGCGATGGCGCGGTGCCGGTCGGCATAGAGCTTGTGGTGGGCAGCTGCCTTGAGGAGATTCTGCTGCGCCATCCTCACTGGCATCTTTGGACCAGGGTATACCAGTGGAGGGGACGTGATCTCGCGCTCCAGGGCAGGGAACAGAGGAGGCTGGTAACCGTAGACGCACTGAAAGGGAGACAGTTTATTGAATTGAATGCCTTTATTGTCATTGGACCAGTGCACTGGAACAACGAAATTGCTTTTGACCTGTCTAAGATTGAACACATACAAACAGAAACATGACATGCAGGACAGGAGGATGTTCAGCAGCCATGTTACGTACTCCATCTGCAGATACATGGTGAAAAAACATTGGGAGAGATGTTGGAAAAAAAAAAAGGAACACTCTACCACACCCTCTACAGGGGGATGTAGCAGAGAGTACAAAAAACACCTCGGCACAGAAAACATTGATTCAGACAACACAATTACGAACAAACGACGATGAGGCATTGAGTCCAAGGGGGGGTCTGTAGTCGGCCTTCGGCAGCCACACCTGCTCGTGAGTGCGGGGGTGGGGGGTGGGGGGGGGGGGGTGCAGAGCATCTGCAACTTTGCCCTGAATGAACTGCAGACAGAGGAGCAGCTCCAAGGCCACCCTCGGGGAGTCAGATTAGGATTAGGGGAGATTTTTTTCGTTTCAGGCGAGACACGTTTGTCTGCCTGAAGTCCTCAGCAGGTCCCACGATGGCAGTTCCAGTTAATACGAATCTTGCGTTCGTTACCCCCAATCCGAATCGCCAACTTCTTCACGGTGGCACCCATCTCGACAATGCTGGCTGACATCGTCTCCAGTTTGCCCATCAGGGCCTCCTATCTTCGTGCCATCTCGCACACAGTCTGAGTGTTGACGGTTTGGAGCAACGGCTTGGATGGCAGCCTGCCAATAGCTCTTGAATTTTCCAGTAGCCCAGGAATCCACCGGCTCCAATCAGCAGAAACCCAATCACCAAAAATCCGAATATGTAGAGGTCCTTGATGTCCTCCACGGAGAGAACAGAAAGTGGAGGATGATGGCAGGGTGTTATGAGCGTACTCAATCCAAATTAAATTATGCGATTAGGTGGAGGGCTGATGGCTACAGAGCAGACGGAGACCATTTTCCAGGACCTAGTTAAGGTGCTCTGTCTGCCCATTTGACTGTGGGTGGTAATCGGAGGAGAGGCTGGCTGAAGCTCCGATGAGGGCACAAAACTCGTTCCAGAACCAGGAGATGAATTAGGGTCCGCAATCAGAAATCATGTCGATTGGGAGTCCATGAGGCCGTAACACGTGATGGAGTACCAGCTCAGCTGTAGCTTTAGCAGAGGGGAGTCTGGAGAGGGGAACGAAATGAAGCATTTTAGAAAATCTGTCAACCACTGTGAGGATGCAGGTGTTACCAGAGGATGGAGGGAGGCCAGTGACGAAGTCCAGGGAGATGTGGGTCCAGGGCCGAGCTGGTACGGTGAATAGATGGAGTTGTCCAGATCAGTTGGTTCCCTTTTTGGGAGCACAAGTGGGACAGGTGTTGACATATTCAGTGATATCAGCTCGCATCTTGGGCCACCAGAAGTGACGACAGGTGGCAGCCAAGGTGCATGCTGCTCTCAGGTGGACCGCCAGCTGGAGGCATGTGCCCAGTGCAGGACCTGGGAACAGAGAGGGGGAGGCACAAACAGGCGATTAACTGGATAGGAACTTGATACCTGTGCCCCCTCCTGGGCATCCTGTACGAGCTGCTCCACCTCCCAGGTGACGGCCCTGATGATGTTGGTCTTGGGAATGATGAGCTCAGGATCCCTGGAGTGATCCTCTAGCTCGGAAACTCAAGACAGAGCATCGGGCTTGACGTTGCGGTAGCCAGGCTGTTCTTTAACTGGTTCAATTTCACCTTGACATACCAGACTCCACCAGGCCTGGTGAGCACTGAGCCTCTTAGCAGAGTGAATGCACTCCAAACTGCGGTTGTCAGTCCAAACAATGAACGGGTGGAGGGCCCCCTCCAGCTGTTGACGCCGCTCCTCCAGCACTCCAGCAACTCGCAATCCCCCACGTTGTAGTTCCTCTCCGCTGCAGACAGCCTCCTGGAGAGGAACGCACAAGGGTGGAGGTGGTTGTCGGCTCCCGCGCACTGGGAGAGGACCACTCCAACCCCAAGGTCCGAGGTGTCCACCTAAACAATGAACCGTCTTTCTGAGTCAGGCTGGGCGAGGATGGGCGCGGAACAGAAAGCCCTCTTCAAGGCTGTGAAGGCCTTGTCAGCCTCGGGGGACCTTACAAAAGGGACTTGGGATGAGATGAGCCGGTGAAATGGAGAAGCAACCTGACTAAAGTTCTGAATGAAACGGCAGCAGAAGTTCGCAAACCAAGAACCACTGAAGGCTCTTCCTGGAGGTGGGGGTTGGTTACTCCTCCACGGGTCCATTTTTACCTCCCCGCTCAAAATTACGTGGCCCAGAAAGGAGGTGGACGAGACCAGGAACTCACACTTTGGGGCCTTCATGAAGAGGCGGCGCTAGAGGAGGCGAGACAGAACAAGGCGGACAGGGCGAGTATGGACTCTGTCTACCTGGATGACAGATTCAGATTCTTTTTCCCTGGATCTCAAACACAAAGCAGTTGAGGTACTCACGGAGGATGTCAATCAGGGCTTGAAATGTGGCAGGAGCATTGTGTTGTCCGAAAGGCATAACTAAATACTCACAGTGTCCAGAAGGTGTGTTGAAGTCAGTTTTCCCACTCCTCCCCCTTGCGTATGCGCACCAGATGGTAGGCATTGCGGAGGTCCAATTCCATGAAGATCTGGGGCCCCCTGAGAAGCTCAAAAGCAGAGGACATCAGTGGCAGAGGGTAGCGATTCTTTAGAGTGATGTTTAGCCCTCTGTAGTCAATGCATTGGTAGGGGGAACCATCCTTCTTCCCCACAAAGATCCCTGCGCCCACCGAGGAGGATGATTGACGGATGATAACTGCTTGCAGAGATGTGGAGATGTATTCCTTTTTTTTTTTTTTCTCTCCTCCTGTCTGCATTCCTTCTTAAGTACTGACATCATTGCTGAAGGTGTCAATTTGTTACAGAAGAAAATGCAATTTTTATTTAATTTTTATTTGATTCTGCCCTCATTGACTTCTGGCCATCTTGCTGGGGGTTATGATCAGGTAGAGTGATGCAATGAGGGATGTGCAAGGAGGACAAGACAGAGAGGGAAGGGGGGGAAAGAAGTGAGGTCAGAGAGAGTGGTAGGGGTTGTGAGAGTGTGTGTGTGTTTGTTGTGTGTGTGTATGTGTGTGTGTGTGTGTGTGTGTGTGTGTGGGGGGGGGACTCATCGAAAGATTTAATGATGTGCCTGCACCCAGTGTGCCGTGAGTTAAATGGATGCAGTGTGTGACCTATCAGCCCAGTGTCTAGAACTAGAAGAGGATGAGTAAGTAGAAACAGG
>JAUESE010000010.1:18162000-18177000 GCA_032274725.1 Malacoctenus triangulatus
ATATGATATGATATGATATGATATGATATGATATGATATGATATGATATGATATGATATGATATGATATGATATGACAATTCGAAACCCCTTATTAAAATGTGGTTGGTTCTCAAAGCTGTCGTTGTCGACGGTCATGGTGGCCTCGTCACTGGCAGAGTGTGTGAAATGAACGAGCTTCATACCCAAGGTCTTGGACTCTGTGTCGACTTCACAGTGTTTATAAAGAAAGGCGGTCTACTAATAGCTACAGCAATTGTGATACCACATGGTATAGATAAAAGGGATACTTTAGTATATGATGTCAATGTTTTCACACTTTTGGTTCATGCTTCTAGATAACAGTATTCCCACTAAGCACCACTTCACTTGCTGTCATTACATGTGTTTTGCAGTTTCTTCCAACAGCCATTGAGTGGTGGGGCAAGTGTGAGCTTTGTTGTTTTGGGTCATTTCCCCTGAATTTGTGTGCATGTGTGCCTACGACCCATGGCCAATCACTTTTGTCTGAGGTGCTCCTGGCGAAGCATGAATGATGTCTACACATGACTTGAATTTCTTCTGGCGCCGGGTGAAAATTAGGGTTGGCCGTGACGCTTACACCCTTAAATGCACCTGTCCGTCCCTGCCTCTTCCACCGTCGCATCACAACACCACAACAAGCTGTGTTGACACATTTTCGCGACATCAGCATCTGCTTTCTGAACAAACATCCGATTTACCAAAGTTGTTGACAGCCAGAACATAACAACAGTGAGCGTGGAAAACATGAAACCTTTCACATTTCAGTCCTCTTTCTGCTGTATGTACATGTGTGTATGACGCATGGTGATATCACCATGACAATGCACTCGTGAGATACATAAGTACATATTTTGAATGGGAACTGTGGCAGTTCTCCAGATGTATAAGAATATGTAAATCTTTGCATTCGTGCTTGTGAAGAGCCCCAGGCGTAGATGAGCAGGAGTGCGGCACATGCAGTATATCATCGTCACTGAGGCAGCAAAAATGGAAATCCTGCATGAAATCACAGTGGGTTGCAAGGCAGGATAACGCTTGGGTGGATGTAACGCAAAAGAGCTCACAGAAAAGTCCCATCAGGCCATCAACGCAGTCATTTGTAAATAGACTCTCAGACATCATGTGTAATGTACAATAAAGGCCTTGTCTCACCCCCCCACCCCACCCCAAGTGACACACAGGTACACCAAAACCCACACTAAATAAGAAGCCGGATTGTAGCCCTGAGAGAGAGATGGTGCGAGAACACTGTGCCTCACTATGTGTGCTTGACTGTTTGTGTGTGCTCATGCGTGCACACGCATCTGTTGGAGTCTGTGTGTAGGTGCATTTGTTCTGTTTGTGTATGTTACAGCGTGTTAATTTGACTTTGCAGTCAGATGACAGTGCCACTGTACAATATGACGCTCAAATGTGCCAAGTGCGGAGTTATCTCTTCGGCTGACGTTTCCACCACTGCTACCAGTAACGCCATGTTAGTCCCGCTAATTATTTTTCCTTAACTCTTCTTACCTCTGTTTTTTCCTCCTTTGCTGTATGCCTCCCTTTTTCTCCCTCACATGATTGGTTCTCTGTCCTTTTTCACTCTTTCATTTTTTTTTCTTCTCCCTGAAGTCACTGCAGGGAGAATTATAGATAATATAAAGAAGCTCTCGAACCTTTTGTGCTGCCTCTGTAAACAAACTGTGTTAAGAATATCTGTTTAAAAAAATAACTGTAAATGTACAGCAGTGTATGCTTAATGAATGAATGAGTGTGAGTCTGTAAGGAAGCTGGTTGCAGAGGACATTGAGGAGGGTCTTGCTCTGCAGCATGGTGCACAGTATTCCACACATATTGTCTGTCTTTTTTTTTGACGATTTTTTTTCCCATCATAGGTCATCTTTCTGCTGCTTAAAGGCATTGCACAAAAGCCCTTCTTTCTGTAGTGCAGTGTTTAGCTCACACGAGAGCATCTGCAAAAATAGGGCTTGTATGTTTCAGCACCATTGATAGTCCCAAATTGGATGTAGGAACTTTTGGTCTTGAACGAGCAGATTCTAAAGGTCCTGCTCACAAGCCACATACATCATGAAACACGAGACATTTTATATGAATTTGGATAATAATTTTGGCTTTTCTGATGCAAGAAAATGGACGTTCGGCACCAGAGGTGGAGGCCACACCTAGGTCAAGTCACGAGTAACTGTTATGTGTTAGCCATCTCCGCCCAAGTAGACGTAGAGCTACAAGCTCACCAAAGTCCTACCGATCGTCTTTTCATTGGATGATGACACAATTTACTCCCCATCTACTGGAAGTCAACAGGATGTGTGCGACCCCCCCCCCCCGCCCAAGGATCACCGTAGTCATAGATGGGTTGTCAGTACACACATTACAAAAGCCTGCGACCAGAGTGGGTCCAGAACGGTTAAAGCACGTTGTGAGTGAGGTTTGTGATTGGCATTACTTTTTTCCATATTCTTTAATCTAACATGGTCATTGAGACCATATACAAAGAGAACTCTTCATTAGGTTAAAAAAAAAAAAAAAAGGTTTGTCACGAAGCAAGCCTTAACTTTAGAGTGATGATGTTTGATGGTGGCCAGTTAGATTGCAAAGATTCTTTTTTTGTGTGAGTGTGTGTGTGTTTTTTTTTTTTTTTTCACTTGTTTGGAACTCTGAGCTTAGAGTTTGGAGCCACATTTAAGATTGCTGATTTTTTTTCTTGACCATTTTTTATTTAACTTTTTTTATGCAGGTGATCACATTTAAACAAACACAAGACACAAGCGGTGCTCTTTCTCATCACAAACACGAAACAAAATGACCTGATGCCCACTTGTGTTGACATTATAGTTGCATGTTTTCTTTTGCTGCAGCAACACACTGAACATTTCTTGACTGCATAAGTGCACCATACTTTTTCTTAAAGTATCAGCTTTGCCACAGGAAACACACACACAGAAGCGATGATTACAAATAATTCAGTCTTTTTTGAATTTGTACCGCCATTTTTTTCTCGTGAACTTAGAGAATATTAATATGTTTGGTAAAAACAGAACACTAGACAAAGCAGATGGAACAAACGGTCAGGACTGCAGAGACCATGAAGGAAATGAGGTCCTGTTGGTACAGGCTGTGACTACACTGTGATTGTGACCTGTAAGAGGATGTGATTGAAGGCAGCAAACAATGGACTGGACCTTGTAGGGAAGGTTTTATCAATGTATACGTCACCAGGTGATTGTTCTCAGAGAGAACAGCTCTGAGTGACAGATTTACATCCCGCTTTCTTCATGGTTGCAGTCTTTTTACGCTGAAGACAGACTCACCAAGGACTTTTCAAAAAGTCCCACATGAGTTCAAGATGTTGTACAGATTAATCCCAACTCAACAGCTCTTTTTTCACATCCTTCTCCTCCTGAAGACTCATTGATTGGAAGAGTTGATATAGATTGAAGCAACTTCTTTGCCACAAACAGTTGGGCTTCTCCAGGTCTTCCTGAGATGTGGCTTCTTTAAAGTCCATTGAAGATCACCAACAAGCTTTGGTTTTTCTGCAATCCTCTTGGAACACTTGGAACCTGTTTACAGAACTCCCAAATTAGGTTGAGTCACACTGACAAACCCAACAGTGACTCGTGAATAAGCTTGTGCTTATGTCCTTCAATGTGCCTTTTACATCACCAACAGCTCCAAAAGATTCCAGTGTGGTTTCAGGCACTATTTTACCTAACTCAGTGAGATTATTTCTTCTAAATTGCTTCGGGTGACAGGCAAGGTCATCTCCTTCACATCCACTCATTCCTCTCGGACCATGGAGAGTTTTGCTCTCTCGAAAGGACATGCTTCAATACATAATTTCTCTTGTTCGACTGTTGTGATGATAACTACAACTACAGCAGGTGCTACAGTTATCCTGAGGTCGTCTTAATTTGTGGTGGTGTTGAACACAGAGTCAACTCCAAAGGCCAAGGTTTCACTGCTCTTGTCCAAGGTTTGGGTGTGTTGAGCTTTTGTTCCACTTTGTGGAGGTCACTTCAAACTGGACTGGTACTGAAGGGTACTTCAGGAACTCTGTCTTTCCTTTCTGATGATGCATCTTTGTTGCTATTTCTTTGCCTATCCAAGTCTTTTTTTTTATGGTTCCAATCTCCAGTCACAGTGTTGAGTGAGCTTTTCTTGTTTCTCCTTTACGAATGGAGGTTTTGGGTGTCATGGAGTCAACCAGGTGCTGAAAAAACATTTTCAGAGACTTTGTTCCATATTGGGATGATAACAACTGCTGCAGGCTTGTGATGTGGATCTCCTGCTTCACCACATGCCAGAAGTGCTCATTTGGATGATGATGTGGTGACTGCGAAGTCCATTTGACCCAGTCAACTATTTGCATCAATCTTTGGAGGTTTGTGACATGATTTGATTGAGTGAAAATTGGACCAACCTTGGCTGTGGTCCAAATCTGAAAAAATTCACTCCTGAGGTCCACTTGCATTGTCATCGCACACAACAATCCTTTCAACTGATGTAGTGTTCGGTCGAATGAAGGCAGTTGATGATTATTTATTAAACAAACCTTGACTGGAAGTGACTGAAGACATTGGATATTTACTGAGTAATATACTACCAAGCCCATCAAGGCATGGTATTTGTGTCCAAGATGAATGGTGAAGTAATACTGAGTTGTACTTAAGGCACAGTAGAAATGGAAATGTCCTCACATATGTGAAATAACAGTTTTATCATAATACAGACTGAGCTCCTGTTGAACACTGGAGGTGGATCGTTTCCCTTTACATTGTTTTGGTTATCAATTTGTTACACTTAACTCCTTTATATCCTCAAGTCTTCACATAAAGAGGCACACTTTCCATGTTGCCCTGTAGTATAAATATTTAAATGCTAATGAATTTACTTCCTCACATAATGCCTGTTTGGTTCCAGTTGCCATTATTGTTCAACATTCTCCCTCAGAGATGTGAATATGTAGGTGGCAGGCTTTGCTTGCTCCCAGTTTGGCCACAGGGCCCCAGTGAACTGATGAACTTGTCACTAATATGCAATATTTTTTCCAAACATGTGGCACCGTGATGTGCCACTAAACAAAGAAGGAAGACAGGGAGCCAACGTCCACTCACCAGACAATGACAACTTCACTTAAGGGCAGCAGGAGGGCTTTTAGCGTCATCGTTACAGCGTTTTCACTCTTGCATAATTCATTCACTCTTGCCCGTTTTCAAAAAGCACCTTGATGTGGTCTTGGGAAGTGCCGGACCGACATTCTTTTTTTTAATAGACCAATAAAGAATCCTTATTTTGAGAAAATGGTTTCACTCTCTAACAGAGCATTTTTTATCTCAATACAGTGTTACTGACTGCATCTTCACTCTGACAAACACACATATGAACCAACAGAGAGGAACTTTGAGTGAGAAATTGAGAGTTCTTTGGTACGACAGGACCTGTAATGCTGATGGAAGCCATGCTACAAAACAAACATTACTCTTGCTTACTTCAGGAAAATAAATTCAGTTCAGGTGAATATAATATATCGCTGTGTGCAAAAGCCACCTCATAGCACTTTACTGCCCAAAAAAACACAGTGTGGAACATTGTGTGTTTCTTGTTTCTCTCGATTGAGTCAACATCTGGAGTCATTTTTTTGTCAACATTAGTGTTAAAGTTGTTAGAGTTTTCATGTGTACAGAATGACACATACAGACACACACAGGATGACACACATACAAATGCACACAAAATGACACACACAGGCCCACACCCATGTTGCCTTATCACAGGAGGAATATCTGGGCCTCACACTCACGATACCCACACACACGACTCACACTCACGACACACCCACAGTCATGACTCACACTAACGGTTCACAACGCACGTGAACAATGAGTTGTAAAACGTCCATTTTGTTTACATCGCAATAAAAAAAAGTACAAAAGTCTGATCCCTGGCAGTCTCAAGAGACCCATCTGGTGAGCGGTTCCCGCAAGACCCAGCGATCTGACTCCCCTCATATGAGGAAAAAGACAAACGTTTGCATGTGGTTATTTTTCTGGGTTTTGAGCGATCGTTTCCTTAAAACAGAAAGAACTGGCAACACAATAGTTTTGACTGTTAGGGAGCTCTCTGTAAGTTGAAGTGACCCTACCCGATCAAAATGCGAATCATCTTCACTCCGAGGGTTGTTGTGCTTGTTTCCTCCCTAATGCCCATATTGCCCATAGTAGAGATTGACACTTCTGCTCTCTCTGTGACTGTCCTTCTCTGCTTTGCCTCTTCTGTTTGCCTTTCGCGTTCTGTTTCAGCCTCATTACACTTGTTTCTTTTCTGCTCACCCCCCTCCCCCTTTCCTGTGGCACTCGACCCTCTATTGTTTGACTGAACCATCTTAGACATACATGCATGTAATATATGTGAAAACCTAACATGTGTGTATATATATATATATATATATAGAGAGAGAGAGAGAGAGAGATAGATATAGATAATGGATGTATGTATGTCTGGGATAAAAACATAATTCTTTGTTGTGATGTTAATCATGCATGATGACAGATAAAGTAGGGCAATAGATTGCGTAAAAATATATAAACTTTCTTTGACAGTGCAAAGATTTGACGGTTTGTCTTCTTGTTTTTTAAAGGCGGCATGTTAATTGAGTTTGCATCTGATACTTAATGTTCCGAAGCTTGATGGACCAGTCCTGTGAGCCAAACTGTTTGCGAATGCCCTCCCTGACCTGCAGTCCCTTTTCTGTCCTGCAGGGCATCCCTGTGGAGCTCCTGCGTGGTCTTGCCACTGCTGGCCCTCACGTGGATGTCAGCTGTCCTAGCCATCACCGACCGGCGGTCGGCACTCTTCCAGATCCTCTTTGCGGTGTTCGATTCATTGGAGGGGTTCGTCATCGTTATGGTGCATTGCATCCTGCGCAGAGAGGTAACGCTCAGACAAGAGCAAAGGTGTCTAACACTCTGTCGTCCGGGGCGCCACAGGCCGTTTCACTCGACTACAGTTCTGCTGGACTAAAAAAAATATTACTATCTTTTTTTAAGTCTTTTAGTTCTTGCTGATCATGTCCACATCTTGCACTTATTTAAAAGATTTTTAATTACTGTAGTTTTGATAAAGTTGTGAATACGTTTTGGGGCACTGCTTCTGAATGACAAGATGGACGCAGTTTGGCCACCTAATATAAAGAATCTGGATGAGCTTCTTCACAGATGCAATTGTTATTTTACATCACACCCCGATCCAATTTTTTTACTCCAGTGTTGGTGCAATCAGCAGTTCAGGTCTGGGTCTTAGTGTCTGTGCTCTTTCTGCTATGAAACGAACAAATAGAAATCTCAAAGACAAATTCAAAGGGATGTTGGCAATAGAGGTTTGCAAATGTCTTCTTCGAAACTGGGGTTTAACACATGCATTAGAAAAAATGGAAACGGGTAGAATTGAGTCAAGTTGAGCAGCTAAAACTGTTGTAACTGTAACAACTGTTGTTGTTGAAAGCACAGATATTTAAGGGCTGACTGTGATGATGAGGTATAGCGTGAGCACTGTGGTGTGGTGGTGCTGCAGGTTCAGGAGGCAGTGAAGTGTCGCGTGGTGGACCGGCAGGAGGACGGTAATGGAGATTCGGGAGGATCCTTCCAGAATGGTCACGCTCAGCTCATGGTATGAGACTTTTGCTTTCACCTATCAGGATTTATTACAAAATATTGGCTTGATATTCACCCCTTAATATAATATTTATGAATGTCTGTCCTCAGACTGACTTTGAGAAGGACGTGGATATGGCTTGCAGATCAGGTAATCTTCAAGATGAGTGTGTTCCAATTGCATACGTGCTGTGTGTGTGTGTGTGTGTGTGTGTGTGTGTGTGTGTGTGTGTGTGTGTGTGTGCACTTGCTTTGACTTTGGGGACAGATGTCTCTTTGTGCCTCTTTGTATTTTGACTGCTTGAAATTCCTCTGCGTTGTCAGAACAGATGTGAGGTATGTTCCTCCTCCCATTTCTGCACCTGTGCTTTACAATCAACATCGCGGCCTCGCCTCACCAAGGAGCTGTTTTGACAAGAGATGCAGCACATTACTGCTGCATAATGCAGTTTAGCCCAGGCTGATGGGACCGGCATCAAAGTATGCTGAGCAGTTGTATGCAGATAAATAGGCCTGTCTACACAGCCGTATATAATTAAGTCCTTCCCGAACAGTGTCGCATCAGATACAGACTCTGCTCCCAAATCCAGCAGGAGTGAAAATCTGATTATCTCATGAGACAGGATATCAAGAAATGCATCTGGAGAAAAACGGCCAAGACAAAAATGAGCTGAATCAAGAGCTGAGCAAAAGAAAAAAAAGCGACGGATTATTGTCTCTTCTTTATACTGTCAAGTAGGAGGTGGAACCACAGACAAGGATCACTGGCTGCTTAGTGTTGTCTAATGTTGTGTATCTGTCTGCACGCAGTATGGGTTGTGCCTGCTGCCAGGAGACAACGGTTGTTATGGTGAAACGAGGCTGGGCCACAGGGTCGCGTCAGGCCAGTGGACGGCAGTGAAAGTTTTGACGGCCGTATAGATCCGATGTAAAGAACAGTTGCTCTCCCACCTCGCTATGGGCCGCACACCTCAAATCAATCATCCAAAGATGTTCGTAGAAATAAGGAATACAGTAAACAAAAAGGTCTGCTGCCTTCCTGCTTCAGCCACTGAGGAAGTTGGATGCGCCCAGGCAGACAATGGAAGCTAAACAAAGTTAGTGCATAACAACGCCAGTGTCAAGACTCAAGGCGACAGAGGCAGTTGTTGGTACGCTGTGCAATCAATGTTTGTCACATGTATTCACCATGTTCTGGTCAATGCAGCACAGAGAATACAAGTCACAAGTACTCGATTCTCATTGAAAACCCACTGATCACCTGTATCAGACACCTGTGGGCAAACAGCACACTAAGGAATCCCTGTCTGAGACCTGCACTCTATGTGAAGTTGTTGCAACGTAAATTGCATAAATTCTTGCTAATCCCACAGATGGATCTCTTTTTCTGACTATGTACACATTTGCATCTCATATGTAATTTCTGTATTTTATTTCATTTTTTTGTATCCTTAGGAACAGTAAAGCGCTCGTCCCTGCAGGGCGAGGAGAAAGACTCCGCTGGCTCTGTCATGCTCCAAAAGGGATCTAACTTTAACACCATGCCAGCCAGCATGGCAAAGGTTCACCTCCAGAACGTGGCTGATTACACGAGCCACACTCTGACGCTGCGCCGAGAGAAAGGTGCCACCAAGGGAATCAGCACGGAGCTGCCTGGCGCCAAATCCATCTACATCTGCGATGGTGAACTCTTCAAGCAGCTGGACAGCGACATGCCTCGGGGGACAGGCGAGGGCAGCAGCTCCGAGGGTGCTGGCAAAGGCCCCAGGTATGTCATTCTGCCGGCGAACAGCACAGGCACCCTGAAATCAGCCAAGGGGAAAGAGGAGCAGATGGCCAAGTACAACATCGGCGTGGAGCAGCTGCCCCAGACCAGGCTCATTCACCTGGCTAACCCTGCCAACGGAGAGCCGGTGCCCAGCTTCGGGCTGAAGAGCCTGCCCGCAGACCAGGTCAGTGTGTCCTGCTCTGACAGAGACTCACCTGCACACAACCTGCAAAATGTGCCCAGAGACTCCCAGGCGGCAAGCAGCATGTGTGACGGGGGAGAGTCGGGGAACTCTGGAGCCATGTCCAAGAGTGAAACTGTCTCCACACTGTCCATGAGTTCACTGGAGGTGAGGCCACTCAGTCATTCCACATGCCACTGTTGTCGCTGAAAATGTACTGTCAGCCCATACATCATGTTTACACTCAAACATTCAAGCCAAGTTGTTTTGTTCTGCATCCCATAAATTCTCAAATATGTTCGAGGTCATTTAGCTCAGGCACAGGACTACAGAACCAACACAGCCTCAGTTTTTTCTTCAATATCTTATTACATAATACCTATACAGGCCTAATGTAACCTGTTTTCAGCAGGAAACTTTTCTAATATTTCAGAAAACAATTCAATTCACATCCAGCCAATTCTATCAGACCAACAACAGTTCAAGCAGTTACAGATGTTTTTTTAATTTGGAGGTGTGTCAAACATGCGTCCCGCCAACTGTGGCCCAGCAGATAAACAAGCAAACTGCTCCTCCTGATTTTTTTTAACAGAATTTGTCATTCAATTTTGTTCTGTTTTGGATTATTGTTGTGTAAGTTTTCATCATCAGACCAACACTCAGTGCAAACTCATGCTATAATTGTTTTGGTTCAACCCAATTGAGATGCAGGGAATGTGCATGTGGCCCCTGAACTAAAGTATGATTGACACCCCTGTCATCACGTGACAGCAGGAGGTCCCACAGGATCTCTGCTCCACAGGTTAGCCTGCAATAAGCACTTTCATACCCTTGTTACTTTTGTTAAGAGCTGAAACAAACGGGAAGGCAGAAGTAGTTTGCTCTGAAAATATAAGTACGGAAAAGAAACAGGACAAAAAAGATAAATTGAAAGGATTTTTTTGGGGAAATTGGGATTTAGGGAGAAATCGTGTAAAAAGACTTTGAGCCAGACTTTTTGAGACTTACATGACAGAGTCACACTGTTGTTGCTCTGATAGCTCTTTCGTTGCATGTGATGTGCTACACAGAGGTGCCGGCCAGCCTCCATGTTTGTGAGCGGCTCTCATTTGAGAATTTACAGCAGCTTCACTGTGGTGATCATCGCTTCTTTTCCATCAGAGCTCCTTTTTTCCCCAATCCAAAGTCATCACAGTTCCATTCCAAAACAGCTTCACTCCTCCTATTTCAGCCCATGCACGCTTCCATCGAGGTGACCGCTCACCACTTACTCTCTTTGATTGGACTGCAGCCATTCGTATAGCGAGCTCAAAGAGTGGATAATATTGGGCCATAGTTTTTGTTTGCTACCAATGCAGTCTTAAATGACCAAACTATTACCAGCTTATCAATGTGGGAGGCATACAGCAAATAATTGTATATGTCAGCACTTCATAGAAGTCAGTCAGGCCTTGTGTTTTTCACTCTCCACATCTGAAAAGTGTCCCTACATTCTCGGGCTCCAAGTAAAAACAGCATCTTCAAAAAAGGCAAATTTTCATTCAGCTCCAAGTGCAGACAGCGGTGGCAGGTCGAGACAACATGGCGATTGGTGCAGAGTGGCCCAGACATCTGCCCGCTGGTGGCTTTTTCACTTCGGGGCAGAACATACTTCCACAAGTGTGTGCGAGGTGGCAGCTGCCACAACAAGCATGCAGCCTGAAGGTCAGGTTTTCCCTTCACCACTTTGTGAGGGACGACTTAAAGGTCACTCGGTCACAATCTGTTAACTGCAAACTTCTGCCAGTGGACTTCATGATGACCAGCAGTGAGGCACGTTCCCCCCCTCATGACTCATGCCTCCCCTCTGAGTCTCCACTGTGGCCTGATGAGGCAATACATAAGCAAACACTTTGGGATCACAAGGCACAAAATATCAATATCAAGACACATCTTTAATCTCTCTGTCTTATCTCCCCCGCCCCCCAGAGACGAAAATCACGCTATGCAGAGCTTGACTTTGAGGTAATTGTAGTCTCTTTGATTTCTCCAGAGATTTTTAGACTCAGACCAAACGGCTGCTATGTCTCCTTGCTACTCAGGCCTCTCCATGTTTGCATCATGTTTATTTAATTTTTTTTTTTTTTTCAAATTTTGTAGTGTTGAGAATAGAGCCAGTGAATGTGGAAGGGGGCTGAGGAAGGATTGCTAGTAGCCTGTGTGCTGTTTGCCTTGTACATAACTTGCAATGTTCCTGTGTAGAAAATAATGCACACCCGGAAACGCCACCAGGACATGTTTCAGGACCTGAACAGGAAGATTCACAGTGCAGACAAGGATAGAGAATCTCCACCTGTTGACGCCAAAGCTGCCAAAAGATGGAGCGTGTCCTCTGCCAGCAGTGACAAGACCAACATGAGTGTAAAGAGTTTAACTTCATTCTGTCCTGCCCCTCCCCTCCCCCACTATTCTACTGTTGCCTGTGTCTCTTATGATAGCTACACATGAACGCGTCTGAGTGGACTCACCTCTTTCATTGTAGGTGTAGTCATTGTAATGCTTGTGTTATGGGATTTTAAATGGTCAATAACACGACAGGTCACCTGTCGGGGACAGTGACACACATTGTGTACCGGGCTGCACCAGCAGTCTCAACTCAAGTTAAAAACATTAACACTCAGACAAGTCTATTCTTCCCATGAAGTTACAAACTCTGGAAAAATTTATATTTTAAAAAAATAGACTGAAACATCTAAATAAGGGTTTACCAATTATCACATGTAAACATGTCAAATCTTAGCTTTACAGCTGGCACTCTCAGTCTCCTGCTGTTTCTAATTAGAACTGTGCTTTACTTGCCTTACTTTTCTATCCAGTGACTGTTAATATACTGAGTCATTTAATGGGTCGATGAAAAAATGATGAAATGTTAAAATGAGGAGACTGTTGATTGAATATATTGGAGCTTTAAACTGTGATATAAGCAAAGTGTTTCCTTCTGTGGATACTAAAAACTTCTGCTGGTATGAAACAGAGGTGTACAGCAACCAAACAATCTTCCACATTCTGCTCAACCTCTATAGAAACATTGGCTCTTGTGTTTTCCTTCACAAAGACATTCAATTCTCAGTTCATCTCATCATCTGTACCGCTCATTATTCCGTGTCACGGGTCGCGGGAGGTGCTGGAGCCGATCCCAGCTGTTTACAGGCGAAGGCAGGGTACACCTTGGACAGGTCTCAATTCTCAGTGTACATCAGAAATAAATATCTGTAGAATACCTGATAAAATAAGATACAGCCACATTGTTTTCCTTCACAAAGACAATCAATTCTCGGTGTACATCAGAAATAAATATCTGTAGGGTACCTGATAAAATAGGATACAGCTACATTCTTGATGTTCCCATTCATTGGGAAGTTGAGGTGTAATTTTTGGCTGGTCTTCTTCTTCACTTCATCCCAGAACCAGCCACCATGCTGAAACCCTACCTCAGCAGGTAAACACAAACTCGAAATTGTGGATTTTATGTAAAAAGAGGCTGCAAATTTCTCAAACAAAATACCTAAGTACTTAAAAAATGATGGCGTCAGCCGAATGAATCGAGAGACAAAAAAACAACAAATTGGAACTGTTATGCTATTCGAATTATTTTAAGTTCTATCTGTCAGTTTTTCTACAGTCACATTGAAGTTGGAGACTTTATTGTTTCTTTCAACAACAAAAATTCTCACCCAGCTTCTTTTAACTTTAAAAATAAAGAAACAGATGATTGGGCCTGGGTTGCTCAGCAACTGCCGTCACACAAGAAATCACAGAAAGCAGACACGAGCAGGGATCCATGTTGGCTCTGTCGCTGCAATCATTGGATGACAGCAGGTGATTCCTTCCTCCTACTCCCTCTTCCTCCTCCTCCTCCTGTTCCTCCTGCTCATCCTGCCCCTCCTGCTGTTACTGCCCAAAGCCCGGAGCTCCGTTTGTTTCACAGCTTTGGATTTGCATCTCGGTCGCGTCACTAACCTGGTCCATCCAGGCCTCTGCAGTTGCACACCTTTAAAAGTCTAAAGTTACATAAAATCAGTTGCAGAGAGGATGTGCTGCAGTCACCATCATGCATAGCTCAATTTTTATATGCATACCCATGTTCCATTGTGTTGGGTTCTTCTGAAGAAGAAATTCCAGAATTACTTTGTTTTATTTGCTTTTTTTTCTCCACCAAAATTGTCATGAGAAGTGTCTTTGCTGTTTGCTGAGTTGGAGTCAGAATCTGAGTAAAGCAGGGGCAGTAAAGTGTAAAGAATACAGTGTGTCACTGCAGCCACAGACTAAATAGTCCTCCTGACTAAGTCTGCACTGAGTTAGACTGTCAGGTGTGTCTTTTTTGTCTGTCTGTGTCTGTGCGTGTGACTGTGTGAAGCCTATGCTGGTTTTGTGAGCCGTTCATGTCCTCCACAATTCCTACGACCCCCAAGTGAAAACAGATTTTCCTTCATAAATTTGTGTACCACAGTCAGTTAACGCCACCATCAATCAAAGAGCCACAGTAGCCAGTCAGCAGAGTATACTCCCTTAATCACTACAGTTTACCCCGTCTTGGGCTCGAGAGGACTTTTGAAAATGTACTTCTCAAGTGCAATAGGTCGCATGGACTGAGAATATTGAGTCTCCCCCTGCTTTTGGCTGTTGAGGAGATCCAAGTTGGAAGCTTTTTTTTGAATGAAGTGTAATGTAGAAACTGTGGAAGGGGGTTAAAGCCACACAAAGGAAAAAAAACCCAACAAGAAGTAAAGTATAAAAACATCACTCTCTTAAGCCGCTTGCCAACATCCACACATACTTAACTACTTATCAAATTTCCAGAGATTATGTTGACATTCCTTTATTTAGAACCCTGCCTTACTTCCTTCATTCAGAAATGGAAAAGGCAACAAATGTGGGATTATTTACACACATCAATCCTGCGCTTTGCTGAACAGTTTCGATAAAAACACTAAGAGTCGGTGCAGTAATTGCAAAGTGTGGAGTAAAAGTGGAAGTATGTGAGCATCCTCCCAAAAATGTGTTGTAGATTAGACTGGTGTCTGCTCAACTGTCATTTAGGTTTATGGACCTGACAATGGTTGTAGATCAAAGAGCAGACCTTTGACCAGTATAGACTATACTTTATGCAGCAATGATGTGGAGAACACTCTGAAACCTTGGTTTGAGACCATATTTGGGCCTATCCTGTTTAAGTTATGTCGAGAACTCTTCAGGAAGGTAACCTTGGGGGACACTTGTCACAATGCTGGTGTATGCCTTTGTATGTACATGCCTTCTCACTGACGCCCTGTTATTTGTTCAGTAAACTCTCTGTGCTGTGACTGGTGAGTCTCCGGCTTCCATCCTTCTGGT
>JAUESE010000010.1:18178192-18191043 GCA_032274725.1 Malacoctenus triangulatus
AGGCCATGCTGTTTTCGGATTGGACAGTTTCTGAGCTAAGACAGAAAGCTGAAAGACCATGAACAGGGTCTTTGATATTCAGTTTTGATATTCACATGGCCTCATCAGTACCCAAAAGGTCACATTATACCCCCAAAACCTCAGAAAAGTGAATTTTGATGTCATGGCCCCTTTAAGATGACAAGTGAAATTTCAGAATTGTTTCTGCCGAGTTACTTGCTGTCACTTTGTGTCGTGTGACTGAAATCAGGAAAATGTTTGGCTGAAAGTGATGTTGAAGGATATCATTGTTAACGCCAGACTGGCTTATTTTTAATTCAGTCATATCAGGAAATTCCAGTCTCATCTCATTGTCTGTACTACTTATTATTCTGTGTAACAGGTTGCAGGTGGCACTGGAGCTGATCCCAGGCAAAGGCAGGGTACACCCTGGACACGTTGCCAGTCCATCACGGGGCAACACAGAGACAAACAACCACACACACACAGACAATTTTGAACTGCCAATTGATCTTATGCATGTTTTTAGACTGTGGCAGGAAGCCGGAGTACCCGGAGAGAACCCACGCATGCACAGGGAGAACATGCAAACTCCACACAAAAAGGCCCCACCTGGGTGCAAACCCAGCACTTTCATGCTGTGAGGCAAGAGCACTAACCACTACGTCACCGGCATTCCGGTGGTATTTTGAAAAATTTAAATAGATTCCTAAGAGGCAGAGAGGAATTAAATGGGCTATCAGTTCATAGATGGTGGACAGGAAAGATGATTTGCTCCTTAAATTGACAATTAGGCATTTAATAGACTAGGAGTGGAAGAAAAGATGGATGGTGGCAGGATGACTGTTGTTGCAGCTTCATAGCATCACTCTCAGAGCACTGGACTAAGTTACACATTTTGGAATTGGAGTAGGATGGAACGAAAGCTTTGCTGGAACCAGCTTCCACAATAATCCAATGTCTCGTTTGTTGATCTTTTGAAGTCAATATGTTGGGCAATGTTTTTAACACAATGTAAAATATTCAAATCCCTGTATGTTTAAACCCGTCTCACCATGTTTATCTGCCAGCCAACAATGACAAAGATGTCGTTGATGTGAAAGAATTGTGACATATTTGCGGTGCTTGACTGTTTATGGCATTAGGATTGACCAGTAGCAGGTTAACCTGCCACGGATCTAACAGACAAAAGCCTGATTTACAGCCCGTCAGTTTGTGACTGATGGAGAAATATTCTTTATGGGGCTGACAGAAAAGCCTTTCCACATTGATCTGTGTCCGCCAACGGTCATGATGAATGTTCCTGTCAGACACACACACACACACACACACACACACACACACACACACACACACACACACACACACACACCTATAGCTTTTTGTTGTCATGTTATGAGAACAGGCTACAATCTTGAGCTGCATAAATACTGAATCCTACCTTCTGTATTCTTTGGATTTCCATTAATATAGTATTAAAAAATTATAACTGTACACTTATAATTGCCAGAATTGACCCTAGCTATGTTTGTGTGAACATATATAGAAATGAACATGTGTTTTGTTTGTGCCCCCCCCCCCCAGTGCTCATTGTCTTGGAGTATGGCTCAGGAGGCTTGCTGTGTGGCAGCTGAAAGATAAAGTTTTACTATGCAGGCCCCGCTCCTCAGCCAGTGCTCATGGATAACTTCTAATGTGTATTATTGCTTGCATAATTGGAAAACTCATTAAAAATAAATCAACAATAGTGCTTAGCTCCACAGTCATAACAGCAGAGCCATCAGTTGACTGTTCATTTGAGACGCAGTGGCTGCAAAGAACTGGGGAAAGTTTACCATGCAAGAAAAAAAACATGTCAGAGTCACGAAAAATGAGCATTACTCTCCAGGGGGCCCGGGGGAATTACATTACATCAGTGGCACTCAAAGGAAAAACTGTACTGCTGCCCTGTCAGCTATAGTTCAGCGACCGACATGATTCTCAAACTCCAGAAACTGCTTTACAATTGATTCAATCAAAGATTAATTACAATTCATACAAACTCGCTTATCAGTATGGCCTTTTCGAGAGAAAACGTCTGACATTCGAAGTGGCCCGCGGTTATGAAGAAACTCTAAACCCTTTGGACTTCTAACCTGCCCACTGCTTCAGTTCCAGCCATGATGCTGCCGCCCACACTGATGCGTGTCTCCACTGCAGGGGCTTTAAAGAAGCCTCCGCCTCAGAGAACAGGCCGCATCAGAAAAAAAACCTTCCGTGCTAATAATGCTGATTAGAAACCACTGAGATGATTTGAGTCACTGGGCCTTTGTGCTGCCTGAACAAGGATTATGTTCCCCATAATGGAATCCAAATGACTCCTGGGGCTATTCAGAGCACTCTGCTCTCCTCTAAGGGTGAGGTTTTAAACACACATGGATTTCCATAGTGTCCATCATGCAATTCAAAAACTCTAATAAAATTAAGGCATGCCACTCACCTTTTTGTTGACTGACTTGAGTTGGCTTATCAAAGTTACAAAGGTTAATATTGTGACTCACCTGCAAAACCATTCTAGAACAGTAAAATTAACATAGAGACTATGGGTCAAAGAGCATCCTCTCAGACTAGAGTCGATAATTCCCTGTCAATTTAAGGTTTTATATTGCTACTATATTATATTAAACATGCACCGTTGAAAAACACATTTTACAAATTGCTTTTACTTTCAACAACAACAAAAAATAAACTATGACCGCATTCAGGAAGCCTACAGGATCATGGATGTAGCAGAAGATGGGAAACTTGAGAATTTTGCCAAGCACCAACATGATGTCATTGACACCGATCAAACCTTTATTTTTACAGACATAAGGAGTCAAAGTATAACTGGGGACAAATTCTTTCTTTTTTTTCATTACAGGTTCCTGGAGGGACGAAAAGTCTGCAGTTGCTCAGGGCTTTTCTGGTCCTTGATTCTCCCAGGGCTTTTCTGGTCCTTGATTCTCTCAGGGCATTAATCATTCCATGTAACAGGAGTCTTTTACACTGGCTCGTACATCAAATTGGGAAGCATTTTCTCCTCCTCTCACTCAGGTCCCAACCTGCTACTGGTTTAATAGGAAGAAGGAGAAGTAATAACTATGAGTGTTTCTGGCGTGTAAATGCCACCTACCATTCTTTGGTGCTGCTTTCCAAAGTGCTTCCTGTGGGGCTTCCTGCTCCAGACAAACCTCAACTTGCCCTGCCTCCACATATCTCCACAGCCCGTTTCAGGCTGTGGCACTGTCTGACCTAACCTGCCCACTTCTTTGGGTTGGCTGTGAGGCCCGCTTCCCTCACGCAGCAGACACCTCATTATTTAGCGAAATCCTTCTGCATGTGTTCCACCCACTTTTTCGCTGTAAATGATGAAATCATCAAGGATTGTTTGAGAAAGATGACATGTGAGCCTGTTAAAAAGGTAGCCGCCTCAGGACTGGAGCTACACTCCCCTGATGGACAGTATCATCCAAGATTGTTTAAGTGGACAATCTTCCAAAGTATTGTTCCCATCTAATCCTCCCTCTCTGGTCCTTGGTTCTAATAAGGCACACATTATCTTTCTGTCTGAGGGGCCTTTTAGGTGGGCTTTCAACAATGACGTTTGGATGCAGCCTCTTCTCCTCTCCATCTCAGGTCCTGGCCGTCTATTAACATAATAGGGAGAAATTTCGCAAACAGAAACAGTAAGGAGACTGAACAAATTCAAGCAAAGTTAATGTACCAGGTCACCATGACAACGTTTCGTCCAGTTTCTGTTGAGAAGAAATCAAATGCACTTCTAAATTGTCTTTGCATCTCTGTATTTATTTTTTAATGCACCTGCGATTTTTTTTCTACCATGTTTTTCCAAGTTTACATAATGATGATAAACATACTGCTCCTGACACAGAGTTACATTTGTTCTCAAGATGCTCTTTGTGACAGACCTACCTGAATTACATCACTCTTTCATTCGGCTCTTGCAATGTCCTGGAGACCTTTATAAAAAATTGAGTGATAAGAATATAGAAAAAAGATACACATTTTGTTAAAGAAAACATTCATTACTGCAGCCAAAACATGGATGCACTCATCTGATCTATGGCACATTTGTAGTCTTTGCATCTGACAACAGGGTGACTCACAGACAGGAAATTATGTTTTTTAGGTGTGATGGATGGGAACGGAGCTGCATTTCCTATTATACGCAACATCTGCACGATTACAAAAGCAGAATACCGAAGAGAGCCTCATATGAACCCCATACTTTCACTTTATTCTCTGCCAGATGTAGTCACAAAATGCTCATAGAAGCTGCATTATGTTGACAGAGTTCTCACTGAAGGTATTAGGATTTAGTATTTCACTACGTTATGGTGAAAAAAACAAAAGCTAGTTAGATAGTCAGATAGCTACTAAAATCATATCCAACTACTCCAATGCAATGTTTCAAGAAAATTTTAAAGAGAATAGAGAACAAATGCCATTGCGACATTGTCCTGTTTTTTCATGCTGTTTGTTGTGTACAGAAAATCTATTAGTGAAATAAAGACCTGCATTCAGCAACCTAAAACTTTTTCAGCTGTACGAATAAGACAATCCTCTGGTCAGCTGTGACGAGGAATTCTTCTATACTGATTCAGAAAGAACTTTCCTCGCACAATAAAAAAGGGTCCATAGCTGGATGTAAGACCTGCCAATCAAATGTATCACCCAGTGGTGATGATATCAGTCTTTTCTGATGGGACCAGCCTTTTTAAGCATTAAAAATTAACAAAAAATAAAGATCTCTATGTGGAGCCACAGCCACAGCATCATTATTTCAAGCATTTCAGATATGGAAAAACTCTCCAGAGACGTCTGTTGGGATTTGCAGCAGTTAAAGTTTGGTTATTGACAATTAATTTATTGCTAAGACCAACAAGTAATAAAGTTGTAATTATCAATTAGAATTTAATAATTTCAGGGCACCACCCTGTGAACAGGGATCAATAACTAAACCAGTGGTAGTTTCAAATAAAGGGATTCGTTTAGGAAATCACCACACTGAAGGGTGAAATCGAGCACTGACTGTACAACCAGCAGTTATCACAATAATGTATACAATAATCACTTAGAGGCTTCTTATTCCACACACAACCGTTTATTACATAATGTATTTCATTTACACTCCACACACTATCAATAAACGCTAATCTAAAGCTATCTATAAAGGCGCACACATAAAATCACACTCAAACAATCACTCACAGCAACACCAGGTAAGCGTGTTTGAGTGGTACCCAGGTGTGTGTGTGTGTGTGTGTGTGTGTGTGTGTGTGTGTGTGTGTGTGTGTGTGTGTGTGTGGACTGAACGATGCCACCATTAGATAGACTTTCAAGTGACAGAGAGAAAAGCAATGTAATGTGTTGCGCCAAGTCTAAACGAGACAATGGCCACGGCTCCACCTGCTCCAAGTGTTCCTTTAAAGGGCACACAAGGTAGCACCAAGTGACTGAACACACTTGGAACTCAAAGAAAGGGTAGCTTTGCTACACGGGTTGTGCACCCTGGCGATCGCGGGTTCCCCGGAGTCGCTTACAGGTCACGGGTGTAAAGCGGTTTAGTGATGTGTGTATGTACAGGTGCGTGGGTGTGTCGGTGGTTAGTAACAGACAGGGAGAGAGAAAAAGAGAAACGTGTATGCTCCAGAGCGGCTTGTGGGAAACTTGTGAATAGCGCGATTGGCCTCTTGCCGCCTAAACACGACACACGGCTAGTAGCACGATGTTCACCTGGCGGATCAACAAAGCGGCTTCAAGTGGCAACAGCTTCAGTTACAGACGGACCCAGTAGTCCTTTAAACAAATAAGCAAAGAGAAACAATACTGAAGACGGAAACAGTTTCAAGAAAATGCAGTTCACGCGAAGCTAATAGTCCCTGCCCAGACACAAAAGCTCTCTTGTTGCGATGAGCTTGCTTCCGAGCATTTCCAATCCTTTGATGGGGAACGTGCGGCTGCGGCGTCCTGCAGGAGGGTGAATCTAGCTGGCTTCGAGGGGCAGTGGGGGACCAGTGGAGTCAACACATAGGCAAGGCAGCATCTCTGCTGCTTGCCTTTCTCAGGCGAAAGTCTTTCTGGGCCCCTGCGAGTTAGGAGGGAGCCGGGTTGTTTGGCTTCCTCCCAAAAATCCAAAACAAGTGTCTGGCGACACTCCAACAGTTCCTCACTCGTCTGGTACAACGAGAACTGCGGCCCAGGTAGTAGTACCCACGTTGTTTCGGAGGTACTCCCTCTCGGCGACTGTAACGCTGTTGACCGAGTGCAGTCCCACGGGAAAAGAGGAAGAATGGTGCACAGCGCCGCAATCTACGTACGCCTGGGCTGCACAATAGCGCCTGCTGTTTATATTTAAAAGAGCAGCCTCAATAAAGATCTCAGGTTTCCTCTAAAATCCATTTTTGTGGACTATTCATCTAGGGAAGTATATTAAAGAGTAACAAAACCCAGGGGCTTTGGCTGATGCATTTGTAGGCAGGAAATTCCAAAGGTGCCTTGATATGGGAGGGGCTGCTGAGGACACTGAAGACTGCAGCCACCCCAAAAGCAGTGGCCCCCAAACTAACCCACCTCCACATTTGGCCCAGCTCCCTTAACGTTACCAGAAATGCATTAGGATTTTTTTTTCATTCTGGCCACGTGAATCCTTGACAAGCCCGTGTCAAATAGACCTGATAATGGCAAAAAGATTTGGTAGGTTAGGTTATTTATTTCATAAATTGTGTTGTCATTTATTTCCTGACTTTTATCTGTGAAGATCCCGGAAAGGGTTATTAATATTTGGTTATGTGTGGCTTCGTGGAAAATAATAAATTTTATGTTTAGGCACACACTTTTTCTGTTACACACTGCCCCCAGACCCCATCAGAGAAGGGAAAACTTATGTGGTTCTCACAGGAAAACATTTGTGGACCCCTCCCCTAAAGCAACCCCCACTCTCCAAACACTGAAACACACGCTCACACACAAATAAAATCCTAAACCCACTTCAACGCTTGTGCTGGCTAATAAGCTGATCATGAGCAACTCTGGACATGTTTTTGTCACAGATGCTGTTAACTCTGCCTTAAGGTTTCCGATACATAACTAGATGCCGGCAGAGAATAACTTTTTTGGCACAACAGCAGTGGCGCGAAGATAGTACTGTAGGGAGGAGGAGGGGCGGGGCCAACAGTGGTAGTTCGTGATGTCACCTGCCTCAGAAACATTGCCAGAATCCATCCGAGCCTGTTGCAAAATTCAACTGTTATAGCTGTGTTTGAACCCATTGAGGGCCACATTAATATGTTTTTCATAACAAAATGCACCAAATTGAAAATACTTTATACAAAAATCAACAACAACACAACTTCATACCCACATATAATTTTTAAAAAGAGGTTTAGGGGTTTAGTTACCCTTTAATCTCAGTTTGAACATTACTGTCACATGATTGGGCCTTTTCTATCATTCCACACCGTACAGGAAATAGTCGTACATGCTTACTTTTTCCCACTCTTATTCCATCTGTTCTGACTTCTAATATTCATGTTCAGAAATTTGCCCTAATTTGACTGGTATCAGATTAGTATCCATCAGAATTGGAGCTGCAGAATCGGTATCTGATCAGATATTAAAAGGTTGGAATTGCAGCATAACAGTTGTAACTATTCGTCATTATCAAGGAAGTCCAGTCACAAAAGTAAAGATGAGGATAAAATCTCAAACTGAGAATGGTTCCACAAAAAAATTGGAGTATCTGATAAACAATTAGACCACTGGGAGATCCCCTTCATTGAGTTTCTCTTCTCCTAATCCCTTTATATGTTGCTAATACATGTCATGAACCTTACAGCAGCCTGTTCCTTTTCCCCTCGCCGGACCCTCCTGTAGGGGTCTCTGGCTGGACCAGTTTGTTGTCCAATGCTTTCTGTCCCCCTAAAATGTGCACCCTGTGGACTAACTTGCTGTCTGATGTTGCCTCAGTTGTTGTTCTCCAGTCCTGTTCGTTTCTTTCTGACTGTCAGCTGCCTCACCTTATACCTTTTTTGGGATGAAAAATCAACAGATTCTAAAACACATTTTGTCACAAGGCCCTTTCCCGATGGAAGAAAAATTACAAATGGATGAATATAATGTAATTTTTTTTTTGTTGCCAGCATTGTCAAACTTTGACACCCTGGCGTTGGTGACTTGTGTGCCTGATATCATACACCTCAGAGTAGCTTGCTTTTCTGACACCTGTTTCACACCAGGTTCTTATATCTCAGAATGCCAAGTGAATATGATATTTGCTGTGTTAGAGGCAGCACAGTACAAAAGATTTGCATTGTGGCACGGATCAATGGGGAGCATTGAGGTCTCCTTCAATGCGTCACCTGCGAATATCAGCAAAGTGCTGGAACGGTCGGTGGCGTTGGACTCCTCCTTCTGCTGGCTGACTTGAATGGGAGCCACTTGAAGCTGTTCTGGAAGGTGAAGTGTACAAGTGGGCATTCATCATGAACACATGCAAGACTCCCCAGCGCCCTCGCCCAAGCCCCTGGGGGCCCAATGAGCATTTATGGCTTTCCCTTGGTGATGGGAACACCTGGGGCCCCATGCAGACCCAAAGGCCTTACAAGAGAGCAAAAAAAAAAGTGCATTTGTGTACATGTGGAAATCAAAGCAGGGAAACAGGGAGTAACTGGCAACAAAACAAGACTGTCTTTTTTCAGTCAAAATAGACTTTCTCATTTCTTTAACTGGTATCCTGGTATCCTAGGTATCAAAGTCACACCTGATGGGGATAGAACATGAGGGACCTCCCACTAGTCAATACCACACCTTCACCCTTGGCTCCTTTGGTTCACGACCAAAGAGCAAACACCACAAACCATTTGGTAGACATGTGGTGTGGTGCAATAAAGCGGGAGGGACAAGCGAATGAGTATGGATCCAGCCAAGCTTCACCCTCAGGTGTACATGTAAATAGTGCATTAAAATTGTAGGAATGATGAGGTGAGGGTGCAGTACTGTAGAATTAGAGGAATATGATCATCAACCTAGAGCATTGTAACTGCGATCAAGTTCAGGGTGCTGTGTTAAAAAGAAAGAACTTTCATCTGGGACAATTTAAGTGTACATACCTGCCATATTGAGATTCATACACTGTCGGTTGGTTTTTGAGTAACTCGCAACTTTTGACGGTACTGAATGCAGAAAAAAAGGTGTGTGTTACTGTGGCAACATCTGCAATAACAAGGTTGTTCTATGGCCAGCAGGAACTGATGAGCACATAAATTATACAGATACCTTAAATCTCATCATGACATCCCTACTTTTAGAACTCATACCTTCAGTGAATAATCACACAACATACATAATGCACATAATTTACACACACACACACACACACACACACACACACACACACACACACACATACACAAAACGCACCCTCAAATGTCTTTAGCATCTCCATTAAGATTAATGATGGTCCAAGCTGCAATCATGTGCAAGCTGTATAATCAGCTGTGTGCAGATAAGATTTATGGCACACTGCAGGAGTTAGAAGACATTCGTATCTAATGTGTGTGAATCTAATGTATTATGACCCCTCAGTATTTGGGTCCCGTGTCATCTTTGGTGAGCTAAATGAAAGGAGTTAATAAAGAGTGGACATCTCATTGCACCAAGGTTGTGGTTAAAGGATTAGGCCACCCCTAAATGAAATTTAGTCTCTTACCATATTCCCCTGAGTTGGATAAGTGAGCAAAAATCTCTTTTTTTCAGCCCTGTGATTGTCCGTATCTAGAAGTGCAGCATTAGCTTAGCTTAGCATAGATCGCTGAAAGTGGACGTTGCCAGTTCGCCAGTCGTTCACAAAATAGAGAATTTTGCTAATTTCATCGTTTGACCTGTACATTCAAACCGAGAAAAAATATCAATGCCAATATCACGAAAGGTTTGCCTCGGACAGGCAAAGTCTTGGTACTATATTCGGGCAAAGCACAGGCAAAGTACTGCTGATCGGCGCAATGTCACCGTAGCATCTGAAAAACCCCAACTTTCGTTAAAGCACCTGATTACCTGGCTGATGCAATTGTTACATGTACCAGGAGCTCAAATGGCGATGGATATTACAGATTTTATGATGGACGGCAAAGATGATTACTTCGTGGACTACCAGAATGCAAGAGCATACCTTTTCGAACCTGAGTGTACTGAAGAGGAACTGTGTGCTTTGGAAACTGAGAGAGAAAGAGATGCGAATACTCAAGGCGATGTGGGACAGAGAGCTCGGGCCAAAACAAACTTTTGGTGTGAGTGTGGAGGATTATGCCAACCCATGCAAATCGAAATGGAGTGTCTGTGCTGTGCTGAGTGGGATAAGATCCTTCCATCGATGACACCCTACGCTCCAGATGAACCCCGTGCTTGTTTCACTACCACCGAGGATTTCTCTGCAATGATCCATCCTACAGTCCTCGACATTTTTTTCCGGTGACATAGGGTGAATTGGAAGGAAAACCCCACACCGAGAGGGCCAAATGGACAACTCTCCGCAAACTAAGTTGCCTAATAATGCACGACTGTTTTACAGTGTTGTAGCTTACAATTCATGCAGCTTCTCACCTGCTGTTTCACTGATTATCCCATAGTTCACCTGCCATTACATACCCACCGCACCATTTGTACAATATGTGAATATATTGATACAAACCTTTTCTGTTGTTTTTGTATATTTCTTGTTTTTTAATATATTTGATACAGAGTCCTACATGGGTCCAATTTTCAAGATCCGCCCTGCCCCGACCCGACGACGTACAAATCCTCACCCAAACTCCAAACCCGCGCTTCAGCCCGATCGCAACCCGATTGAAACACGACCTGTGTTTAAAGTGATCATTTTGGGTCATGTTGTCTGAACATTGAATGGCATATTGCCACAGTTAAGGTGCCAGTGAATAAACAATGCACCTGAATGAGGCAGCTCTTCCAATAAAAGCCTGACTCTAGTCATGAATCATCGACCCTCTGTGTTCTTCTCCCATAAAACTGTATAACCACTCATTTGTTACGTTTAATGCTTTTGAACTTTGAAACTCTTAAAGGGAACTTTACATGTGTAATAGTAGACTTACTTGCTATCCAGACTTGAGCGACGTTCAGCAGTTACGAGCCTTAACATGTTTTAGAATCCGTCGAGGAGAAAAGTAATCCATCAGGGAAACATTCTAATGTTTCATCACTTCAGTAACATTACAAAGTGAGAGTTGTACGTTTTATCCTCTTATTTCTCAAACACCTAAGTAATTATTAACTGTTGCACGTTAGACGGTGGCAGCCCTTTTGATTCTCCTGTCCAATCACAAATTGTGTTATTAGATGGTGAAACGTGTGTAATCAGCTGAACCAATAACCTTTGCAAAATAGTGGAAGCGATCCTTAGAAAGGAAATATTTTACAAATTGTATATTAATTTTGATCTGTCAATCTAAAACCCCCGACCCGACCCACATGTTATTTTTCCCGCCCAGATCCGAACCCGAGAAAAAAAAAGGTTAAAAAAAAACACCCACAAATCAGCTGTTTTTGCAGATACCCATCGGGTACCCGCGGGTTAGAGAAAGCACAGAGAGTGCGATAGTGTGCTCAGATTCATCATACTAGACAACAAAATATTCAAACCTTTTGTCACTTGCCATGGATCAAACTGGTGTGCAATGTTGGGATAGTCCTCTCGCATTATTTTTTTAATGGAGGGATGTCTATCTGTTGTAGTCACCTTCACCTCAATCCCTTTGTCTAAGAGTTTATCGAGCCCTTTTTTGAAACCCATTGGTTCCACCCAACCCAATTGTTGGACAGAACTTTTGGCTTGAGTCACCAAGAAAGCACAGGATAACATATGAAGGCTTTTCAGGCAAATATGTATAGAGATATAGACTGCATTATTGATCATTTTTGTTTACATGAATCAAATTTTTGTTTTCCTTCATCTTCCGGCTCTCGATGAGTGCAGACATGCTTCTCTCTGCTCCCTTCCCTGCCCTTTATGCCTGCCTGCTATCTTCATCTTGTCGCATGGCAGAACCTCCTCTGCACTTTTCCTCCTGAATCCTGAAACATCATGGATCTAATCGGCTGGTCTCTCAATGCAATCAACAGGATTTTTTCGACCCAGAGGCAGGATGCGGGGGCTGCATCTTGCCCAGCTGGGACCCACCCTGCGGGTTAACTCAATGGACCCCTGGAGGAAATGGAGGGTTTTGTGCCTTTCTGTTCTCTCCGTGGAGGACGTCGAGGACCTCTACATATTCGGAAATTTGGTGACTGCGTTTCTGCTGATTGGAGCTGGTGGATTCCTGCATTACCGGCGAAATCAAGAGCTGGCAGCAGCTGTTGGCAGGCTGCCATCTGTGCCGCTGCTCCGAACCGTCAACACTCAGACTGTGTGGGAGATGGCACAAAGACAGAAGGCCCTGATGGGCAAACTGGAAACAATGTCAGATGTCGAGTTGGGTACCACTGTGGAGAAGTTGGCGATTCGGATTGGGGGAAATTAACCCTCCATTTGTCTTTATCTGTAAGCAACAGCAATGCTTTTCGTGGATTATTTTGAACCGGCCCATGTTTAATCATCCAAAAGTTGTCAGAAACCAAAGATATGCAAACAAGGATTGTATGTTTGTGTATGTTTGTATTTTATATTGTATTTGTGTGTATCTGTGTGCTTGTCTGTGTTTGTGTATGTCTATGTGTCTCTGTCTGTGTGTGTGTGTGATGAAGTTGAAACATGTCTGACAGTTGCAAAGAAAGAAACAGTAAGCCATATCTGACGC
>JAUESE010000010.1:18205699-18216353 GCA_032274725.1 Malacoctenus triangulatus
TAAGACAGAAAGCTGAAAGACCATGAACAGGGTCTTTGATACTCAGTTTTGATATTCACATGGCCTCATCAGTGCCCCCAAAACCTCAGAAAAGTGAATTTTGACGCCATGGCCCCTTTAAGATGGCAACAGCCTCTTAGACATTAAGGCACAGGGGTGGAGCTTTTCATCAGCCGGAGATCACTGGAAAAAAGCAACCGCCCCCACTCCGGTCTCCAAGGCATCCACCTCCACCACAAACTGTCAGGTGGGGTAAGGGATAGAGAACACAGGGGGCAGAGGTAAAAGCCCTCTTGAGGCACAGAAATGTTTTGCCAGCCTTGGGATTCCATGTGAATGGAACCTTGGGGGAAAGCTCATGCAACGGAGCAGTAACAGTGGTTAAGAACATTGGTTAAAAATTTGAAAACCCAAGGAACTGTTGCACGTCCCTACGTGGGGCGAGGAAAGGTAAGTCTGCCACTGCACTGACCTTATCCGGGTCCATCTGGACATTTACTTCCACGATGACAAAAGTCAGGGAAAAAACTGAAAACTGGGTGAATTCACACTTCTCAGCTATGACAAATAGGTTAAGCTGGAGAAGGCACTGTAGAACCTGTCTAACATGCTAAACATGGGAGGCCTCACAGGGAGAGATTAGGATATCATCTAAAAACACAAACACACTGAGCGTGTCTTGGAGGACATCATGAACCAGAGCTTGAATCACAGCTGGTGCATTGATTGGCCCAAAAGGCACAAGATCTTTGTAATGTCCACTATGAGTGTTAAATCCATTTTTCTCTTAATCGCCCTCTTTTATTCTCACTCGGTGATAAGTTTTACGTTTTGTAAGTCCAGTTTTGTAAAGGCCTTAGCTCCATGTAAAAAATTAAAAGCAGATGACATGAGAGGGATTGGGCACTGATTATGGATGACGATTTCATTAGGTCCTCAACAGTCAATACAAGGTTGAATGAATTTGTCCTTTTCAACAAAAAAGAAAGTTAGGGAGGAAGAAAGCCGATTGATCCCAGCCTTCAAACAAGCTGAGAAGTATAAACAACCATTGGGGGGAGAGGTTCCAGAGAGCAGGTCATGTGGCCCAGAACTTATTGAATATTTCCTTTATGTGATGATAACATTGGGGAACTCTGAATAAGTCAGGGTAATCAGAATTATGTGGTTGTCCAAGGTCCTCTGAGACCCCTGTGTTCTCAGAATCTAATAATAATAAATAACCCCTAGGCCTCCACAGAAATGAAGGCATGGAAACAGTTCTTCTGACAACCTCCTCCGAACCCCCAATCTCCCCAGTGGACCAGTCTATGTGAGGGTTTTTCTGACCGAACCAAGGAAACCCCAGAATAAGTGACTGCAAAGGTGAGGAGACAAGGTGAAAACTGATCTGTTCACTGTGTCCCTGGGCCATAACAACATAACAATCTTCAGAGATTCAGTGCAGTGAGTGATGATATAAAGTAGCATCCCACCCAAGTCAATGGCTCTTAACGGCTGCAGAAGGAAAACTACTGCTAACTTTTAGCCAGTTTCCAGTCCTGAAAACTCTCATTAGCACCAGAGTCTATCAAAATTTTGAGTTGCTCACGAAATAAGGGAGTCACTAACTCTATATCTGTAAGTGCATGGGACTTATAGTTTGGAGAAATAGTACGGTTTGCTTGCACCCTTCATCTCACTTCCGAGCATGGCTTTTTACTGGATATGTGCCCAGAAAATGGCCAACTGACCACAATAGAGACACTCGAGTCAGCTGTAAACGTCGCTGGTGTTCCTCTGGCAACAATTTGGCATGCCCCAGCATGGGTTCATCCTGCCCCACAGAAGGAGTTGAGCCAACAGGAGATGACGAACCAGAGGGTGGGCACTGTTTTAAAGCCTGGTTACTTCAAAGAGACCCCTTCAGTGAAGGAGGAGGAAGAGGCAGTTGAATTCTCTTAACTGGATCTTAACTGCCTGGGCAATAAAGGAATTCAACTGGAAGGTCCACAGAAACCAAGTGATGGCCCCCGATAGACTATGGTGGAATGCATCAATGAGGGATGGGGTGTTTTACCCAGAGTCGGCTGCCAGCGTGTGAAACTCTATCACATAGTCAATAATTGATGCAAATTCATGAGGACTCAGGGAGCATCAGGACCCGTAGTTGACCAGTCAAACACCTTGGATAGTGTACAGGACAAAAGTTCAAGACTGTCAAAGATGGGGGAGTTGCAAGCCCACTCCACAGTAGCCCAGGCCTCTGCTCTCCCAGACAGATTCTATGATAAAAGTGACCCTTTCACGGTTACTGGGAAAGGCTCCCACCTGCAGTTCAAAATGTAGTCCACATTGCGCTAATAAAGCCCGGCAATGATTTCCCTCCCCAGAAAAGTGCCCTGGATGGGCCAAAGGGAGAATACAGGGAGTAGATAGGTTCATTGGAGCCGTCATGGGAGAGTCTGGTAGGTGAGCAGCTAACCAAGTGATGGCCCCCGATAGACTATGGTGGAATGCTCTTTGAGACACCTGTCCTGCTGCTCCGATACAGGTGTCTGGCTCAAATCCCTGCAATCAAAAATGGATCCGGTCTTCAGACGGATCCTCCAATTGTCATGCAGGAGATTTGTGTCCAACCCCTCAATTGATTTCCAGATTAGCCTGGCATCTGTGGGTGGGACAAAATCGCAGCGTTAATCCAATGACAGTGTAAGTTTTGTTGCAGTGAAACAAACAGTCCTAAAGGAGCTTTTACAAGCTCAAAAGGACTATGTGGGAAGATGGATAATAAAATACTAACGCAACCGTGTATATCTGACGATGCAATTTGTGATATCTCGGAGGAAGCTGAGCTTCACTTGCAGTCTGAAAACAATCACCGCCAATCAAACTGCCATTACATCTAACAATAACGTTAAACAAACACAATTTGTCGTTTGCCTCGGCAACACCATTGTTTATCACACTCGTTGCACTGTTTGCCAATCATTAGGCGCAAAGTTAAATCAACGGGTGAACCCCGACTCCAGAAAGTGGAGGAGTGGAGAGGCTGTCAGCAAGGCAACGTTTAGATCAGCCAGCATGTAACACAAAGTGACAGCCAAAGCCCACTCCAAAAAAAAAAATCAAAGCTCCCTTCGCTTCCGCATTCCGCGAATGGAACCGTTTGAGTGGCTTAGAGAAACTTCAAAGCCATGGAAAAGGGGACTTTTTTTAATTTCAGATAAGGCCCCCCAAGCTGAATGTGAACTGCCGGAATTGTACAAGTTCATATCTTAATCGACGTGACCAGCCGAATTGAGGAGCGCGGAACTCATCTTCTAACTCCTGTTTTTCTTTCTCCCTCTTGTTTTCCTTCGCCCCCCTCCCCCCCCCCACAAATTGTATCATCAAAAAGATGTCTTCTGACCTCCGGTTAGAGGGAGACCAGGGTGAGTGTGCAGTGATTCATAAAGAGCTCTGCCAAGTGGCAAAACGCATTTCCTTAGTTACGCTGCTGTGGCATCATCAGCTCCATTGATTCCTGTGTGATGCTGTTGTCATTATCAGGCCAAGACAATCTCTCTCTCTCTCTCTCTCTCTCTCTCTCTCTCTCTCTCTCTCTCAGCCTTCCTGCATGAGCAGTGGAGTCAGTGGCTCCCAGCGGATTAGACATTGACTCTCCCTTGTTCTGCTGTCCTTGTGTGTGATGACTGTGTGTGCTGCTCTTCCTCCCCACCTTGTTTTTTTCATTCCTTCTCCCGCAACTGGAACAAAGTCTTCAGTCCCACGATCTACGCACTGTCACGCAGAAATGAGGCCAGCGAAGCAGGAACTAAAAGGCCTGCCACAAGGACAGGAAGGGGGTGCTGTGTAGCTCGTTACTCAGCAGGATGACTAAGTGGTGGGCTCTTGGTTTTTGGAAATCTCCTGTTGAAGACATTGCCTCCCTTTGGGGACATAACGATCAGAGTGAAACCATTTATTTCACAAGTCCTGTACACTCGTTCTAATGAAGTATTTTAACTCTTATGTCAGCGTTTTAGAGAATTTTTTTAGGGGCGGTACGATGATGATGGATTGGCACTGTTGCCATGGAAAAAGCATCTTGTGACCAGAGGCCCAGATTGGCCCTGTCCACACCGGAAGCCCTCCTTAAAGTGAACCCGTCCCGTGAATCCTCCCCCTGCTGTGTCTTTATGTCCATGTGCGACAGTCCATCAGTCCCCCAATGTCTCTTGTGGATGGAGCAGACATGCACGCATCAAACCCATGAAAAAAGTATTTTTTGATCTCAAGTTTTTATGTCGCCGTCTGTCCAACATGTCATTACGCAGCATGCTTGATCTCCTCACTTTCTTTTAATTCCCTCAACTTCTACTTCCTTGCTTTTTGTCTCACTTAGCTTTGTGTGCATGTACCACCTGCAGGCCTGACATATGTACTACAGCATTGTCACTGGAAATGAGTTAGCGCAAATAAAATGTTTAGCAAATGAATATGGTTGGTTTTGTTGAGGTTGTTGAGGTTATAACTGACAGGATCTGATTATCTACAGTATATTAATGTGACCAAGCCAGTGAAATCCTGACAGTAAAAATGATTTAATAAACCAGTTGCCAACATTAAAAGGTAACAGACGCTCCATTTATGTTTTACATAACCTTTCATTGATGATTGTCCTCTCTGGCTTTTGTTAACTGACCAGAGCAGTTTGAATGCAGAAAGTTTTTCTTGATGTGTCGAAAGATTCCACCCTCACTCCACAATCTGATCACACAACGAGCCAAAACAACAGATGGCCCAACATAAGCAGAGGAAGACAGTGAGCTCTCTAAAGCATCTCTAAAGTGAAGGCCAGTTCAGTCTGAAGGGGATGTCACAGAGTCAACGACAGGACAAGCTGTGAAGCACTGGCAGAGATCGGGCAAATCCTCATGGACGCCAGCTCTGCAGCTCATCCCACAAATGCATGTTCCTCACAAATGTGGCACCACTGGGAAAAAAAGGGCAATAAACAGGCTTTCTGACAGTTTTAGGTTTATTGCCAAGAAGTATTGTTAAAACAAAAATGATCCAACAAACACAAATGCTCCACATTCATTTTGCGACTCATTTCCACTCAGATTTAATTCGCACTGATCAGTTGGTTTTTTATGAATTAACTTGTTAGCCTCCCTTCAGCGTGCATTTGGCCCAAAGTCCAATTCATTTCTGGGTTTAGCAAGTTTTGGTGATATATTGTATGAATACATACAATCATCAATACTTGAATTGAATTGAATTGAATTGAATTGAATCAGCTGTCATACTTGATTTGATTTTGTTTTCTGAGGGTCACAAAGCAGTAGGCCAACTTTTTGTGACTGCAAGAGATCAAGGTTCAGCTCCAGAGCCAGAACAGCAACCGCAGGGAGACTGGCCCGGCTGCAAGAGGGGAAATGTTGTTTAAAACAGATATATTAACAACTAGCATGTCAGCTTACTGTCTTAAACGCTTCAAGGTAAACTGCTAAACTTGTGTGAAGACCTTGATGGGTGTATTGTATGAATAGACAGGTAGTTTTTTTGGATTCTAAAAGTTCTCCCTTTGTTGCAGTATTGGCCCCTGTTAATGCTTACTGAAAGTAAATATTGGGCAGTTTTAGTTTGAATTACTGATCAACTTTATTTCTTATGTATGTACATGAAAACTAGTGACAAGAAGCCAATCGGAAGGGTGTTCCTCCGCTCATAAAAAAAAAAAAAAAAATCTAGTTTGGAGCACATTTTGAAGTCGTATTACCAAACACAAACTGTTTTCATGTGAGGAGTTGGCCTGGTGCACCACACCACTCTGCCTTGCCTGCAGCCGCCTTGGCTTGTTTCATTTTGTCAAAGTGTAGCAAAACAACCCTGTAGCAATCATAATCCTGTAGTCTGTAGCGGCCTTTGGAAAACTCCAAAGGAAAAAATTCCATTCCTGTGCTTTTTTTTTTTCAAAGCCCAGCTTTCACACTTCAGAGATGGCTGACTTAGTAGCCGCGGGCAAGCGGCGGGAACCCAAACAGCGTCCGCTGCACTACACAGGGGCAATAAATGCAGCCGTGTGGACGGCAGGGGAAAGAAATATTTACAGCAGGAAGACACCGGGGTGGGTTCTTTAACCTTGATGCGGTTGCCTGGAGTGACAGAGCTTCTTCTCATGTGTCTCCAAAGCGAATTGTGGATTACTCTGCATTCGGATGTGTGCAGTCTGTTTTTCCAAAGGCAATATAAAGGTATAGCAGAAATATATGCTGCTCTGAATATTTTTCTCATTGTCGCTGAAGGATTGAGGAGATTTTGAGGGCAACGCGCTGAAACTTGCTCACAACCTGTTTACATCTAAGATAAGCACACAATTTTCTTTTTACTCAGAGCCTTTCATACACATTTAAAACTGCAATTATGTCAATAAATTTCTATTTTGCACACACACACACACACACACACACACACACACACACGCACACGCACACGCACACACACACGCTTCAGCACTCAATCCTCCACAGCTTATAGTAGCACCTAATCCTCATCACACTCTGCAAAGCACAGCAGCCAGCTTTTTGTGTCTCCCCCGATTCTGCTGGCTTGTGCTCACAGGATGTTACATGCATATTGATCACATCCCGATGCACGACTGAGGTCTTTACTCCTGCTCTAGTTGCATCGCGGGAAACCAAGATGCTCTTATGTTCTTAAAGTGAAAAAAATAAAGAAACGCGTTATTGTGTGACTGGATGGTGCCATGGCTCCCTCCATGGGATTTTTGGTGGGCGGAGATAAAGGCCGGCATTGCCGACAGATTACCCCACGAGAGCCACCGAAATTTCTGCTTGCAGGGGTGAGTTCTCTGTCATCACACTAATTCCCCCTTCTTCAAAGTTTAAAATTAGGCAACGCGATGAAAATGCCTGCACGTCTGCAGGAGACATTTTAGAGTCAGAAGGATAAATCGCTGTGCTTGTGCTCTGTAAAGCTCCTTTGCAGTTCACTTTGGTTCATACAGGCTCCAGTTTTATTTGTTTTTTGTCCAAAACAAAGCTGAAATGACTCACAAAGGGTGAAGCGTTTTAGTAATTTTTAATTTGGCACATTTTTATTTGGTTTAGGGATCTGCATCACTTTTATGAAATTCTAGATAATAATAATAAAAAAAATGTCTACAGACTTCAAACCTTCATCGAGTTCGTTTGGGAACAAATGGAAAATGTAAGCAACCACTTCGTGCTTTAATCCATCTGTGGGCACAGACATGCTTGTTGGTTGATTGGCGACTCCAAATTGTGTGTGTGTTTGTGTACATGTGCACATGTGGCTTGTGATGAATCAAAAGTCATGCAGAGCCATGTAAATAATTCAAATTAGACCTGTTCGTGAAACAAGTGAAATTACAACACTTGTTCCAAGGTCATGGCTGCACCCCAGGGTGGGTAATCTTACCAAACACATCTCAGATGGAAAGAAACACTATATATCCTGCAAGGTTTTTTTTTTGTTCTTTTTGGAATAGTTGCGAGTGCGACTTTGGACTGACGAGAAAATGAGGGACCGCCAAGAATGGCGCTTGCTTCTTCCAGCGCAGAGGGTCCAGCGGCCCAGCTGAGGTAATCATGCGAGTTTCATTCTGGATCAACAGGTCCACTAGTAAAAGCATTGGTATGAAGCTTTTAACATCAGTCAACTATTTCGGTCAAGCAAATACCTAAATATTGTTCATGGAACTTCATGCAGCCTTCACTCAACAGAAGTTAATTTTTGCTTAATATTGTCAGGGCAAAGAAGAAGAAAAAATCATTTAAAGTAACACAAATCAATTCATAAAATGAAACAGATAAAAAATAAAAATTATAAAAGAAAACAGGCCAAATGGAGAATTTATTCTGAAGTCACAGTTTCTCATTTTGTCTTCTAATTGACTGGAATGGACTTTTAGTTTCAGTGTGTCAGTATACTTTTGTCACACAAACAGAAATCCAAAAAAATTAAACACCCAGCTGATGTTTTGTTCTCTTCATGTTTTCAGATCCAAAGACTTTTTAGACTTTCTTATTCAAACTTCCATCTGAGGAATCAGAAAACGAGAATCGGATGCAACATTCAAACAGATCTCCTCGGTGAAGATGGTCGAGGACAAGTGGTCATGGGAGCTGCTCCTTTCAGTTGTCTGCACATGAAAAAAAATAATATACTACCACAGGTTTGCTGGGAAGGTCAGCTAAATGCTTTTTACTCAGGTCATCAATCTCATAAAGTGGTTTGACAGAATAAAGCAGTTTCAGAAACTGGCTCTGACAGTTAACTTTGACATAACCTTAGAGGCAATTTAAAGCTGTTTAACATACGTCAATAGGAAATTTCCCCGATATGAATCAAGCCATCCTCCCTGCCAGCATCTCTGCCAGAGATGAGAAGAGATCAGAAGAGGTAAGCCTTCCTGACTCATCTGGTCACAGTCTATATATTTGATTGTATTGTACATCTCTTCTGTTATTTACTTTATCTAGAAAAAAAAAACACAAGTGTGTTTTTGTATTCAAGCAACATCTGGCTGGTAAAGCAACAAAGTCACTGAGTCGCCCGGTGAGACGAGGCCCCAACAGGTGCAATGAAAGACTCACAAAACATGCCACTGAAGCAGGCTTACTAACTCACACACATCAAAGTGATTTGAGTGTTTTTGTTTTGTTTTGTTTAATTTTTTAATGTAGTTTTGAATGTTTTTTTTATTCACTGTAGTTTTAGAGTTAATTTCAGTTTTGTGGTGTATTAAAATGTGAAATTTGATGAAGAAAGTATTGTAAAAATATTGTCACATTGTCAGGTGTTGTGCCGCTTTTCAGATAAAGTTAATTCTTTAAAGGTGCTCGGGCAACTGTGGCAAATCTAAAGGGTTCCTGCTGTGTATTATTGAACACTACAATTTGAAAATGTGACAGGCCACCTCTCTGTCCTGTCTGCTTCCTGTTTTACTTTGGTAGCTCATCTTGTCTCTTGTTGCAAGCTCCTTGACTTCCTCTCCTGTGTGATTGCATGCTCCCTTCCTAATGTGCTGCACCTGTGCCTGCGCTGTGATTAGACTCACCTGGTGCTCCTAGTAGGTATGTGGGCTGTGAGTTCTGTGTACCGACCCTTTTTGTCTTTCGGATTCCTGAGCTATTTTTCTCTGTGACATTGATTGCCCTGTGTTTGGACCTTTGACCCTTGATTGTGGAGTGGCCGAGCAAGTCTCCAGACCTAAACCCAACAGAAAATCTTTGAGGAAGCTCAAATTCCGTGTTTCTCAGCAACAGCCCAGGAAGCTGGCTGATCTACAGGAGATCTGTGTGGAGGAATGGGCCAAAATCACTGCTGCAGTGTGTGCAAATCTGAAAAATCACAGGAAACATTTTCCCCTTTGTAATTGCAAACAAAGGCTACGATATGAAATATCAAAACTGATTTTTACAGGTGTTAAAATACTTATTTGCAGCAATAACATGGAAATAAATTTGCAGCAATAACATGCAGATAGATTTTTTTTGAAATCATACATTGTGATTTCTGTTTTTTTTTTTGAGATTGTGTCTTTCACAGTGGACCTGCACCTAAGATCAAAGTTTTAGACCCCTCCATGATTTCTAAGTGGTAGAATTGCTGAATTGCAGGGTGTTCAAATACTTATTTTCCTCACTGTACCTCCGGAGTAGTTGATGTAGATAAAGCTTTTCATTGTCAATTCAACCCCCTGTTTAAATAAACAACAGAATGCCATCTGACTCTCTGTTTTTTGTGCAATGAACAAATAAATAAAGGAGACTAAATGATTGGAATAGACGGGAGTGATGTATCATGGGTTTATGAGCGACTTCACCTCTCTTAAACTTCCCCATCACTCGGAGCAGAGCTGAGAAGTCCCGGGACTGATTAGAGTGCTGAGCCTTTCAAAGCTTTGCAGCCAGTCTGTCTATAAGCATGCTTAAGTTATCATCAGGTGACTGTTTTTTCTAGAACAGAGAAGCCCTCAGGTTAGCTGTCTGATCACTTCAGCAAAGCCTGAGGGGAGAGGGGAATGAGGTGACTAGAGGAAGGTCCACAGTAACTCTCTCCATGAGACTGGCGGTCTGTGTGTGGCTCCATATAATAAGTGCTCTGCTGTCTGTTCTTTAGCCTGAGGCAAGCATAGTGATGGAGGCCCTTCTTCCTACCTGCTTTTTCTCACCCATTTCGATCCATCTACAGGAGTCCTCACACAAGGTTTTTTTTGGCTCCCTAAAAGAGGTTAATTTTACCTTCTCCTTTCTATTGGTGTCACTATAAAGGAGACGCAATTCTGGGACACCCCAGCGCCGTCTTTGGTCACCATGATGGCCGCTGTCTGTGATCGAATCACAGTGTGATGTATGACCCCCGTTTTCCATCCACAACCAGAGATTTCACCATGATTACTGACTGTTTGTCTGGGACAGTCCAAAACTACTGTTTCTACCTGAAAAAAGGCAATAGATGGAGAACGGGGTGGGGGCGGTGGGGGAATCAGAGTTCGACAGGAATGATGATGTTCGACTGTCAGGTGGGTGGTTCATGCAAGTCGTGAGTGACTGTCACCTTTCCCTGTGAGACACACACACACACACACACACACACACACACACACACACACACACACACACACACACACACACACACA
>JAUESE010000010.1:18216453-18226460 GCA_032274725.1 Malacoctenus triangulatus
TCTAGCTTCTACTTTTCTATTTTTGTTTTGTATTTTATTGTATGGGCTATGCACCAAGGGAGTAGCACTCCAATTTCATTGTATCATATACAATGACAATAAAGTCTATTCTATTCTAATCCTCCAGTTTATTTTTATTTTTTTTTATCAGTGCTTGAGGGTGTGGCCTCTTCACCCATTTTTTATTGATTGGTGCCATTTCTGAAAGTATTTAGGTGGATAACTTCAATTGACTCTTTTTCGAAGCAGCTCGCCTTGAACAATGTGGTCAGCCCTGTTGTTAGACATGTTCACGCGACACAACTAAACTGATCCAAAGTATAAGTTGCCCCCTAAAGTCAGGATTCTCTGGCTCGTTTTAGCACAACTGAGCTGTGATGAAATGTGCTTTCAAGGCATTTGCACGTTTGGAGGATTGCGTGGTCGCACAAAACATCATACGACCATCTCTGTACAACATCATCAGCACTGTTGTCATCAAAAGGGTTCCCTTTGGTCAGACGAAGACTTGCTGTGAGTTGTTAAAGTGTGAGCCACGTTTTCTTGTGTTTCAGCATAGTTCGAAACTGGACTTGGTGGGAATTCTCTGAAACCAGTTTACTCTCAAGACGTGGAGGAACTTACTAGCTCTTTGTTCCACGCCTGGTAGGTGGGGACCCCTCCCAGGATGTAGGTTACAATGTAGAAGATAAAAAGGCCGATGAGCAGAGCTGGGCTGACAAAAACCCACATCAGTTTCCAGTACCAGTTCGGGCGATGGCCAAGCATGTCTTCTATGTCTTTTTCAAACCTGAAAAAAGAGAGAAAAACATTTACTCAGTTCTGATGTTATTTCATGAAAGTAACTTATCATGGTGTTTCATGTTCTACAATGCCTCAGCCAGCATCAGGTCTAAACGACAGGACCACACGAACCTCTTTATTCCGTAGATGTAACTGACGGTTATGACTTCGATGAGGACAATGAAGAGTAGGGAGAACGTGGCGCCATAGTCGTTGAATATTGTGACCCAGTAGTTCCCCGGTGGGGTTGTGAACGCAAGGCCCAGCAGCAAGCAGAACACACACACTAAACCTGGAAAGGATTGACAAACTCCTGGTCAATTGCAGCAAGTGAACGATAATGCAGATGCCAGCTGTTTTCTACAGTAAGACTCAGTGAGAGCAGACCGGACTTTTGATCTAACAGTAGGGTCACATCACTGTAGCTTCATGTTTAGTCCAATCAGTGGAGCTCCAGTGCGAGGAGAAGTGAATGTGGTTTGAAAATCTATCCTGTTAAACAGTGCGTTGTCATGTGCAGATGAGCTTCGACTCACTGACAAAGCAGCAGGTGTTAAGTCAAAAAAAGTTTTTCCTCTCCAGAGGTTTTTACTCTTGCACTGCAGAAGTCTTTTACAAACAATAGTCTGTATCCTTAATTCTGAATGTGTTGCATTGCCTGCAAAGCGTGTGCTTTCTTGGACGTGTAAGGGTCAAAAACCGAAGGCCTGGTGTCAAGGAGCGCTGCAAAGAAGCCTCTTCTCTCAAGTAAAAACATCAGGGACAGACTGATATTCTGCAGAAGGTACACGGACTAGACTGCTAAGGACTGGTAAAGTAATTTTCTTTGATGAATCCCCTTTCCAATTATTTGGGGCATCTGGAAGAGGGCTTCTTTGGAGAAGACAAGGTGAGCGCTACCATCAGTCCTGTCTCATGCCAACAGTGAAGCATCCTGAGATCATTCATGTGTGGGGTTGCTTTTCGGTCAAGGGAGTGGGCTCTCTCACAATCTTGCCTAAAAACACAGCCATGAATCAAGAATGGTACCAGAACGTCCTCCGAGAGCAACTTCTCCCAACCATCCAAGGGCAGTTTGGTTATGAAGAATGCCTTTTCCAGCATGATGGAGCACCTTGCCATAAAGCAAAAGTCTTAGCAAAATGGCTCAGGGAACAAAACATTAAGATTTTGGATCCTTGGCCAGGAAATTCCCCACATCTTAATACCATTGTGGTCAATCCTCAAGAGGCAGGTGGACAATCAAAAACCCACAAATTCTGACAAACGCCAAGCATTGATTATGCAAGAATGGACTGCCATCAGTCAGGATTTGGTCCAGACGTTGATTGACAGCATGCCAGGGAGAATTGCAGAGGTCTTGAAAAAGAAGGGTCAACACTGCAAACATTGACTTATTGCATGAATTCTGTGTAATTCTCATGAAAAACTTTGGATACTAATGAAATGCTGCATTGTGTTTCATGATACCACAGAAAAAACACCTAAAAACCCCGAAGCAGCAGACTTTGTGAAAATGTAATAGTTTTGTCATTCTCAAAACTGTTGGCCATGACTGTATATACACCATCGAACATCAGGCATGACCTTACCATTCAGCAACTCCGTGCTCATGTTTGAAAAAAACTTGAAGTCTCGCAGTGGGGTGACGATGGCCATGATGTTGCCCAACATGCTGCCCATTCCCAACAGCAGGAGCATGAAGAAATACAGCACGGACCACAGCTGAGGCAGCGGCATGTTCTTAATGGCCTCGCTGTAGACTATGAAGGCCAGACCTGTCCCCTCCACAGCCTGAATAGGGATGAAAGGGGGTCAAAACAGACAGTTTATTGTCCGTGGATGCTCTGGAGACTCTCCACTCTGCCCAGGAATTCAAGACTCAACACTGAAGTCTTCTGTGAATGACACCGAACGCTCCCAGTGACAGCTCTCTGCTATGACATTGTGAAGTAGTTTTTTTTAAGAACTACGCACTGCATTCTATCTCCATTAGAGGAGGAATGGTTGACCTTGCACCCGGTTCCATTCAAATCCTGGTTTTTCAAGCAACTTTTCTTTCGAGTTTCAGCTCTGCTTAGCTCTACTCAGGTTGAATTTTGCTTGTTTTTTTCAGTAGTTCCCAAAGCAATTGCATGCCACCGCAATGTGGGTTGGCTCTTCATTGTAAGGCCACTGGAAACGTGCACGGCATTATTATTATGCGTCAGGACACAACCACTGAGGACACGGAGGCGAAGCTGTACTTGCTGCCCTGCAGTGTTGGTCACACAGATGCGTTTGCCTTCTCGTCTACTGACATGCTCAAAGGAGGTCATTTTGTCTTAAATAAGCAAAAAAAATAATGTTAAAAAATAGAATCTTGTGTATCTTGAGGTACACCAGCAAAGTTAGTACTCGCATGAATGCCTCAAAATATTATTCCAGCTGAGTGCTGAGACTGGAAAAAAATTGTTGCCCAACATGGACTCAAAAGTAAAGAGAAATTTTAAAAAAATTACGGTCATATAATAGATGAATGATTGTGGGGTAGTTAAAAGAAGAACGTACAGTGTCAAGTTCACTCTCGAGGCTGCAGTTCTCCAGCTTGCCGCTGATTTCAGCAAACTCAAGTGGCTGCGTTGCGTTTAGTTTCTCGATCCATCCCAGGACATTGTCAGTTGTGATGCTGTCCTCGGCCAGGCTGAAGGTGTTCAGCAGAAGCCAGCGAGTCCTGAAAGCAGAAAAAAGTGTCTCTTTTGTTCTTCTATGCATCTACAGGGCTTTCATACAGACCAAAAAAACCCAAACAAATTTGACACTTCTTTTCAGAAAAATCTGAACTATTTTCTTTCAATTTAGGTCTTAAAACTCAAATTTTCAAAATAGCATTCTGACAACACGGCTTCACTTTCACTCACAAATGCACTGACCTCTCCAGACAACTCTCATAGTTGATCGTGGCCTTGAATCCGTAGATGGAGAAGGTCACCAGGCTGGCAAAGATGGAGGTTCCGCTGTTGATAAGAGACACTACGATGGCCTGCCTCTCAAAGTTGTTGTTGTACTGGTTGTAGCTGGCGAAAGCGATAAGTGAGCCGAATCCCAGGCCCAGGGAGAAGAAGATCTGCGTGGCCGCGTTGATCCACGTCGCGGGGTTGGCCAGCTGTTCCATCTGAGCACCGAGTGAACGTGCACACCATCAAACAAGATGTTGACAAACTCAGTGAGCACACCACCCCGAGCGACTAAAAAAGGCCCAGAGGCCAGTTTGTGCGGACGCTTATACAACCTCACCTTTGGTGTAACCATGTATTTGACACCGTTGATTGCTCCATGAAGAGTGAGACCCCGGATCAGGTAGATGAAGAGGACGACATATGGAAATGTGGCAGTGAAGTACACCACCTGCAGGGGGACACAGAAACACTGAGACTATCAACACGAAAAGTACCCCCTCACGCATCACACATTTCCAACCACCGAAGCACTCATGGTAACCACATTGCTGCTGGACACTTGGAACAGATGGGTCACTTTTACTGACCACAGGCCAGTACAACCAAGCTGGATTCAGCAAGGTGAACTCTGGGTTTTTTTTCTGCACTATGAAGGTGGTTTACTTTTTTTTCCCCCAAGACAAGCACAGCATTCTTTTCGTGCACATGACCACGGTTCACCCAAGACACATATTGAAACCAATGTCTGAAGTGCATTTGCTGTTTTTGGTTCAATTTTCATTTTTTTTCGAATTAGTTTATCAGAATTTCAGTGACTATCGTTGTTCTTGTTTATTTTTTTAATGTTTTCCAAATCTTTTCAGAATAAACCCAAAGAACAGCAGGAAAAACGTACCCAACACCCTTTACTTTGATGAACAACAGTGAAGTACAACAGGCACTTTGGAGAACGGTGGCAACTTTTAAGTCACGTGACCACGTTTTCATTTTATTTTGTTCCCCTTTGCTGTCAGATGTTAGACGAGAAAATTCAAGATCTCAACAATAAAGATTTTTATCGTGAGTCACGGTTCATGGAGTTGTTTTTCTGCATCACACTGAACGCCGCCAGACACCTCCACTGTCCAGGTAGCCATGGTGATGCTAATCCGCTTTCAAAACCTGTGAACTCCGGTCAGCTGACTTCCACAACCATCATGAGTGAGTAATCATTGGACGTCTCCTGTGGAATCATAAGTAACTGGAAGCATTGTTCCGTCCCAACATAAACAGCATAGTTTATTGATAGGGGCTTTTTTTCCATACCTTTCCAGTCGACTTCACCCCCCTAACGATGAACAAGTAGGTCATGGCCCAAGCAAGCAGGAAGCACAGGAGCTGGCCCGTGTGAATGCTACCACTTTCCTCGATGGAGGGGGAGATGTTCAGCGTTTCCCTGTAGAAAAAGTACTGGGTGGACGTTGCCACCTCACACTCCTCCAGGTGCCCTGTCTTGTTGCTGTTCAAGGGACACACTGCCCAGGGCAGGACCGACTGTGAGATGCAGAGGACATAACTCTGTATTAGGGTTTTTTCACTGTAACTTTCAAATAAAGTGCTTTGTGTATGCAGTTAATGACATCTCCTGATAGGAATGACAGTAGTTTGGTAATTTGGAGCTCACTTGGAATGAATTAAAGAGGTACCAGAAACTCCATGCATTGATGATGTTGTAATACAGACACAGATAGAGGGATGCCACAACACTAGCAAGACCTAGAAAGAATCAAAGGAGAAGATTTTGTCAGAAAATACAAAATGAGAGGCACTTTTATCAGTCAATAATCTTTGTCAGCTTCAGGGTTTTTAAGCCTAATTAAGATAATAGGATGTCTTGTACTCATACTTGTGCCGCGGTCCCTCACTGACAGGCTACAGACAGAATACACCCAACTGGTTTCAGTTGTTGTAAAGAAGCAAGACAAAAATGGCTTCTTAAGAAGAGTGTTTACATGAAGAAAAAAGGTTTCAAATGGCCAGAAATATTAGAGGATGCAAAAAATCCCACTGAATCCATATTGGTTTTGCACTGAGGCAGGTTCCACGGAAACACTAGAAACTCCCACCCAAAGTTATATCTCAACTGAAATCCATCAAATCATGATGGAATTGGTTGAATGACAGTTCTTAACCCTTAATACTTTAGGCAAAATATGAAATGCATTAGTTGAAGGAAATCAAGAAGAATGAAAACAAAAGAAAAAATAATACCCTGATAAAAGAAATAAAGATAAAATATTGTGACAGAGCTTGAAAAAAAAGTGTATTATCTTTAAATGAACTGAGAAAACACAGTCTTCTCCAGCCTAATAAATAGTCATACAATATGCTAAGCTCCAATGCTTTGTCGTTACAACTCTGAATGCAAGACAACATGAGGTCAACACTTACCCAGTCCACCCAAGTATGGGCTGATGGCCGTCCATGCACCGATGCTACCTAAACGCATCTTCTGACCAATGGCAAGCTCCAGATAGAACAGTGGCACACCCTCCACAAACAGCATGATGAGATAAGGGATCAAGAAGCCCCCTGAAAGTCGAAAGAGTTGAAGAATCAAGCAGCGCAAACAAAACATTGCAGTAAAGTAAAAAAAAAGACTGTTCTAACCCCACAAGAAGTTTCGGTTAATGTGGGTGTCGGTTGGTTGATGTTAATATAAATAATAAAGGTTTCAAGGGATTTCCATGAAATTTGCAGGTGGTACAAAAAACGTGATTAAAATTTGGCGATGATCCAGTCATCTAAAACTGGATTTCTTGGCAGAGGTCTGACAGAGGAGTGCTTGTCACAGCGCCCCCCGACTCATCGCTTATCAGGAAGTATGATTTGTTGAATTTTGCTTAGTCCAGTGCTGTTTCCACACACTGGACTCCAGGCCTGGACTGGGGCAAAAATTCGTCCCTGGATTTTTTTTGGTCTAGACCAGCCCACCATAATCTGCACACAGATGTTGTGCCAACTCGGTCCGTTGTGTCAGCCACAAGCGGCCCATGACTGACCGGCCCACCGGGAAAACTCCCGGTACTCCCTATGGCCAATCCGCCCACTCTGACACCTGGCATAAAGCAGCAACCAGAATGTGAACACATGGACTCGCTGACTCAGATATAACTGGCATTTTTTTCCTGCGCTTAGTGCCAAGCAATATTCATACAGCTAAGTATTGTTACACTCACCCTTGCGCACATTTAACTCATCACCTCAACATTTATTGTGACTTTTACAGTTGCTCACTACCTGTTTCCATGCAATTTTGCCATGTGATAGGGGCAGATAACAACTTGAGCAGTCTCAATGCGCTTTCAAGTGATCGGTCACATTCGAACACTGAAACACATATTATACTAGTTTGGGGATCAGTGTCTTGCCCAAAGACACTATAATATATTCAGCTAGTGATATTGGGTGTCAAACCACCAACCTTTGGATTCTAAGTCCATCCACTCAACCAACTGAGCCACAACCACTGATCGTAGAATTTACTACGTTCTCTTAAACATCAACATACAATCCGACACAATTCGATGTCAAAATCGGGCAGTCAAAATGTAAACAACGTCACGTGGAAGCATTTACAACTGGACTGATAGAGAGTGTCAAAGTCTCAAAGCAATCACTGTACTGCAACTGAAACTCAAATGAAAGTGAGATATTAAAAGAGCAGCACTACATCAACATCACGAAATAATGACGAGGTATGTGCATGCCACCAACAGTGCACACTTTAGAGGCACTGTCTCACTTGGCACTCATTATTTAGGTGTTATTTAGGTGACTGCTCCTGTGTTTTAGGAGGACTCAGATAAAGTCTGCACAACGTAAGCCACTTAACAATGATTGTTTTTCCAAGTTTAAGTATGTCCTGAGAGGACGAATGCTACTGTTAGAGGAAAACAACTTAGTGGAGTTGGGTCAAATGGTGCTTAAACTGTGCAATGGAACAGTAGGTTGTTTATCTAAGCTGTTGTGAAACTGCTGGAATGACCCCATGACCTCGGATGATGAGTATGAATTCATGGCCATTGTGCAGCCACTGTCTTTCATGTTAAAGCCCCACAGACTGCAATTCTCAATCAACCCTTTCAATTTTCTACATGCAAATTGGTACACACACATCGGTGTGTGTCTGAAGTAGACATTCACTGGATCTTCCACCAGACTCACACAGAGATTGATTATGGGCAGACCACAAAATGTCCCATCTGCTCCTTCATCCGAGTCTCCGCACTCTTCACACCACCTCTCGACTTCTTTTCCTGGTGACCATTAGGTGGTGGAATTCCCATGTTTACTCCATTTGTCCTGCCGTATTGGCCAACTGAAGGCAGGGTAGCAGTTATATCACCAGGCACACACATACACACACATACACACATACACACACACACACACACACACACACACACGGACGGACGATTCAGAATCACCATTTGAGCACAGGTTTTGCAGATATGTACAGGAGTTATATTTTTATTTTTTATTCTGTGTGTGTATGGGGGGGGGGGGGCACTAACCAAGTACAAACTTCTGATTCTTGTACTATGAGGTAGCCAAAGCCAACAATACTCCACCACGCCTCATGTGATAGTTAAGAGGGGCGTCCCTCTCAAGATGAGACATGCCAGGAGCCTTCTGTGTTGCCACCTCTGACAAGGAAGTCGTGCTTTCAGTAACATTGGTGGGTTGGTTGGTTGGTTGGCAGGTTTGCTGATTGGTTGACAACATATACTGAACAAGTAAAGGACATATTGCTGTGGTGTGTCTTAGCCCAGTACAGAACTGATTAAATTCTGGTGACCAAGGAGGTTGTGGGTTCAAGCCCCACATGAGGAGGGGAAACATTAAGAAAATAGGGTCTGTTAAGTGGCCAGATAAAATTAAAGAAACTGTTATTGTTTGTCATGTGATCATCAAATGTTTGAAAAGTGGTACAAGGAACAACTGATTAAATAAATCATCTGCTCATCCACTGATAAAAAATGAAAATGTATCGTAACTTCTGTGGCCACTGGGCGGAGATTTGCGCTCTCTGAGTGCTTCTAATTTTTACTAAATCACTACTCAAAAGAAATTTGGACAGTACATTTTAAGAGTAAAGTCAAGCTGTGTCAGTCCAAGAATGTTCATTCATGTGCTGACAGATTCAACCTGACAAGCCTTTTTATTAGGAGGCACACATTATCAACAAGTACTTGACCTCTCTTACGTAAAAAATCTCAGCATTCCTGAAGGCGTTGTCACTTCAAAACAAAAGCTCCCCAAGAGCCATCACATAAGCTAAAGTTTGACAGCATTGTTTCGCTTTGAACTTCTAAGCCTGAGGTCCGTGAGTGACATTTCCTGAAGTTAGTGAAGCAAAAAGCTCGACCTTTCGAGCGCAAGGCTTCACGTCTTGACTGTTCCCCCACTCAGGGGGTTCCATGTCAGAACAGTAATTACAGTAGATGTGTGCTCATTGCTCACTGGTCCATGTAGACCTTATGAAGACATACCGATTACCCAATTCAAGCACAAGAGTAACACCTCCAGACACTTTAAGGAAGTGGTGTCCAAAGTGTGGGGGCCAAGTAGCTACAGTCAGTGAGCAAAACAAAATAAATGAGAGAAATGTTGAAAAAAAAATCAAAGGAGTGAAAAAATAACTAGTTCATCAATTTACCATTTAAAAATGCTTTAAGTTGTGTGATTTATTTTTTTTTTATTATTATTTTAGCTGTTGATGAGTTTGAACATCCCTGCTTTAAGGACACAATTATAAACCTTCTCCCCAGTTACTCTCACCGATGCTGGAATCAGTTTAATGTCATGAATGAAGAAAAACTTGTCCTGTAAAGAAAACTTGAAGTAACTTTTGGCCAACAGAGGGCGCATTCCTGCCCTTATCAGCCACGCCTGTGTTTTTATATATTCTCCCAGGTGAATTGGCACAGCTACTGAACAAGAATAACTTCCCGACACCAGGAAGTGTTGGGCTGTCAGGTAAAGATTCAGTTCGTCAGAGGATGGTCACATGACAAATCTCAGATAAGGTTATAAAAAATGACACTTCAACAAAAAGTGATAGCTTGGCAACACATATGGATTCATGGCTTCATTTAATGCGTGATACACATGTGATGATTCTTGCTGCTGTTTCCATCTGTCTTTTTCTTCATCAGGTCAATTTAAAGCCATTTGTAGGTTATTTTTAGGATGTTGGAGGCAACTTCTTAGAAGAAATGTATTTATTTATTTATTTTTAAG
>JAUESE010000010.1:18274522-18284672 GCA_032274725.1 Malacoctenus triangulatus
ATATATATATATATATATAGAGAGAGAGAGAGAGAGAGAGAGAGAGAGAGAGAGAGAGAGAGAGAGAGAGAGAGAATTATATATAATTCTGAATGATTAAGCCAAATTTAATACAGCTTTGTTCTTGCTGAACCACCAGTCATGTCCACTAGTTACATGTTGGGTAACATATTTGCAATTTGGAACCTCTGGTAGAAGTCATGGCTCCTCCGCAGAGATGAGCTGCTCAGGCTTGTCTTCAGGGCCTGGAAAGCAGCCTCGCAGTCCTTACTCTAAGTGGTGGGATTTTTTCTTGTCCTTTTTTGTGACTGCAGTCAGTGGAGCAGCAATAGTGGCAAACTGCAGGAGTGAGCCATCCTTCTTCATCACGATGACCACTCCGACTGCAATGGCTCGATCACCCCCAGGTGCTGTAGCTCCTCCTCTTCCTTCAGGAGCTGCTCCACCAGGACTGCTCTTCCTGGCTTGGCTGCAAACAGCCTGGAAACTCGCTATAAAACCTCAACGAGTTCACCCACCTGGACAGCAGACAGGTGGTCTAGAGCTGGTTCAGCAGGCTGGTTGCAGCTGACAGGGGACGACTCCTCTTCTCCCTCGCTGTCCACCTCCGTCACCCGCAGGGACACCACCGGAACCAGGACAGGACCCTCATTCCATTCCTTCAGCAGGTTGATGTGGTACATCTGCTTCATCTTCCTTGTCTGGCTGGTGGATCTCGTACGTAACTGGACCCATCTTCCGGAGAACTGTATATGGCCCCTGCCACTTAGCGAGCAACTTGCTTGTGGAGGATGGCAGAAGGAGCAGGACCTTCTGGCCAGGCTGGAACTCTTGGTGACGAGCCTGGCGGTCATACCAAGCCTTCTGGGACTTCTGGGCCTCACGAAGATTGACCTCTGCTTCTTCACGATACTTTGCCTACTGATCCTGCATCTCGAGCACAAACTGGACCACACTCCGATCACTGGTGGCAGGCACTGGAGCCTCCCAACTCTTCCGCACCAGGTCCGAGGGCCCCTGGACATCCCAGCTGTAGAGCAACTTGAACGCCGACAACCCAGTGGAGGCTTGAGGAACTTCCCAGTAAGCGAAGAGCAGGAATGGCAGCCACCGGTCCCAGTCCCACCCGGTGTCAGCCACAAACTTCTGGAGATGGTAGTAGTGCGTGAGCTCAAGGACCAAGGGTCGAGCAACGGCGCAGTCCTCGCCTCTTATTATCACTCCATCAGCGTTTTCGCAGTATGTCACGTTGATGCGCTCGAGCGCGGTCTTCTCGCACTCGGTCAGGAGTCTGTCCTTGAAAATCACACAGTCGTAAGGCGGATGAACTGCTCGATCAGTCCTCTGTCTGAGGATAGTTTGGGTGGTCTTGATTGGTGAGTCCATAGCTGGTGGTGAAAGAGCTGCATGAGCCTGAAGCTGAAGTTGGTCCCCTGATCCATCATGATCTCTTCTGGAATTCCAACCCTGGAAAACAGCTGTACAAGACATCGTAGCACAGTGGGAGCAGTGGCAGTCTGTAAGGGAAATGCCTCTGCGAAACGTGTGGCATAATTTGAGACCACCAAAATATACTGATTGCCCCAACTGCTTCTCACTAGGGGACCAACAATGTCCATGGCTATTAGCTGAAATGGTGTTGAGATGACCGGCATTGGTTGGATGTAGGCACGGCCGGACTGGCGAACATAAGCCGTCTTCTGGCAGACCGGACAGGCTTTACAATACACCTGGACATCAGCGTACATAGAGGGTCAAAAGAACTGCAAACTAATATGCAGAAAGGTCGTGTTGCAACCAAGATTTCCTGCCCAAGGCAAAGTGTGTGCCAGGTGCAAAATTATCTGTCGACTGGATGCCAGAACCACAAGGCGTTTGACTCCTTCAGCCACTGCATACAGGACATTGTTCTTTAAAATAAAACATTCTTTGTCCCCGTTTACAGAGTCCAGTCCCCCAACCACCTTTTCGAACAGAGGCTTTAGCAACTCATCTCCTCTTTGCAAGACCCCAATGTCCTCTGGTACCTCCCACTGGTCTGGTGACAGCCCCCCTTTCCAGTCTGGGCCCTGAGAGTTCAGCCTCCTTTCAAAGCGTCACTGGCGGCGAGACTTCCATGGCCCCTTGGTACCTCCTTCAAAGAGGCTATTGTCCAGGATAGAAAAAGGACCTGCACATGGCCTGTTGTTTTGCTCAGGTGTCACTCCTGCCCTCGCCTGGGCCCAGGTGATCACCAGACCCGCCATGACCTTTTCGCTGTTGGTGTCCTTGTCCCCCTTCCCCAGCAGTATATCCAGCAGCACAGGTCGGTCCCATCCCAGGATGGCAGCAACTGGCAGCTTCTCTACCATCCCAACAGTCAGCAGATAGGGCTGTTCATCCACCACAATTGTCAGTTCCTCCGCTGCTTAGGAATGTCCGTCCCTATGCACACACAGGATCTCCTCCTGGCTGCCAAAATCCACCACCCTTGTTGGCACGAACTCTCTCTGGACTACTGTCAAAAAACTCAAAGAATCAACCAACGCATTCACAGGCTCACCATTAATGAGGACATCCTCAAAATGCTGCCTCTTCCCCATAACTTGTCCATCCACAGCCCACAGGGTGTAACAGCCACCTGGGACGCTTTGTGTCCTGGCTGCTGACAGTAAAATCAGACAAGCTCCTTACCGGTACCTCGCTGACCCGTCACTGAGCAGGTGTCTCCTGGTGGGTGGCTGTTGTACTTGGCCACTGGTTGGGGATGCAGAAGTTGGCGCCTGGGTCCACCTAGGTGTGTAGCTGAGCCTCCCCTTCTGGCATCAACATACTGCAGCGCTCGCTTGGCAGCTTGTCTATCTGCAGGCTCATGCTCCTTCACCCAGGTGCGAATATCACCTGGAAGAACCTGCAGAAGCTGCTCCAGGATGATCTGCTCACTGACCTGCACCTTGGTGTGCTGCTCCGGACAAACCCAGTGAGGATAGAGTCCCTTCAGCAGTTCCGGTCCAGTCTGGTTCTCTCTAGGTGGAACCAGACTGGACCGGAACTGCTGACGGTAAGTCTCTGGTGAGATGTCAGACTTGGCCAAGAGTGCTGCCCTCATGTCTGGATACAGGTGAGCCCTCTCCTCATCCATCACTGTGTAGGCCTCCAGTGCTTTCCCACTGAGTAGTGGAACGAGCCGGCATGCCCACTCAGACTGCGGCTACCCCCACGTCTTGGCGATGCGCTCAAAGCACAGGAGATCATTGTCAATGTCTTCCCCGCCATGAACTGAGGGATTTTGGCATCACCATATGGTCCAGCCTCAGACCTGGGGAGTTCCTCATGGCCACTCCTATCACCCACAGGAGGGTCTATTTGAGAACTGTGGTACACTCGGGAACCAGGTGTTGGTAGATACATCCTGAGGCTCCTGGCCGACCCCTCAGCTGGTGACACAGCCTCCACAGGTGCAGGATTGGTTGCTACAGGACTATGCTCCCCAACTTGTGGTGCTGGCAGCGTAGCCCTGGGTCATTTAAGCTCTGCCAAGAGCCCCTCCTCTCTCCTCTGCTGGCTCTCCATAAGGTTCCTCATGAGGTCCAGGAGCTCCCCCACAGGTTGTGCCGTCTCACTGAACTCAACTGAACTCCACCTGCTGCAACCTCTGAGCTGAGAAGCTTGTGCTTCAATCATTGGATCCAATACTATAAGAAAATCTTTAATACCAATTAATCAACACACTCATCTCTAAGTATTTTCACTCATCGTTAAGTACTTTCACTCATAGTTTTGTGATTACTCAACAGTTGTTTTTTTTTTTTTTTGCTGGAGGAAAGGTTTTCATTATTGCTATTGTACCAACTCTCAAGTTTCTGGAATCAGAAGCTTAAACTGTGATGACTTAAACCCGTTGAGAATGGTTTGATTGAAATTAAACAGCCATTGTAGGTCTGCTGGTCAAACACTGATTCTTTTGAAACCAAAAGTGGAATGATACATAATGAGTGAAATAGTGCTTCAGGGAGTTTGGGATGAATTGTCCCCGACCTTAAGATAAGTAGGGCTTGGCCCCGGCAGAGCACAAGCTGGCCCCCTCACACAGAACAGGATCCACAACATGGATGTCATTGCCAAATCACTGTGAGAGTTCCTGATTTGGGTTCTATGTATGTTTGTAGCCGATTCTACAATACAACAAAGGAGAGGGAACTGCTCTTGGCAGCACTGTCACCCAGATCATGTCTATCCACCACCACTTTAAGCTGACTTGCTACTAACTAAGCTGTAGTGTTATTTGTTTTTTCAGTCTTGAAGTTTTCTAAATTTGATTAGTGTCTATTTTATTATTATTATTACCATCATTATTATTGATAATTCAATCAAGTTTCTTTTCAAGTTTTTTTTTTTTTTTTACATTAGCTGTTTATTAAAGTAGGTGGGGCAAATTGTCTTAAATCATATAATTTTTTTTCCTAGTTTAAATGGACCGTTGATGTATTTATTCTTGCCTTTGACAAAGAAGAAGTGAGCAGGTTCCTCTTTTTATTGTCAATTTAGCTATCCTCACCAGCAGCACCCCTTTGCAAAAGCTTAAAGTCAGCCTCTCATTTTTAATTCTTTCTTTTTTCTGCCTGTCATTGCTGCTTTTTCTTGTTTTGTCTCTATGGCACAGCCAAGTGATGAGAAAAAAGAGGGTATCACCATGTGTGAAGTGCTCCTTCACGTCTTACTGAAAGCACCCTGCAGTACAGCATGGTAATTCTGCTCTTCTATCTTCCTTCTGCATCATGTTTACCTAGCAACAAGCATCACCCGCGGCTGGCCATCCCATTGGTCATTTGAAAACGCACTGGGGACCAATGGCAGGGCTGTTGCCATGGTAAGGTGTTTAGTTGCCGGGTGGAATTTTGCTGCAAGGCACGTGAGTCTCAGTCTGCTTGCTTCCTTTGCAATGCCTGTAATCGCTACTGTCTGTTCATTAGTGCAGCTAAATGTGATATATTGGAACTCGTCAGTGAGTCTATGCAAAACAAGTGCAGAAAGTTTATTCACACATTCAGTGAATACACGGCAGTGTATTATAGATTTTCATTCTGGAAAGGGGAAGAAACTCATACAGGCAGAAAAGGGGACACTGGTTCTTTCAAATGTGAATTCAAAGTCTACCAGAATCATTTTAAATAATTTTGATAATTTTGTATCAGAGCTGAATAGTAAAGTACATTCATAAGCTTAAAAAAAAAACACACAAAAAAAAAAACTGTGTGTGTGTGCGTGTGTGAACGAGCTCTTGATGTTTCATCATTTTTGAACAGGAATGAGGAATTTCAAACTGAATTCCCCTTTATATAATCAAATTTGAGACAGCTTACAAGATGTCTGACAAAGCAGTAAGTAATAATCAAGTGTTCTATTTACCATTCAACCACTATAACCAATTTTCCTGCTCAGGAAGGCAGGTAAATAACTATGATTTTACATCTTAAACAAGAAATAACAGCACGGTTGACTGCTTTCCAGGTTTTGTATCCTCTCACAGAAAATTGAGAAATTCAAGGATAAAAATATTGACGATATTTTAGCATCAAAATATTTCAGTTAAAGAGCTTCTTCATACTGTTGTATAAACCACTACAGAAAAATAAATGATTATTTTGGTAATCACCACTACTGTAATGTACGGACAAATGTGTTGTTGTTTGCATGCGTGCGTGCGTGCATGTCTCTAATTATTTATCATTTGGTGTTCTTGTAGGCCCAGTAGCTGACTCAGGCTTTGCCAACTTCAAATGTAGTTTGTGTGACAGTTTCAATTCCTACTTTTTTAAAGCTCTGAACATCTGCACTGTTGATTTTTAGGGCACAATGGCAACTTTCTTGTATTATGCCACACATGCTGGCTGAAATATGATTTGATCAGGGCTCCAAGATCCATGCCAGCTTACAAGATGACTCTGTTTGAAAGCTCAAACACAACGCAACCCAGGGTTAAAAAGGGGGCTTGGGCTCAGTTGTAAGAGTGGGTTAACCTTTAACCTAAGTATTCGCGGTTCAATCCTCCAAGCCAACCTTCTCATGAGCTCAGGTGTGCTTTGGCAACACACTGTTGCCCAGAGTTTCTCCTCATGGTGTTTAAACCATTGTTGCAATTGCAACAATCGGTGGCTGTGACGGTGTGGGAGAGAATGGGTGAATGTGATAGTGAGAAACTGCCTAGGAGGTTTTATTTTATTTATGTTTAAAAAAACTCTTGGGCTGGATTTACTGAATCCCAATTTGTGTGTACATTAGTTTTTTTTTTGGGTGTGAACTGCAGTCTGTGGGTGATTTATTTTGAGAGATTACGCAGATGACAACAGGTGCAAAAGTATGGGGGCCACGCCTATTTAAATGAGGTTTTCTGAGGTGTCACAGTTTTCCAGCATAGTGAGTTCGTAGAAACACAAGCGTAATTGTGCAGTTCGACCCTACAAAATATGACATGTTCGTAGATGAAACTGATAAACTGCAGGGGTTAGCTTCAGCAAAGAGATTTGACAATTTATAAAAAGTTACACCATGTAGGAGCAAACCTCTGAAAAAATTAACACGGCCAGAAAAACGTTGACCCTGCTCCATGTACATTTTTATAAATGACAGGTGCTTTAACGTTTTTAACTTAGAACTGCACCTTGTGACCGGTGGCCGGGAGGGAGTCTTGCTAGACAGATGGACAACAGGGGTGGCGAGGGGGACAGCCAGGCTGTGGCAGCGGCACCCCCTCACTTCTACACGTTACCAATATCGACAATGAAAGAGTGAAAAATTTTGATTTGCATTAGGAACAAACAAATGTACACCATTGATGATCTCATCACACACATACCTTTCTTGTGAAAAAGTGCATCTTTCACTTTCAGACTGTGGGTTTTGCACACATGAAACTTTTTCTCTCATATCAAACATACACACATGCTATATAGGGCTCCTCATAATTTTGCATTTGGCATTTTTGTTTTCTGCTCAAGAGGCCATGACCACTCTGTTACCCACGATTTGTTTCACAGCTGGTTTTCCGCCCACTGATACATCACAGGGCACCAGCTGGTGCTGATTACATCACTTGCCAGGCAAATCACAGAGCAACAGTTTATAGGCAACCTCATGTTTCTCTACATTGCCAGGAAACTGCAGACCCAGAAGATGGCATCCCCCAAAAAAGCCCTTTTATGACGTTATCTTGTCTTGATGTCATGTCTTTGGTTTTACTGAGCAACCACAGGCAAGCACACAGATTCAGCTTTGTAGATCAGGTAATATTTAGGAAAAGTGATTAACAAATTGCTCTGAAACTTTTACCAGCAGTGTGTCTTAGCCCAACCAAGAATCCATAAACTTTTGGAAGTGATCCGCTCATCTGATCATCCAAAATGGGGAAAAAAACAGAAATTTTTTTTTTTTTAATGTAAAAAAAAAATAGTGTGTGACTACTTTTTTAAGAAAACAGGGTTTGAAATGAGGGCCAGTTATAATTACAGACACTTTGTTTTTTAATTATGTGATCACCAGATAAGTGATGGGTGGTACAAGGGACAACTAATGATCCACAATCTATCAAGGAGTTTTTTTTTTCTTTCTTTCTTTTTAGAGATGGAGAATGTAAGATCATCAGGCTCAAAATGAGAGGTCCCTAACTCCATTTAACAGATGCTGCGCGTGAAGATGTTTCAGGATGTTAGTGTATGTGATGTTTGCGACATTACACACTGTGTCTTCCCTCAATTGCATCAAAAGGCAGAATGTATGCTGTGATGTGGATTGGGGATATGAGGCCAGACAAACAGTGGATTGTCAGGAGGGAGAGGAAGAAAGCCAGTGGGGTAAGGACGTAATCCAGAGGGAGGGAAAGGGTGAGGACAGGGACCGGTGGAGAAGGCAAGTGTTGTGCTGAACTGTAGGACTGTTTTGCCAAATGATACTTGAGTTTTGAAAGTAAATTTTTTTTTCAGGTATCAGCTAAATCAAATATTGGCAGGAAATGAAGGGACAATATTGCTATTTGACATTGCTATTAAAACATCACGATGATGCTGTGGTGACATTGTGAGTGTTGTGCCTGATTTTTGCTGACTCGGAGGTTCATCATCTTGGGTTCTGATATAATGTCTTTTCTGGTTTTCACTACTATAAATAAATATATCAATGAATCCACACAATAAAAATGCACACGTTTCTGGGGTAGTTTTGTCAAGAACACGGTAATCTTCTCAGCTGCCAAAAGACACAACAATAGTCACCAAAACAGAGCACTTCATTCAAACCAGTTTTTTTGCTCCATTCTGTTTGTGATACCAGGCAGATACTGTAATCCTGAGCTCAGAAGAATGACAGAGAAGTAACTGATGTAAAGTATAAATAATAGCAGTAATGTAGTGACTTTTGAGTAGGGTGTCATATCAAAAGGGGAAAATAAGTCTATAACAGTCATCATGTGCTTCATTCTTCATGATTGAGATGAACAGGACTTTAAGAAGTTTTTTTGTTTGTTTGTTTTGGTATGTTTGTTGAAATAACATGGTAGTACATATGCATTGGAACAATCTTGAGGAAGCTTCAACACATAAAAATTAATTAACCCTATATTAAACATTATTTTGGTGCAAGTTTTAAGAATAAAAACAGTTTAGATATAAAAAGGAACAAATATAAAACAATTTGACATTCTTACTAAAACGTCTAAATCTGTCATCTATAGATGAAAGATTTGAAACATTGATGTGGATTCTTTCAGTAGCTTCCCCCCTGGAAAATCAGGATTCACATGAAGCATAGTTGCATGTAAATGTGCCACTGTTGTTGATTATTTTTGATTTGCTCTTATTTCCATTATTTAAATGAACACAAGGACATGATGCAAACGTCTTTCTGCTCTCTTCCAAACAACCGATCATTCCTACTTTATATCAGGTGCAATCAAGTCCAGTTTTTCGTTCATCACATGTGCATCTGCAGTTTTTCCCGAAGCACCTCTTCAGGATATTATTGTTTCTGGTCATTCTGGACATATCCAGTTATCCAGCTACTATTAGAGGTGTTAACACCAGTGACTGGGTAATTGAAAGTTTGTTTTTTTTATTTACAATCTGCTAATTTATTTATATTTTTAATTTCAAATGATTTGTATGATTTAAAGTTTTGTGTGAAGAAATATTGTTAAAGGGTTTTTTTATTTGACAGACATTAATTACAGGCAGAGGTCGATATGACACTACAACTACCACGACTACTACTACTACTACTACAACAACTACGAGTACGAGTACAGTGTGTCAAATCACTTAGTCCTAAAAATTATTAATCATAATGTTGATTACTCCTGCTTTTGAGTAACCTGAGAACTGAGCATCATTTCATAAAATTTATTTGGCTTTCTTGATTTGACTTCATCATACCTATGAACTATATTTATTGATTTTTGTTGCATAAATTTGTGAGCTTTTACTGTCATTTGAGTGATTCCGACTTGAGTGTATTCATGTGTTAATTGTGAACATAAAGTTTATTGGGGGGAAAAAAATTGTCAACTCAAGACTTTTTTTATTCCACCACATTTACCAAGAAGTGAAAATTCTTGAACTTGCCTTTTTAAGCAACCTGATGCTGTTTTTCCCTCAAAAATAAGCTCACAGCAAATTATGTGCTGAGCAAGTTAATCTTTATTGCATTTAGATTTACGCAACAACCTACTCATGTTACTAATAAACTACAAATGATATAAAAATTAAAATTGTTTCTATGATTCTGTCACTTACAATTGTAAGTGCATTAACTAAGAGGACCACAATTTACCTGGAGCATGGCGGCACAACTGGTGTTTGTTTTCTCGGTGCCATCCAAAGGCCCTTCACGATCATTTCATGCACCGTCCAAAGTTTATATCTACCTTTGGACTGTGTCTCTCTTAATTGGTTTGAATTGAGTTTTGAATATAAGTATGTATGTCATTGTCTGTCTCTTTGGTAGCTTTGTGATGGACTGACAACCTGTCCAATATGTGCCCCATCTTCACCCAATATCAGCTGGGATCAGACCCACAGCCCCACAGCCCCATGACCCTAGATTGTATAAAGTGTATGTGTGTGTGTGTGTGTGTGTGTGTGTGTGTGTGTGTGTGTGTGTGTGTGTGTGTGTGTGTGTGTGT